>JAVIWC010008387.1:0-600000 GCA_031894815.1 Creontiades dilutus | reverse complement strand
ACAATCTATTTAGTGATCCTTAACATTTATTTTACGGTAGTTGAAAACGTTAAGCCATGTTTTATTAAAATCTTTGATTATAATATATAATTATGTTATCGTTTTTTGATCATCAGTAGATTGCTTAATTCTCTTAACGAATTAGGAGAAATCTACAACTAATTTGGTGTTCCCAGTCAGTTTTTTAATTGGTACTACTGATCAGGTACGTTTGCTGATTCAACAACCTTCTACTTTCTAGGTAAAAGACGCTTTGAGACGCTCTTACCCTTTTGATATTGTGCCTGAGGAGGACGTACTTCAGATCTGCCGATGCTCGAGACCACTTGATGTTGAGCTGGGTCTGCAAAACAAAGGGCCTTTTGATACGAAACTAAGAGTTTGCTAGGTTCGTCGGTACCAGCTAACTAGATGGTTGAGTGGGTAGTATGACAAGTTAGTTAGTCCTGGGGTTTATTATGTAGAGCTTTGTTGTGGGCTAGTGGTACTTGAATGTGTGCGATCAATAGGTACGGCCTGAAATAGATTGCCAGACCAAGGTTTACTAAATTAGAAAATTCAAATTTGTTGCTCGGCAATGCCGCTTTTTTTATTGCTCTTTCAAGCCTCCTTGACATGAACAATTTTATTTTCGAGATTCAAATATTTGTAACTTCAGTGATTTTAACCTGCTACCAATACTTTATAGGTATAAAAAAATACAACTTCGTAAGTTTTCATCTTTGTCCATCTGTTCTTATCACAATGTTAGGCTTTGGAGATCCTGGACTTCACTAAAAATAGCTGCCAATATGTAGATGTTCCTGCCCTCAGAATGTATTTCTGCATGAATATATTCTGGTATCATTTTCAAAATGTTCTCTGATAATATGAAATATTTGCATTACGGACGTTTCCTAACAATCAATCTGCCATTTCATCGCATTTGACTTTAAGAAAATCATTTGCAAAATTCCAAGTTCTTGTTCTTGTTTATCTTCTTAAATCTCCTTTAAAGACAGAAAATTGTATAGTCACTTGGTCAAATCAATTGTGGTCATGACGCCTGCGTTCTTGTAACACGTAATTTCAATGTAACATTAAAGGATTGAGCGATCATGGCTCTAGATTCGCTCCAATAAATTTAATCACGTTGAAATCACTAAGTACTCAGATAAGAACAACATCTGTAACTGAGGTGAACGGAGGCATTACAGACAAATCGAAAACAATGAATATATTGTTATAAAGATCACAAGCTCCAAAACGAATCCCAATAATTTATTATTAATTCTCCTTAACATTCAACTTCACAGCGACTGTTGTTCAATAAAAACGAGGCGCGAGAACTTCTGTAACTAGAAATTCCTCTTTTACGACCAAACATAGCTAATAACATAAATGATTTGACTCCCTGACAATATTATATTCAGCCGATACCTAATCTTCGCTATTCTGTCGTTTTTACAGTAGAATGATTCATGCGCTGGAAGCAATAGCAAAAAGATGCTGATATCCTAAAACCATTTGATAGCAACTGTCTCCTGTGATCAACTGTTGAGTATGGAACTCAAGTAGTAGAATTCCTGATATGTTCAAGGTGTTGAAATCCTATTCACCAGTGGAAGACAGACATACATACATTTATCAATCTCATAAATACCGTGGGGCAGTTTATGTGGAGTTCAAGAACACTTATTCGAACCTGTTACATAACTACCCTTTAACACGTTCCTAAGTACAAAAGTTGGCCAACGAGACGTCTCCTCTCCCTTCTAACATAAGGTAACTAGTATTAGTCGTAATTTCAGCGCAAAAAAAAACTGTCTCCTAACTTTAATTTTCTCTTTTAAGGTTCTCAAAAATGACAAAATGGCGCAGCGTGCAATAGCGCACCGTACGGAACGAACATCAACTTCTTTTTTTTTCAAACGGAAACCCTTATTTTTTATTGCAACTTCAGACTCTGCTACAAATTTCATAAAAATGTGACGCCTCTCGTCCAATTTTTCCGGCCCCTGTAGCTATCTCAAGAGAGAATTAAATCGAGCGCATGGATCATCAAAACGAGATGCGTTTACGGGAATCAGAATTGAAATTGAGAGCGCTATTTTGTCAAATTTCGGCAGAAATTTTTAATATTTCTTTACGATTTTAGATTGGGGAGGGGGAGGGATTCGTTTCGTTGGATACCCTATATATCAATCGGTATGACGTAGATATTTTTTATATCAGGTCTGCTGAAGTTCTTTTTGAGATTTTAAAGTTTTTGAGAATTTAAGTGTAGGAAACCCAATATTAAAAAATCAAAATGTCAGGGATCTTAACGGGTCATTAAGTTAAACCTTAACCTTACCTTGAATGCCACAGATGAATGCCATTCCTACTCGATATTATATCTGAGGTGGTTTTTTTTTCAACTATATATATCATTAAGGAAAGTGTTGGTCCAGAAGAATACGAAGAAAAAAGTATCCCATCGTTTCTCATCATACTTTCTGTTTCAGTGCACAAGAAAACCATCGACTGACATTTTTGTGAGAAAGACCTGTTGGTTTTGTCTTGAAATACGAAGTTATACAATTGATGAAATAAAAGTATAGAGGTGGAAAATCGTATATTGCTCTTCTCTATGGCCATTCTCGATCTCTTTCAGTTAACAATGTACGTTTTAAGAAAACGATGTAGAAGAGAATGATCTTCATTTATTCCAGGAGATCGATTTTCAGACTGGTGTTTCGCTCAGCACTGCGATATACGAATGCCACCCGTGCCAAGATTCTTGTATATATGTTACGGTGCCTTCATTTTAAGAGAAAACTTCAACCACCTATAAAAGAAGGCCAGAGATGCGAGCTTATTGTGATGCTGTGGTCTCGCCTGCCATTTTCCGTGGGATCCACTGACGATGGTATCCAGGAGGGGGGCGAGCTAATCTCGTCGAGACCGGGAGTGCGCAGTATAAATTTTTCATGGAAAAGCAACAAGTTTTTTTTTGTTTTTTTGTTAGGAGGGACTGGTTAGGTAGGTGAGCTTGAAAGTAAAGCCATCACCGACCCGACCCATCCCACCGCGAAGCCACGAAAAAGAGTGGAAAGCGCCGGACAAGGGTAGGGACGAGAGAGGTGGTGTTACCGCACAGGTCTTTCCTCGTGCTTGTGTTGGGAGAATGTAGTTTATTAATAGACAGCAATCTCTTCCTCGTAAGTCCTAAAGCGTCAGAAATCTGCATTTTATCAAAAGATGCTTTGTGAATTCAATAAACCAGAATAATTCTGCTCTTTCACCCAATCTATGTATTAAAATAATGCAACGAAATAATATTATAAAAACTGTGTGGAAACACTTTTTAAAAGAGTTACTTGAGGAATACAGATAGTAATAAGCCAAGAAAACAGAGTTTTTTGATTGGTGAGTATACCATGAAATAAGGTAAAATTGCGTGTCAGTGTAGATACTCGTTACCAGCTTCTGGGGTAGAATTAGTGCTTTGTATAACGACTGGGATATGAGTCCAGCACCACAGCTTCTAGACCAAGGAGCTAGTGCTATAAGGATTCACCTTCCTTCACTCCAATAGGCCGGAAAATTTTCCTCCATTTTCCCCAAATTTTCAACATTTTTCAATAGAATGGTATGCAATGAATTGAAAAGCAATATTACTCAATTGAGAGATGATGTAGGGTGTTCAGAGCTACCTAAGTAACTGGATGAAATAGGATATCTGGATTCCAGGACCGGTATGGCTGTATGGAGGCCGGAGAGAGTCCACAATCACCCACTAGATCAGAAATATGTGTGACTGGTAGTCTCAGATCAAATACACTAACTGATCTACATGGTGTTACCAATGTAATGTATGTATGTATTGCCATCAGAGAGATACAAGGATGTGATAAGTAAACTTTCTGTTGATGTTCTTCATATTCCTGTTGTTATACGGGTTCACTGGTCGCAGACACTGGCATAAAATTAATCACCACGCTTTCTAACAAATATAATTACTTATCTTACAATTCCAGAACAAGATTAAATTTTCTCAAAATCTCTCTATGAAGCTACCCTCTTGTAAAAAATAAATTGAGATAATTCATCACTTTCATTAGAGGACATATGGAAAGTACATTAGTATTATTAGTAAATTGAGTTTTTATTGTTTCTTTTAGATTGAAATGGTTAGTTATTTGATTTTTTTTCATTAAAATGTAATAATGGCTTCGAACAAACTGTAGGAAATTGGATTTTAATGAAAAATTTCACCCATCGTGCGCTATTGTAGGGAGCAAATGGATCAACTTTAAGCAGTTACATTTCCCTCATTAGCGATGATTGATAATATTTCTGATATTGCAGGGTAATCTCCGGCGCCATCTATGATTTTTGGGCCAAATTTCATAAACTTTGGTCCAATAACTTGAGAGAAAAACATCAAGCGCCAAATAAATGGATTTTTAGAATTAATTTAGAGATTTAATTTTTTTTCATCGATTTTTGAATCATTACAGTAAATATTCGAACGTAAAACTACAGATTTCGAGAGGGTTTAAATATTTCCCTCTTTTTTTTGATCCATTACAAAGATTCACTGTTGAGAATAATGAACCAATGGCCTTTGAATTACCGTGTTGGAACTAAATTCACAATGAACAACAATTATGGTAAAGAGAACAATTCTTGAAAAGTTTAAAAAGCACAACACTGTGCTATAACTATTATAACTGTTCAATGGATGTGTTTTATAAAAGAGGAAGTGTGGTAAATTACGGATTTGTGGGATTGCTGGGCTGAATCCATATTTAAGTTTCTAATTAATAATGTACTTTTGGCTAAGAAGTGGATTTGAATGTGATTCATCCCTTCCGACCATCATAAAGACCCTGAAAACCATCTATTCGTTGAGCGAAGAATCTCTAGAGGGTCACCATTCGATTCAGCAAAAAAAAAGAAGTAAATTCCAATGCCAAATTTGTTAGTCCGGTCAAAGTCGTTAGTCCGGTAGATGGCTGTCGTTTGGGGGCAGTTTTAATGAATCCTACCTCGAACATTGCAAGGATTACAAAGCATTTAAAAAATAGGAATTTTATTTTTGAATTTTGACAAAATTTACTTTTTGGTCTCAATTTCCACGGTTCAGTTTTGCCTCAACATTTTTAATAGGTAATAAAGAGACAGACAATTGAAAGCTCTTTTCAACAGTATCCTTAAATTTGGATTTTTTGTGCATATTAACGGAGTTACAGGTTGGATACCCGGAAAAAATTCAATTTTAATGTAATGGCATTTTGAAGGAGTAAAAAAGGCACTTTTGGCCAGAAATAATTAGTTGAACACGTGAGCGAGGGCTCGAACACGGCTTGTGTCAAAGTTGAAACAAAATGGAATATTCTAAAAGCTGTGTTCCATTTGGTGGGTCAAAATGAGAAGAGTTTGTGTGTGAGAGCCATTTCGTTTTACATCGCCGTTCTGGAGTTCAGCCTTATAGTGGTTACTGTGGTTCCGTAGTCTCCATTTCCCACAAAGCGTCACGAAGCGGATTAAGTTCTTAGCGGTGTGACAACGTCACTATCGTCCTTCCATCCCCGCCACATTCCGCTTTCAACTGCCCTCTAGAAACTGATTCCCATTTATGTATGTTTACTAATTATGGCTACACCATATAAATTGCGCAAAAAAAGATCAATAGAGAATGCGCACGTAGTACACAACTCAAACCTCATCCGTGCTCATGGGATGTTTTTCACAAATCACTTTCGCTGAACAATCAATGTTTTTAATAGTTTTATCGCCTCATCTACCTATAAAGATTACCAAAAGTCAAAATATAAATTCACATGCTTAACCACCATTTACACTGAGTGGAATCTGAAAACTTGCTTAGAAATTGTGAAATCAATTAACTACTTTAAATAATCACAAGTAATTGTTGTTTCTAAACGATATCCTGCGAAATTAGTTCCCCTATCCTGCGAACTTTGAAATCTTTAAAATTATATCAAAAAATGTCCAGCCAAGATCTGTAAGCAAAGTTCTGATATTGTCCAATATTTATCCGAAATTACTTTGAACTTTGTGTGCAGAGAAATTGACAATGGGGCTATATTAGCGACTTTTAAAAATTATTGCAAGCTAGAATTCACGCGAGAGCTTGTGTGTGAGTGTTAACAGTTTTAAAAACTGGAAAATGTTCCAGAATGCCTCACACCTGATTTCAACGAAGAAAACTTTTGCGAATTTTTAGAGGCTTTCAGAAGTTTCATTTTCTACGAAAATTAGCTAAACATTAATTTTCGTGGAACACACAGAAAGCAGCTGTGGAAGTAACATGTATCTCAGAAAAAAGTGTGAAGCGCCATAGCAAGTGTTACGCGAATCACTTCCATACTTTCTCAATTCGAACCTACATGAGAAAGTAGATTCAACTTATAAATAATTCAAGTAGCACCACATTTACGAACCATAGTGTGGTTTGAGACCAGCTTGTTGACAGTATCCGTCGAAACGGTAAACACGGAGAGGCCGCCGTCGTCTGCGTGGAACATGAAGTGGTCGGATGTGACCCAGGAGGGGGTCACCCGCCACGGGGTCAGCTCACCTGTGAGCGCTTCATGCAACGACATCCTTTTCCCTGACAACACAAAACACAACAACTCCTTCAATCAAGAAGAATATTGTTCAGCAATGTTAATTTTAAGGCAGATCTTAATATCAATACACTCATTGGGATATTCCCGTAAATCTAGGATTACACATCTTATACACCATATTTGTATTCATCCTGTAAGACATTCATCCTAATAGAACTTTTAAACTCAAAATACGAACGACTTTTCTTTTTTTTAATTTTGTGACAACTGAAGACGTGGAAATGGAAGTATGAAACCACGAATGAAGCCGAAAAAATTTAGTCCTACAAACTAAAAATTTCAACGTTCTTTTTAGTTTCGCAGCTTGCTGATTTTAATCAAAAACAAGTTTTAATTTATCAAGGATTGTTCCGATTCGGATGACACCTTCTAGGGCCCTACGAATTGCATTGCCATCTAATTAATAGTGGCACATGCACATTCGCAAACATGAATTTATTTAATCCTCCATATTAAAAGATCAATAGCACCAATTTCGTTTTAACTCAGGAGGTGCCTGGGTGTATCTTCAGGATAGTGCCATATGAGTGTTATTGAGATAAGTAGAGTAATAGCCACAGTGCATGGACAGAATTTAATCTTGATGACCCAAGTAAACTTCCTTGCCTGAACCGAGATGACCATGCAATTTTCATACATTGTGGGGATCCGCCCGTCAACTATACCCCAACCCATACGCCATAGTTTAATTCTTTGGGTCAATCTGCCCAGAGTATTGTGAGATATATTAATTTCCCAAAACGTATATTTTTTTAGATATCATCGGTCAGATTTCGTCGGCATTTCGAGGGAACTTGGAAACAAGCCGTGAGTTGCTACGCCATCCTTTCGTTTGGGTTGGCTGTGGTAGCCATTGAACTTGCGCAAACTTAAAAGTGTTACACTAAGAACTGCAATAATTTTACATACAATAATGTTACACTAAGGATGCAATGATCGGCGATTTTGCTGTTTAGCTGTAAGTTGGTTCTCTGAATAACATACATGATAAATGTAATTGATTGATGTTACTCTTAAGCAAACAAATGTAGCCCTATTTTTATAACAGCGAGTACACAAATATATCAATATTGTATTTCGCATCAAACCACCCTGACTCATACATTGTTCTTCAGCTAATCTAGACGACCTCGCTACAATAAGTGAGGAGTGCCAACTTGGCAAACTTTTTTCCCTCCCTTCGATTTCCCTACTTCATCAAATACTCATAACATCGCACCTACTCCCGGTTAAGGAATCCTAGATGGTGTGCTTATGTTAGCTAAGGGAAAAACAACGTAGAGAACGGCATCATATCAAGCAAGTATTGTACTGAAAAGTACTGGCAAGTATCGTCATGACCAGTCGCAATAGCCCATTGATTTCTAATTTTATTCAAATCCGTCACATGCTTTAGAAGCGAGCCAAGTTTTTGAAGAAATGGGCAAGTGGATGCGGCATTTTTTGACGACACAGCCTAAGCGAAGTAACAGGTACTCATTTCGCATCTAGAGGGCAGAACGCTAACAATTGAGTTGGTTGACTTGAAGGAATTTTGTTTGATATTGAACTTTCCGACAAGACGAAGCTGGCCAACTCGTTAATCAAAAAGGTTCTGGATCTGATTCGGAAAAAATGAAAATAAATAAGAGTGTAGTTAGTTAGCATATCGTGAACCAATTTGCAGGTGTAAATCACATATCACGATTGAATTTTCAAAGATGTCTCCTGTGTTCCTCTCACCCGCGGATACTGAGAGTGGATTTTCCCTATCTCAATTAACTTGTCGGTAATGGAGTTTTGGCTTTCTTGTTTATTCGCGCAATAAAGTAGAGCGATTTATTTTATGACGGTCATGATAAATTCATAACGATAACTGTTCCAGCTTGTTCAAGGCTTTCTTCATTGGAACTGTTGAGATATTGGGCTCAACAACAATAAACGCCTGACAGACAGTAGGGAATTTAATTCTGGAACATAAATAATGTATCTCTATATCTTCAATGAAGATATAGAGCCTCTCACAGTGAAAACTGAATTCTGAAACTCAAGTGTGAATGATTTCTCAAATTATTATGAAATGTAATATGCATTTCGCTTTAGAAAACTTTTTGTATGGACCAATGAATGTACATTTAATATTCACATTTCAATCGGATACGAAACCATTAACAGCACTATCTTGAAGTAGACCTTTTGTTTTTATTGTTTGAGTGCAAAAATTCAGAAACCTTCACTCATAGTGATCAAGTTTTCCACGTAAACTAGGGTGTTTTAAATAATTCTTCAGTCTCGATTTTTTATTCAGTATAAATATTAGTTATAACGAGATGTAAGAGATCCTCCATTATCTCTCGTAGTTGTTTTTAACTAACTTCAATTGAACATACCGATAAATAACTGAGTGAAATGGAGTCAGAGCCGTTTTCTTAATAATAAAACATCAAGAAAATATGAATTTATAACGATAGGTTATTTCGAACCTCATCTTACGGGAAACTTGACGGTCTTTCAGATTATAGGAATTGCAAGGTTTAGATTGTAGGTGGTCACCAATTACCTTTACAGCTCCCGACCTAATGGTAGTTTGCACATGCGTAAATGGAGCACCCATCAAACTAAATTTTCTCATTGTCTGATTGAAGTGACTTTTTTGGAATGAGATCATAATCAATATTTTGATGATGTATACTTATAATTATTGTGAATGATACGAAGGATTCCCAAATAGGAAGACATAGTTTAGGATTTGACGCGGAAAGCTCCAAATCCAGCAAATGGAATCATAATATTTCAGTTTCACTTGAATTTAATACATTAGTGGATCCAATGTAACTTTCGCGATGGAATGGATAAAATTCCGAGTGAGGTTCGAAATGGGATTCCGAGAGGAGGTTGAAGTTGAGAGTGAGACTGTGGCAAACTGTGGCAGTAATGTTGGGAGGCCGGAAACAGGGAGCTCAAATGTACAGAGGGTATTATATAACCCCTGTTATGAATTGTTGCTTGAGTCAGCACCCTTAGACTACAAGGCGATTCCTAATGGAAGGGACGCGAATCGGCCATCCAAGTTAAGGGCACCTAAATCACCAACCGTAGATCAAAACACCAAATATGCCCAAACCGTAACATGAAAGAAACCAGAATATACGTCATTTCGTTATGCAGCGAACTCTACTCTTAGAGAATCAGTCTTTTGGTAAAAATACCTCTGGCGAGTTGGTTATGGCACACAGCTTTCTCGAACAGGTAATATGAGCGAATAGAACATGTAAATGTTTAAAATAATCTTAAAGGATGTTGAATTTAAGCTTGATGCAACAATCTATTCAGAAAGAATGCCGCTGGTCACGTTAACGGAAACATCAAAGCATTCAAACGGTGAGTAGACTTGTGTTTGCTAATTCTTGTGTCTTCTAAGTCGATAATTCTATACCGGATACAGTAGAGATGCAATCGAGTTTAAATTTAAATTGGATTATTATACTATTTTTCCCTGAGCTCCATAAAAATTTGAGCAAGATCAGACCACCAGAACCTGAGAAATTATGCTTGCTAGGTTTTACGTTAGCCGTGCGAAGAGTATTGTTTTGAGCGATGAAATTCATAGTTCAGCCTAAAACATTCGTTACATCATAATTTCATCAAAATTGGATGAAAACGATAATAATGAATCCGTTACAATGATTTCATTTCCGCACAAACGCCGCTTATGATACTATCCTGATGATAGTATGATTGATGTAAGTTCATTTTTTTTCCGAAGGTTTTCGGAATTCAGGGACAGACACATAGACACAAAATGTAAGTTGTTCAGAATCATCTAAAACGCAAAATCTAGGTGGCAATTTTGATTTTGGCTGAGAGTCCGTAAAAACCTATAGGTAGACTCAGGAGCAAAAGGTGACTCCTCTACATAGTTCTTGCAATTCTGGTGTTCAATATCATCTGAGTTTTAAGTGAGTTAATTATTACCAATCCATTTACGAATGAAACGATGCTGTTGAAAAATAGTTAGAAGCAACTTCATATCATAAAAGTATTATCGAAATTAAAATGTAAATATATACATGGCGAGTCGCTAACACAGAATAGGTCCATGCAAAAAATATTTTGAAAATGAACAATTGATACTCATAGATTGAGATAACGCATCACCAAGTTTTGCATTTTGCTTACTTGTTCAATTGTGAGAATTCAGTTCTGATTCAACAAATTTTATTGCGATGCTTGTGAACAACGAATCCTGTTTTATTATTAGGTGTAATTCAGATTATTTCACCCATTTATTCGTATTTTCATTATGGATTTCAATATTGAAGCTTGCTAGGACAACTCTCAGTGAAAAATGACGAACGAAAAATCTAACAATGAACAAGCATACCTGTTATATAAGCTATACCATCATTCAAACAACTAACTATCTTTTCTACATAGAGTAGGTAAACATTTAAACAGTGATGGTTTATGCCTTTCCCTAGAATCATCGAAATAATGTGATGCAGTCATTGATTTTCACTTGCAACAAATAATATATCTTTGATGACGCCTTAAAGGCGCTCTTGAATATGATCTGTTTCTTTTCATTTTACAGCCGAATTGAGGATTTTCCAAGCTCAGAGAAGAGTGAATAAGGAGAAATGGAGGAGGTGCTTCGATTCAGGTTTCCGCCCTTTTTGTCATAAATCACGTCAGTTCAAGTCCGTTTAATCACAATTGATGGCTTTCCCCTGCACACATTTAAGTATTCTATAATTTACCTCCATTCGCTTCATTGCTTAAATTTAAAACTCTTCCGCGAATTGACATAATCAAAATACATTGCCAAAAACCAATAATAATTACAAGGCTAACTCAAGGCAAATTCACAAGTATCTGTTCTGATTCTATTAACTTCCTTAGTAACGTTACCGATGTATCTACTTGGGTGCTAATTCTACAAAATATGTTATCCATTATTTGCAGTTTCATGTTCCAAAGCTAGGGCTGACAAATAATTAATTTGAACCCATTACTGTTTCGGAACAAAACAGTACCGATCATCAGGGGAACAGGAACCAACTGTACTTATAAACAACCATTTTATTACTCAGGGAATGCCCAATAAATGACAAACATGCAACTACTTTGTTATACTTCAATAGGAATTCAGTACATTTGAGAGCTCTAATTATGTGCATTTCAATTTGTTCGAATTCTGTTAATAAAGTAAAATTTACACTTAAAGCATTTAATGCTTTAAACAAAGCCAGGGATCACATTGATATTAGATTCGAGTTGAATCCCATACAGGTTACCTCTGTCTTTTTCCATTAACAACAAGAACCCAACGTACTTATTATCACTGTGTAATTATGGTGAAATGAATTGTTATGATGAAAATGTTATGATGTCTTGAAAATCCCAGTCATGCGGGTTGATCCTATACACTGACTTCATAGCAAACCAATGTTACGATGGTTCTCAAGTTAGTCAATTATTCGAATTGTTACTAGGCCCACGTTTTATTTTATTCGTACAACATGTTCAGAGATTAGTGGAGTGGACAATTTTGCTGGATCTCATTACTTGGTGGACTTCCGAAGCACACAAACAGAACGTACTTACTGACAGCATTAACACGTATCTAACGGGGACAGGTGATTAATTCTCATACTTTGAGGAGAAGATACCAACAGACACTAATTATGCAGGACGTTGAAGGAAAATTGTGTGACAGTATTGATGTACAGAAATGAGACTTTAGGGAGGATCGGATATTAAGTAGTTAATAACTTTAAAAAAAGAACTATTTTTGCTGTCTTGTTAATGATAACTCTTTCCTAATTCTCATCCTGGCTTTGGTTTGGGCACCAACGACACCTTGAAACGTAAAGTGAAACTTTTTTGAGCGGCGGTTATAAAAACTGTTCCTTCACGATTACAAAGGCTTATTGAAAATAATAAACCATTAGCAGTTGAATGAGACCTTTTTTTCCAAGTTTGTTGAATCATTTTTGAAAATATGGTAAACTTCCTTTTAGGATGTCTCCCGTACAATTGGTTAAATGTCTATTAATGAACGCAATGAATTCGTAGGAAAACTTAAAGGTCTCACCTGACCAGTAGAGAAGTTCATCGACATATCCAAGTGTGTAGATGGCGGTGACGATACCGCTGATGACCCCGCTGATGACGAGGAGGCTGAGAATGATGGACATCCAGTTCCTCCCTTCCTCCGGCTCCGAGACCACCAGTTCCTGTGAGACCACCGCGTCAATATATCAATGAGCCAGGGGAAACAGAACACCTCACCAATCATCCCAATTAGTCAGTTCACAGGCTTAATCGTATCCTACTCTCGACAGCGTCCAGAACCCCTTCGCATATTGATTTCTTGATTCTAAACATCACATATATTCATGAATAATTTTCATCAAAGCGGCTCACCCTGACAACGTACCAACATCGCAACAATTAGATGTTGTATAATATACATGTCAATGATGTGCTACTTCTTAACGAACGTCAACTGGAAACCTTGAACTGCCATAGTTGAGCATAGCCGTGTCCATTCCCCATCAGACTGGGTCAAAATCAAATCGACGACTACAATCAAGATTTTAATCGTAAATTACATAACGTGATTAAAATATTAATCCGTAATTACTCGAGAACAAAACAAAATTTTTAAAAAATCTATGTCGAACGATTTTTTTCCAATTTTTTAAGATAATTCAATATTTTTGCGAATTTTCATAGAAAATGAGAATTGCGATTCCAGTAGCACAAATATATAGAGGTCAATTGCCTTGTTTACTTTCCCAACAGAATAGAAAGTTTTGATCACTTGACTATTGGCGTGGAACATCAATTGAGTGTTTTCCAATCAAAAGATTATACTTTCCCAACAGAGTTGAAAGTAATTCCACTTCATACCTCTTACCTTGCACTAAAAAATCCGGCTGTTGGGAGGCTTCATTATTCTTTCCGTACACTAAAAATATCACAATTGGCCAGTAGAATCACAAGGAGTTTGATCACTATATACTTTTACTTTTCCCTTCCCAATTTCCATTTTTATAAAAAAATTGTTAGAATGAATTTTCTTCGCAAATAATTACGAATCGCAAAAGCCGCAAGTAATCGCGGTTTTCATCACAATTCAGAAAAAATCGCTTTCTCTTCAAAAATTTTATGAAAATTGCGTGTGTATTTTCGATTATGGCGTAACTCTCCTTGTTTAATGGCGATTATTATAGTACTCAGTGTTAAAATAACGACTTCAATTGTAATTGTGATGGCGATCAAGATTTTAATCCTATTCATGGATGGGATTTTAATCAACATATTTATTCGTACAATCGAGTACAGCAAAATTTAAGGTCTTGCAGAACAAATTATTTTATTGGAGTGGCTATGTCACAAGCCACGAAAAATATCAAATAGATAGCCGGAAATAAATTTCCAAATTAAAATAGAGGTTATAAACAAAAATTTGGTGCGGGTTGATCACATTGCGAACGTGTTCAGCGCGCAAGGTCGTCATATTTGAGGTCTTTGTCAAAAAACATGCAGAAACCCTGTATATATTTTATATACAAAGCATTTATATTTTATATTTATTCATTCCTAATACTTGTCCATTTCTTTGTACGATTTTAGTTGTGAACGAAAATCAGGCTCCTCCTCTATCGCTGTTGCATAGTTACCTTCCCACCACCCTTGATGCTCAAAACAAAGTAATTCTGTACGTCCATGTTTCAATTTGAGAAGAGTGATGAATCTCACAACCCGCCCAGAATATACCCAATGGCACTCATCTTCTTTGTGGTAATAGGCAGCGTTTATGCCTAATCACCATTACGAAACATTTGCTATCACAGATTTTATCAATCGACATTTAGTTGAAGGCAGAGTACAATTATGAACGTTCTAAATTCACCTTTTTTTCCCTCAGGTCACAACCCTTTAGTACCGAGGGGGCAGAGACAGACACTACGGCTCACAACAACGCGGATCCGAGAGTCACCAAGAAAGTACAAACGCACATTGGGGCCTCGTCTCGAAGACTAAAAGAATTCCCCCCTCTGAATTGGCATACAATGTTATTGGCAAAGGGGACACTTTCTAATTATATATCGAGATAATAAATCGGTGTAATTGACGCCATTAATCAAGGATGTCAAGAGAAAAAAAGGGGAGAACTCCTCCGGAAGATTATTTTTCGAGTCATTCATCCGTCGCTTCTTCTAAGTTGAGGGAGAGATGTTGTTGTTATGTTTTTAAACGGACACAATCAACTTACTCTAACAGGAGAAGAAAAACGAAGCTAATGATTTATGTTCTACTATTTATTCAAGTCTTTTGATTTACAAATTCGGGAAGTGCAAGAATGTAGAACTTTTCTCTTGTTTCGTCAAAACAAATACCATGTCGTAAAAAATTATCCACTCCATTGTGACATCACACCATTAGATTATATTAAAATTTGAAAATAATTAAATTGAACTGGAAATATCAAACTCATTAACTCATAAACAGAATGTAAAATGTAGATTCAATCGAATGTAAATGATTGAATGTAAGATGTAATGTAATTGAATGTAAAAATGATGAAGTGTACATGATTCAATCAAAATTTGTCTTTCAGTCCCATTTTGAAGAATAACTGGATCAAAAAAATTTATTTTGAAAACTGAAAGATAGGAAATTGAACGGTGTGTCCGACTGAATACTTATTTTAGGTTCTACAGTGAACCTAAGAAAAATTGTGGTTTAAGATTTCATAGAGTAGAAGACTCGAAAAAATGGATGCAAAATGCTACAAATCTACAAATATATGCTTCAAAACGTATTTCAGTATCTATAATTTTTAGAAATTAATTTTTTTTTTTTAATTTTGAACCTTTTTTGAAAGGCTGGTTTCCTACGACAATTTGCTGAAATAGGTTACGGTTGATTACATAGGAAGGATTTCTATTGTGTTAATATGATAAGGCGTATGTCCCTCACTGTTTCCTGTCTTCCTGGATCGTAGCTTATGAAAATAAAAAAAATCATGCTTGACATCAAATTTTCGTTAGAGATGCGAAATTGGGCTGTTTAAGTAATAATGTAGCAAATTTTACCGTTCGGTATTGATTGAGATGCTTTTTGTGCTATTAGCTCCACACTACTGTGATTTGGAATGCAGCATCTCCAGATAATAAAATGTTAGGCCCGAATTTGCTGAGTGGCTTCAACTTGACCAGCTCAGCGACCTACTTACCTGTTTATCTAGAAAACTGAATGTCGATAGGAAGCATGCAGTAAGAGACGGTGGACATGACGGGCTCCAATCTGATCAGTTAACTCTGAATGAGTTGACCTTTCTCCTGTTCACCGTAGAAAACTGAAATTGAATAGGGACCCTCTCTAAGACGGTATGAAACGAATGACAGCCCGAGCTTCAACCAGATCAGGTGAAGGAGACAATCTTTTTCCAGCTCACCCAAGAACGGACAGCATGCTCGAGGTATTCGAGTCCCTTAGTCGATCTTTATCTGATCTTAATTGCGAACTGCAAGACTTCGTAAAATTTGTTTGATTGGGCGTTGGGTACCTACTTTGTTGAATCACTGCATGTTTCTTGTGACGACAGGGCATTGGCATAGTCCCAAGTTAATGTTAAACTTTAAACACGCTCGCGTCTTCTCAAGAACTTCGAGAAATATCTCTGAGATGATTCCGCCCCCCTACCATACACTACGGCTCCAACATTCAGTGGTGTGTGAATTGGACTGATTTCGCCGACAATGTCAATAACTTCTATTTACAAAACAGCACTAATCCCAAACCATCACGGGAGCGACACCGGAGCGAAGTTCGCTCGGATTAATTACGGCTCAAGTTTAATAAAGGAAATGGAATGGAGCGGCGCTAGTGTTAGGAAACAATGAGGCCGCAAAAGGAAACCAGGATCTAACTTTCGGGAGTAAACCGATCTTACGATTACGAGACTTGAGAGTGAAGGGTGAGAGAGAACTAAAAATAGTTTTGCCAGTTTTACCAAACAACTTCCGAACACGGGGAGGGGAAAGAAGGCGGATCCGAAGGAACAACAAGCGGAAACGAAGGAAAAGTGGGTTGAAGTCGGGACAGGAAAGACCGAAGCAGAATCGCGGTTAAAATATTGTTCTTAGCTTCAACTCATCTGATGGACTGATGAAAAGTATTATTTTAATTCGTGATGTTACAACAAGGTTGACCGTAGATAAGTACGCTCTAACGTCCAGAAATGGGTCAGATGGAGCCGGGAAGGTGGAGGAGTTTCACGTCTGACGGCAAGTTGTCACGCTATCTGGTTCCATCTGACGCCAGTATCTTCGAGCTTCCAACCAGAAATGGAGAACTTTATAACATTTAACACCCTTTTGTATCATCTACATTTCAACTTATTACTATTATTTAGACAGAGAATGGATTTATTTACTAAAAATTTATTGTTTACCAATCCAGTTTGTGGAACGCAATAACATAGTTATTTGCAATGAAAACCTTTGCGTTCTAACGTCACGGCTTCCGAATCTACCCAAAGGTGGGGAACATTGCTCTCACTTTCGCAAAACGGAAAAATGTTGTTCTCCAACATCAAAATTTTCTCTCCCATTTCGCGTTTCAGACCATACTGAACGACCGTCGTTTCTTGCTAGTCTGCCTGTCTGTCAGTCTGTGTCGGTGTCTGTCTGTCCGCATGTCCGCAGGCCATTGTAACAAGCCTAATTGCTACTATTATCATCGGATTTTAATGAGATTTTTAGGGAATGTGCGAATTAGAACGAGGATGTTCCACAAGTAGTTTAATTGTTCAGTAACCAATACGTCGCTCTGCGCATGCGCAGATAGATTTAATCTATTTAATTAATAACTAATTTCGGTGTAATTTTCTGAAGTTGTAGTGGTCCGATCGCTCTCAAATTTCAATAACGGTCTAATGATCTAATATGTATTTCAACAAAATACTAGCATTTTTCTGTCCAATACGAATTATCTCAAAACACGTTCATTACATGTCGACTAAATTTTTGCAGGCGTCGGATGTCCAGCGAACATGTCCCACACAATTCCTGTCCCATGAATCGTATTAAGAAACTTACATTCTACATTTTCCGAGGTTATTTGATACATTTCAATCATCTGTACGTTCATGTTTTCTAGACGAGGAATCTAAGTACCACACCCAACTTGGCGGACTTATGTTTTTTCTTCCTTTCCGCCCAAGGTAATGAAGTTTTAAAGCCATTTCTTTTGTTCGTCTCTTAGCTTGATGATTAATTTTGGTTCCATGCCTGTGTTAATCTTTATGTCGTCCAAAACCTATAATACAGTTTGGTCTGATTTTAATGAAATTGTTTGGATTTTTAAGGCTAAGTTTCAAGATCGTCTCCTCCGTCTATTCCGTTGTAATTCGATTATTAGTAGTGGCTGCGCACGTGCAAACGTGAATCTACCTGACTGCCTCCAAACTGGAGGAAAATTAGATGTTTTATTGACTGTATCGTAACTGGTGGTCTAGTAACTATTCTGTATGCCTACACGTGAAATTGGATTCAAACGAATCTTTGAGATCAATCCCATCACTGTCTGATGATTAGTTGGTAGCTATAGGGCGCTCGTGAGTAAATGTGAGCTTTCTCGATCCTTAATTTCTCAAGATATATCTTTTCCAATTTCGTTTAAATACGATAGGTGCATGGGTGCTGGTCCCAAAATGACACTCCACGAATTTCGTTGTGATTAGCTGTTTGTAACATGATATAGGTTGTTACAAGCAGTATCCAGAACGATACAAATATGTCATTGTTGATTATTGCACCTGTTAGCTCATACGTGATTTCCTATACGTATGAAGTTCGAAGAAACATTTTCCGAATCAACGTGCTCAACTGTTATTGAAAAAAGAATGTTTACAATACGTTTACAATCGTTTAGAGAAAACTTCCGTGCGTTCACCTAAATTATGAGATCAAATCCATCAAAACGAGAGAAAGAACCCTGGCCATGGCTGGTTGGTGGAATCAGGGGTTCGACTGATTGCAAAGCATCAGGAGTAAAACCTTCTCACTCCACTCCCATTTACCAGATCCTCTCCTGTTTCTGTTCACCCAACTCACCCATGATAACTCACTAAGCGCGAGTTAGAGGAGAACATATAGTAAGGAACGCAATACAAGGACGTCATATGTTTAATTTGTATGTGATTTCAGAAAGAATAATGAATACATCATCTTGATTTTACTGGATTTACCTCCTACGTACGAATATGCAATGAGCAATCCTCCTTTCCCACAACCCAAATGAATTATGAATTGCTTGGAGATTTTTAAATTTAACAATGATTTTGAGAAATATTTTGAAAGGATCACGGTTTATTCGAATTTACTTTGAAAATGGTTTCACACAGAGGCCGAATACGTTGAGCAAAATAGTAATGTAAATGCAAAAATGTAAATGATCACATAGAGGTTTATTATTTCTGTATGAGCTCTATGCGCAACGCCATGGTTATTCCGTATCCTTCAATATCTTACAAAGCAGATGAATTCGAAATCTTACAGTATTTACACTATTAGAGGTATTGACACTGCAAGTCCTTATTTGAAGCTGAAATTTGATCGATAGCTTCTGTGAGGTGCCTGAAATATGATGGTAACGCTCCTGCTCTTATCAGTGAGATCTGGGGCTATTTTCTAATCTAATCAACTGAGAAATCTAAAATTTTCCGAAATCTGACCAGAGGGCTCGTGATCCGTGAAACTCAAGTGCTTTTCTGTTCTAATCGACCGAGAAAGCCAAAAATTGAATACTAGCATGATGATTTGAGTTAACTCAAGGGCTGGACAACGTAACATGATAAAGGATACG
Source organism: Creontiades dilutus (assembly GCA_031894815.1). Taxonomy (NCBI): domain Eukaryota; kingdom Metazoa; phylum Arthropoda; class Insecta; order Hemiptera; family Miridae; genus Creontiades; species Creontiades dilutus. The sequence continues at coordinate 580,513 of JAVIWC010008387.1, read as the reverse complement.
GAATGACCCAGGGTCTGAAGTGCTCAACTACAACTAGGCTAGTAAAGGTTGGTGTTTACGGAGTTATATTAAAAACGAAGTCGTCCAACTGGTTTTGGATATCTAGAAGTGAATCACAAGGTGTCGAGATCAGTGATAATCTGAATTCCCTTGTGGCTAATTTGCTTCCTAATCATTTTGTTGTGCTATATAAATGGAGCTCATTTTATGGGGCGGACAGGAAAAGAAATGGAGGATCGAGAAGCCGGGTCTAGATAATGATCCACTGACTACGTCTGATATACATTTATCTGTGATTTGGGTAGAAGAGTAATTCCAATACAATAATAATACATATCTGTTTAAAAATGTACAGTTTTTTCAAGTGTTGGGATAAAGCTTAACCGTACAGGAATCCAAGTATTCCCATTCGATTCACCGAACTAATTTCTATCAGAATCAAACAAAAATCTCCCCTCTTAGAAGGAAAGTTTTTAAAATGTTGAATACTACAACTCTTCTGTTTGAACCCTAAGGGTTTGTGGAGGGTGATTCCGGTGTAGGGAGATCACCGTCGGCCCTTGACCGAAAATTGAAATTGAAGGGGGTAATGCGGCAAAATTTCTGTCCACGCACCTCAGGCTTCAATTCTCAACCGATTTTGGTGATTTTTATTTGGTTATATCCAAATTTTAGTCCAGTTGTACAACAAGCCCGGAAATTTCGAATTTCTGGTTAAGAGGTGGGTTGAAGGGAGGGGGGGGATTGGAATCCATCCCAGCGCTACTCTTAAAGCCTGCATTATTCTTTTCTTGAATCTATTTTGTTCTACTAAGAATTTAATCTAGTTTGAAAAAATATAAGTATTTAGTTATATTTATAACTGTGGTCATACAAAACCGGACATACCCTGTAATGCATGCTTAACTTACCAATATTTTTTTATTTGATTTCTGGATTTCATGCATCTTGAAACGTAACCCAACAAACTTTAAGGGGGCTTGAACATTTTTTTTCTTGGTCGATGATCACAATGGCTCATTATTGAAAATAATAACCTAACTGAATAAAAGTAGTAATTATAAACCAAAACGCAACATATTGAATGTTATTATGTGGTGAAGTACAGAATCATCTTCACTACAGGGGAATCGAACAACTGTCAGTCACGTGAGTAGCAATGAGAAATCGCAACGTTGAGAGGTGAGCAAATGTTTTGAATACCAGTCTTTGAACTGTCCTTTCCACATTCTGTTCCACTAGAGGTTTCTTTATGCGATTCAAATGGAAGAACTTAGCAAGAATTCTGACTGGTCTTAAACAATTCACAGAAATAATTGCTATTCCATAACCAAATAATTTAATTCCAATTTTTTTTGATATATTGATTTTTCGTTTCCATCTTCTCCTTTGGCTGTTACCTCTTGAAGATGATTGATAATGATATTAATACTGGCACACTCAGTGTTGATAGTTTTGGAACATTTCCAAAAAATGTTTTAGTCTAATAGTTTCGGTGAAAAATCCAGAGAGAGAGCGTGAATGTAAAGTGTGTCTATATTTATATTGACCCCCTCCATTACACCTGTTCTACGATTCAGTATGAATACCTCATTGATGAAAAAGAGAAAGACGAAAATTGGAAAATTGTAGCCAGGGCAGCATTAACAAAACGTGTCACACACACTAATACATTCGCCCAGATAAGTGACTTTTTTAAGGCTTTGGTCGTATAATGGAATGTTCTGGAATGAATTTGTAATAAATTTTACACATTTGGAGTGAACTGATAATGACGCCGGGATGAAAGAAGCATATCAGCTCTTTGGATGAAAAACATCGAAAGATAGAATTTTTCATTTGTTATTGTGTGGAATCTGAAAATCGAATTCGTACCATTCGCCCGGGTTTAACGGATGTTTTATAAAAAGTCACAAATGGGCTGATGATTGTTCTCAATCATCGGCATCAATCTTGAGCAACCGTATAGGTTGGAATCAAGGGGCTGACACATCCAAAACTCAGAATACTGAAAACTTTCGGAAAACTTTTATTTGGCATTTAGAATAGAAGTACAAGATAATCATCAGCATGTCATACGTATTGCGTAATCTGTGAGTTTAAATAATGTAATATGTCTGAAAATATAGATCACTGAATTACATGAAAGGCAATTGATTACCCTGGTGCAATAATGTGGAGCGTTTTGTTTTCTCAATTTAGACGGTTCATTAAATTTACGAATCTTGGAACGTAAACTAATAAATTTGGAGAGGAGGTTTAAAAAATTGGTTTTGTTGGTCATTGTAGGTAGACCAAAATCTAGGTAGGAATTTCGGTAATGCATCCACGTTTTTGGGTGAATGATTTGAGAGGGATCTGCATTAAAGCTTTGCGCTGCCCTTTGCAATTGAATACAGTAATCTTGTGAAGTAACCAATTCAACAGCAATTAAGAATATTTGACCTCCAAACCAGCTTCAACGAATCCTACGAATTCTTCAATTTCTATTTGTGGCTCGGAAATCGTGATCTCATTTCTTCTCACATTGAGCCGAGTAATTATTTTTGAAACCGCGGGACAATCAAAATGTTCAACTGTATCCTTTCTAAGCATGTCAATTTCTACTGATTGCGCTAATCCTTCTCATTACAATGTAAATTATAACAGAGTTGGAACGCCAATAAATTTCATAATTACCTTCAGTTTGCAGCAAAAAACAGTGTCTTTGTAATATCAAATAATACCAATCATTATTAGGAGGATAAATACACTTTCTGTACATTTCCAGGGTGCCGAACTCTTAACCCCAACAAAAAATGAAATGTCGAACATATAAACTTGAGATGGTGAAGAAAAAAAGTATGGAAATCGGACTCTATAATAAGGGGGCGATGGAACGGACTAGTTTGTCCTTCAAGGGTTAAAGCAATAAGCCTGCAACACGCCGCAAATGCTGAAAAGCTTCAGGTTTATTCTCATGCTTAACAGTTTCAAGATAAATGAAGAAGAACTTCCATATCCAAAGGCAGCTTAATCATGAAAAACAGTGGCCATCAATTATTCCATATGAACTGGACAGTAAATTAGGTAAATTCATTCTATGAGTTTATTATTTTCAATAAATGAACTTTATAATCGACCAAGGATATAACAATTTCAACCACCTTCGAAATTTGTTAGTTTACGTTTCAGGTTTACTTGCCCCGAATGTCACATATGGGTCGAGATTGGTTCTGATTCTGAGATGGTCAACTATAAAAGCTGAAGTATTAATAAGTTCGGATTTTAAAACTTTCCAAATAAGACTGATGTTGTTTTGGTTGCCGTAGATATCGTTCCAATGAATCGATTGAAATCACTTCGAATTTCTGTACGTTCGTTCGTTCGCTCCTTAAGAACGTTAGGAAGTACCACGACCGAATCAATAATTGATTCGTACCAATACCAATTATTGGTATACCAAATGAAATTATATTATAGAAAAATAATACTTCTTGTCACTTTTCTTATTAGTGAAGCACTGGTACGTTATTGTTTTGTTACTGATATGAACTAACCTTCTAAATTGATTTAATGTTGTAAGTCTATTAATTTTTGTGGAAATAGTAGTATATTTCTTCTACAAACTCTGTGTTTTTCTTGAAATGGGTTTCCACTATTTCGTCGCGTATGATCTAGTGCATAGGAGTTTATTTTATCTCATTAATTTTCAGTTGGTGAGTGTACACTCCTGATTCTACACTCCAATTATGATGTTACGTTGTGCTTACATATCGGCAATCTCCCTTCTTACGTGAATGCAGACTACTGTGGTGCAGGCGTTTTATTCGTTTTTTCATTAGTTTTTCGTTGTTGACACCAACGCCTTTTAAGTCGTATTTAGACAATTTTTCCGTAAACTTCGTTTGACATAATTATCATCCACAGACCACATACGCATTGCAAGTCTGCCAATTACAGAAATACCAGACCTTTGTGTATGAATGTGCAGAGTTTTCAAATTGTAACGAACTCTCCACTGTAGTCAATCGCATCTGATAATCACTGTAGATAGAATGATTTGAATACAGTGCAATTGCCAGAGTTTCGAGCCTTCCAAATGCCGCATTTCTAGACGTACGTTTCAACTCATTTCACCATCAGTTGAGTTAATTTGTTAACTCTCTGTCATTTATGATGATGGCGATATATCATCGGGAGATTGGCTCATGACGTGCAGGCATGTAGAAGAGTACATCAGTGACAAAAGAGCACGATTAGCGTGTCTGCCCTACATAATTACTAAATTGAAACTGAGTGCCTCGAGTTTCCATCATGTAAACACACCAAGCAGTTTATAACGAAGGTTCATATTGATAAATAACTGACACTTACTTGGAGTCGGCTGAGTTTCCTCATCAGACTTTTTTATCGTACAGGAAATTACGAGGAAAAAACTTTCTGATTTGACGGTGAAGTTTACTTTCCAGCATGGGCAGCAACGACGGAGCGGGTGAGAGTGATCGGACGTATTCAGCCCCTCGAAGCCGGTATCAGATACACTAAACTTGAAGCACTTTGTTTCAGAGACCGGGGTGAACTCTATCAACAACAACTTTGACTAAAGAACGGCCGGCTCGTCTAAAAATAGTTGCGAATAAACGCTCCCAAGGAAGGGGGTCGGGTAGGTTTGATACCCGGTTTGACTTAATTATGATGCATAGCTCATCCATCGGACACAACGATCGAAGAGTCCTCAATTTTTCCTTCTATAGGAGTGATTTTTGTAACTTTTAAGGTTTCGTTGGGGTTGAGGAAAATAGATATTCGAATACAAAGAAGAACTTTTTAAAAACCGTTACTTACCCATTAAGCAAGGCAGGCGCATCAAGACTATTTGCTTTGCTAGACGCATCATGTGATGCACCAATTATGAAGTTTCAGTTTTTCTCAAAATAATGAACCACGATTCATGAATTTTGGCTGATGAATTCTATGTTGCCCAAGAATTGTTGTGAATTCATGAAATTAACTTGGAAAAGTGAAATTCGTGCAAATCAAAAAATTGAAATTTAAAAAAATCCGTATTACATGAAAACCTTAAACGAAACTAAAGTCAATTTCTTGGCAAGAGAATCCCATTGCATTTTCATCAACTGACTGAATCGTTGCAGTTCATGAGACTGTGCATTGTTACGAAATCTTCAAACGACTGTTAATAATTATTAACTCCAGTGAGTGGTACAAAAGCAACATTTCCCAAATTCCGTACCTAAATATATATTTGTAAAACATGTAGAAAATTTAAGTTTTTAAAACTTGATTCGGTTAAGTTAGGAATCGGATTAATAAACCAGTAAAAATAAAGTATTAGTACGCAAAAGCACTCGCGACTTATATGAGCAGGGTGTCACACGTGTTCTACAACTAATTTCCAACAAAAAGTGCCTTTATTTTTTTAGAGGTTTCAAGTTATTTCACTTTTAAGATTTTTTTCGTGTTTTCGACCTTACGTCCCCAAAACGGCCATAACTCTGACGTTTTTTAAGAATTTGCAAATCTAAGTATGCCGTTGGAAAGAGCATTGAATTTCCAATCGTTTCATTCTTTAACGGACATTTTTTTAAAGATAACTAAAGAGTAAAAATGAGCCTGAAAAGTAAATTTTGTCAAAATTTGAAAAAACAATTTTTCTAATAAATCATTAGTACTCCTCAATTTTAATGAAACGTTTGAGCCTGTAAGCCTAAAAAATGCGCAAAAGCCTCAGCTTTCCAATGGTATAATTAGTTTTTATTCTATAGACGGCACGTTTTTGAGAAAATTGAGGTTTTATGCAAAAATGTGTTTTTAAGCACATTTGGCTTATCTTAATTCGCAAGAATTGTTCAAAATATCCCCGTTCTCGCGGATGCAGAGGGTCGCTACGAATGGAGTCGACCGCACAATGAAGGCCACTGTGGTTCTGACGGATCAGATCCCCGCATGGTGAGTATTAGTGGTTGATATCGAAATTTCAAAATTCCACCGATTTGGAGGTGTTTTTGATTTCTTGACTTGTTACGGATTTGTTATTGCAGCTCCTGGACAATGAAGTATTTTATCGTCTGGAAGATATGCCCATGGAATAGAGGAGGGGTCTATGGTTCCAAATGTATGGGTGCCCAGCTCACAAGGTCGTACCGACACTGGGTGGATGATCTCCAACTTTGAGAATCGGTAACAAATTTCATCGTTTCACCATCCCCATACTCGAGAATTCAACCACTAATACCCACCATGCGGGGATCTGATTACCCAGAACCACCGTGGCCTTCATTGTGCGGTCGACTCCATTCGCAGATGAGCGATACTCTGCATCCGTGAGAACGGGGGCCATTTTGAACAATTCTTGCGAATTAAGAAACCCCAAATGTCCTTGAAAACACACGTTTTTTTCCATAAAATCTCGTTCTAGTTATTTTTAACAAAATGACTGTTAAAGAATGAAACGATGGGGAATTCAATGCTCTTTCCAACGGCATACTTAGATTAGCAAATTCTTCGAAAACGTCGGAGTTATAGCCGTTTTAGGGACGTAAGGTCGAAAACACGAAAAAAATCTTGAAAGTGAAATAACTTGAAAACGAAGCTTTTTAAAAAACTCTAAGAGGCACTTTTTGTTGGAAACTAGTTGTAGAACACGCGAGCGAAGTTTTTCGAATCATGCGCAGGACACCCTGTATAAAAGATCAAACCCATTTTTAATTGCAGAAATAGCTTAACAATCGAAATATTCAGGTGATAACGCAGTGAAATAATTATTTAATTCTGAACAAATAAAACATTGTTTAATTTGTTTGATGCTTTTCACTTTTTGTTATACACATCACAATGTAAAGCGAGGGGGCCGGCAATCCCAACTCTTTGAAAAAGAAAGTCTAACTGGAGAAGTTCCAAATCGTAGTTGTACCGAAGGCTTCCCCCAGAGAAATAAATGCTTAACTATTTGCCAGCGGCATTAAAAAGGGTGGAACTCCCTGAATATCAGTCATTTTTAAAGACGATTATTTTTTCCCGCCAAACTTTCTCAATAAGCCGGGTGAATACCTCATTTATCTCGTCGAGCACATCACGGAACGGGACGGAAGAGATGAGAAAGTGAGGTGAACTTCCAAAGAGTGAATTATAAACAAAGTTAGCTGGTGCGCAACAAGGAAAGTGCCTCACTATTACTTGTAAACTCGAAGGTGTCAACGTCGCAAAAGAGTCAAAGCTTCATGTCTTAATCACGTTCACGTGGATCAAAACTTCATCTAATGAAAGTAAAATGCGCATATTGAACGGGGACAACGTAATAAGATGTTGTCAGCCGCATCGTTCCAAAAACTGAAGACTTGCAAAGACAATATTTTCTCTTAAATCATAACTGCATTAATTAATTACATCCTGTTAGTTGTAATTTATTAGTTTTAGTAATGAATACCTAATTTCAATTGACGAAGATAACAATTTTTCAACCGCTCTCTCTCTCTCCCAACTTTAATTTATTCCCACTCTTCACGTTACCCCTGAACTTGGCTGGGTAAGGAAAGTGTATGATTTAGAGTTGGTTGAGGTGATTGATTGATTAAAGCAAACACTGTGAGAAACTACTCCGCACTTTGCGCCTCTGTCATTGGTCGTCATGAGGTGGGGAGTTGTCTGTACAAAGAAACAATCCTGTTCTGATAAGCCATCACTATGTTTGAAACTGCAAACAACTGAGCTTCAAAATATTTTCAATTATTTTGGTTTTGAAAACATCATAATTTACTGCCTATGGCAATATTTACGGTCTATGGGACTTCAGCCGGAAGTAACCTAGAAAAAAGCACAGCTGTTTAAACATCATCTCAGTGGAACATTTCAGCCCTTACCAAGTCAGGTAACAGACCAAGATATATCGAAATCAGAGAGATCTGATTTTCTGGAAATCTTACCTGTTGTTTTGAAAGAACTGAAGGAGAAATAAAGAATAACATTGATACTAAGAAGACTCCTGGACACGACATGATAACGCGTAAAATGTTTAAAGAGCTTTCAGAAAAGCGACTGATGAAATTATCAGTACTACAATTTGGCTGAGACTTGTGTCATCCTGTTGAAAAGTTTCAGAGTCCTGTATGGTTCCCAAATAAGGAAAATCACTAAATGAGAAAACAGGATATCGACCTATGTCCCTACTTCCACATATGCCAAAATTACTCGAAAAGTTGCAGCTGAAACGTCTTTAACACGGAAAACAGACATTTCATCCCAGATCACAAATTCGGTATAAGGCAACGGCACTTAACGGTAGACCAAGTCCGTCCAATCACTAACATCATTGAAAAGACAATAGAAAGCAAACAAATACGTGGCAGCATTATTTGGACGGCGCTCAGGCCTTTGACATGGTCTAGCAAGATACTGTAAACTACATGGAGACTTAACGAATCAGTTCATCTCCCACTGAAATCCTACCTCGAGCTAAAAGCAGGAGTTCTGCAAGGAAAGTTCTGGGTTCCACTCTCAATCTACTGTACACACAGAATAGCATGAAGACACGCTTGTAGCTACATCTGCAGATGACACAGCCATTCTATTCGTCGGAGATGATGTTGAAAGTCCTTCTCAAAACTACAGACGCCAGTATATTTCACTGGAGGAAGTATATTTCACTAGCCGAAACTGTTCAGCCATAGAAGTTATGATCAACTGAAGTGAAATGCCATACTGTGATACTTTGGGATGTCCCTTGATCCAAAACTGAATTGGAATAACCACATGGAAAAGAACTAGCAAGGGTTGAAGATTAAGTGCAGAAGGATGTACTGGCTGCTAGGAAGGAATTACCGCCTTACATTCCACAGCAACCTCCCACAATATTTAAGCAGATTCTTCGCCATATCTGGACCAATGTAATCAGACTTTAAAAATTTCAGAAAAATTTTTTTTTTTCAATTTCCCTGTTCCTAGTGCATGCGAAATGATAACATAGACATTGGCTGATGAGGTGAGGCCAAGTACAGAGAAAGACAAATGTAAGGGAACTTACCCGAAAGACACATAATTATTCCAATAAAAGGGTGTAGCGCAGTGACCACGACTCAAGGGCCGGGACCTTCTTCTTCGGGAAGGAGAAGGAGGAAGAAGGGATACGAAGATACGACCAGGTATAGAATCCCGGACACCGAGCCGGGACTTCACTTGGTCAGTGAAGTCCTCTCCTAAGCTGAAAACTTTGCCTTATTACTGCTTTGAAAAAAAAAACAAATAAACCCACTCTTGCGAGTAGGTTATATTAGGTAGGAGCCTTTTAGCCTTCCCCTTGAGTAAAAACTCTGATGTACGCAGAAGTTGTATTCTGGAAACATCGAGTCACCTGCTCAACCTCCTCTCTTCACCTCTGAGATACGAAGTCTGATGCTGCAGATTTAGGTTTGGGATCATCGACTTCCTCTGCTCAATAACCATCCTATTCCAAATTAGAGTGACTGGTGTACGCGGACTATATGTAGCTTAACTTCCATCCTCTCCGTCAGTTAAAGCCTGATGTGGCAGACGTACCGCCGTCTGGAATCATCGGTTCACACTACAGAAACTTCCTAAATACTCCTCGCCATCTCTAGCTGATCCGCTAACCAGAACTTTAGGAAAAACCACTAACTTCCTTCAGAAGAGAAAGTAAAATTAGTAGAGGAACCTAGATAACAAGTTCCCAACAAATAAACCCTTCCTTTGGGGTAAGTGTGCAAAAGAAGGGTGAAACTGAAGGACTTAGGGTTGATTTCACAATTTAAAAAGTCAATTGTTCTCAGCAAGCTTTTTCAGAATCATGAATATCCATGGATTGATGTTACTCATGGAGCATGTTGACATCCCTGCAGGGTTATGATGTATAACAAAAATATGAACTGCGCTAGCACTGGTCCGATTGAAGTAGGTACCTATTTCATCATTAACTACAGATCCGATCTACAAAAAAAAATTTCAAGAAAAACCCCACGAAGTTGACTCACTTTAAACTTTAGTGTATTAATCAAACGCCTAATCTCAACCTAATGCCTAATCGACCACTACATCTACTTATTAACAAATTCATAAAAAAGTGGTACTCTGTAAAATAGTAAATAGAAACGAAGTGCGACTTTTAGATGAATAAAAGAAAAAAGCATGGGACGCAATGAACGTAATGTTTTATTATGGTCTGGAAAAAGAGGTTGGGCCCGGGAAGTACGAAACAAACGTTTCCTTGGAGTGTTCGGAGGTTGAAGACGGGTAATTAATGTACGATCAAAATCAAGTACAGAGGCAATCTGCGGTTCGGCCTGCAAGATATGCGATTGGTATTCAGATGAGATGTTGTCATAGTAATGGAATAGCACTCTCCGCTTTTCCCAAAGGCCAGAGATTGTTCAGGCCTTTCAAAGCACCAACACTTAACTCTCCGGGAGCCCCTTCGCCAGGTGCTACTGCAACTGGCAATGATTTGACGGATTGCGTTGCAGCGCCTTAAACGTACACCTATACATTCATTATTACCATTTCTGTAATGAATACCTCGTGTGAATTCTATAAATTGGTTGAGATTAGCCATTTTAATGAAAGTATTTATACAAATGCTCTTCACAAACGCTTTACTTTCATTTTTTTTCCTGCTTCGTCAGGAGAGGCGAGTCATCAAATGAATCACCTCGGAGCAGCCCCCGTTCCTTCTGATGAATCAGAATTGAAGAATTCCCCGAAAAACCACAGTGATTTCAACATAATCATCTTACTAATTAGTAACAGAACATACCTTATAGATTAAAGTTGTTACAGAATATTTAGAAAGTGAATTAAAAATTAAAGCTTACAGTAGAAATGGAACATGAGTAATGCATTCCTAATAGGAACTACTTTCCTACTAACCCATCTTCTACCAAACATTAGTCTGTCGCTTCTAAAGAACGTGCTCGATATTTTCCATTCTACTTCAACCAATTTCATCCAGATTCCTCAATATCCGATGCTAATTGCGATAATAAAATTACAAGAAAAAAGTGCAATCGTCCTTATTAAATAATGATCAGTGCGAATAATCAACCCAAGTGCGTGAGAATTAGGACATGCAGAAGTGTGCTCAAGATGCATAAGCTAAAATATCCGAGTAGGTAAATACATTAAGGAAAAGATCATAACATTGAATAGCGGACTACCTACACCAACGAAATAGAAAGATGGACGTCATCTTGCTCCGACTCATTTTTTCTAAGTATGGTAATGGCTACAAAAAAATGGTTGGTATGTTATCGTTCGCAGAAATAATGCCTACTGTTTTTGAATTTTACAAAATTATCAATGTATTTAAACACCAAAAATATTATGAAGCATGCGTCCTGCCCTCCGATCAGTTATAATTCGCTGTCAGATATCGCCGATTTCCCCTATCGGAACGGCTATAGATCTACGAAAATTCCCTATGAAGAATAGAAACCTATGTAGGGTTTTTCACCAGGGCCTTTTCTGTCGTTTCTCAAATCACTTGTGTCAACTAGGAATCGGAATCAAATTAACTTTTCAATCTTTCAAAGTTTAGATTTAACCGAATCACTGCAATTCGTGTGACTTCGATTTGTTTTGAATTCAGTTTTTCAAAGGAGAAATTTCATAAATCGAATTGTCGAACGTCATGGTTCGTAAGGGGGTTTGGGGTATAATCACCTAAGCTCTCATTACAACCACGTAAATCTTCTTGTTATTTGCCAAAAAAGAGTAAACGAGGGAACGTACAGAAACACTTTAAGCGTGATTCAATTCATTGGAAACTGGATGTATTAGCCATAAAAAGGACCTATCTGTATTACGAAAGAGTCCAAGACCGTAATTTCTGTCCCATCTTTTCGTATTTTATAATTATTTTCAATCCTTTAATTTTATTATGCAGGGTTGGTTAGACGGTGTTTAAAGAACTTAGTCAGACATGTAAATTTCGAGTTTGTGAAACTTTAATCAAGCAGTAGGCCAGCAAGCGGTAGGCTTGATTTTCTTTCGTCTTGCGATTTAAAAAATGAATGAAAACGGAAACCAATAATTGGATTAATTTAATCTTGAAAATGAATTAAACATTTTGTTGGTTTGGTGGATTAAAAAGGTTAATTGTTGAAAGTACCTATTCAACCAAAAAGCGTATAGTAACCAAATAGTAACAGGCAGCATAAGACGATATGAGACATTACATCGTATCTCGGATTAAACTTCTCAAGTTCAATTTCCGTGGGCGGCAAATTTGTTTGAAAAATTTTTGCACATTCAACGGTTCTGCCTGTTCGGGGGAAAATTAATAAACTTTCTTTCAGAGTCTACTACGGTGGCAGAACTAACCGTTTTGGTTGCATGAATGCCATTTCTTATGTTTCATTACGTGCTGTGTCTACACAGTTGTATGTAGATAATTTTCACAGAATCATTACAGTAATCACTTCAACTCAACGATAACAAACCTTTGTGTTATAGTTTGCAGCATGATTTAATAAATCAACTTTTTTAGGCCCGTAATTACTATGATGTTAATAGGGTACCAATTCTTGGGCCACCTTATATTAAATGAAGATGTAATGGAACGACTTAGGCTACCGAATTAGGTCAGGACCATTTCCGGAAATTATTCTACCTCTTACAATTAAAAGGTGATATCGGATTCAAATATTCGGATTTATGCTTTTCTATCTCTATTATCTCTATCTATTAATGGTTAATAATGCTGTGTGTAAACAAAAAATGTATCCATGAATAATTACAAAATACAATAATCAAATCAGACAACCAGCAGAGACAGCATTCCCTAATTCATTCATTGTGGCAATAATGATGATCCAAAATTGTATTATTATTTCTGAAACGAATGGTAATACGAGCTTCACTTGTTTTCAGATTTTACTATTATAAGTTGTGAATACTCATTGAAATATGATCCAACATTTTATGACACCGTACTATGGTAATCGAAGTTACACCCTGATCATTAACATACTTTCAGAGATAACAACAACCGTGAAGTTTTTAACAATGTATTGCAAACTAGAAACTCGTTGCTTCTTTCGGTTGGCTTACAGAGGTCTAGAGCCCGCGTACAGACTCACTAAAGTAATTCAAGCCATGAATTTTCAATGAGCGCAAAGTGCGCTGTTACTCAAAGTGATTGTGTGGTGTGAATGCATCACGTTCCTTCCGGTGGAGCCCTTTTAGTACCAACAGCAGCTGATCATTCAATCCCGTTCACATCCAGGACGGCCCTGAACTGAACCAATGAGTCAGTATATCCAATGGCCAAGACGATAATGGAATATGAAGTACATATATTCTGTACAGGAGAAAAGATGAGGCATTGTTATCTGTTGGTAACATTATACTCCAACCGCCAACGATATTTCTCGTAGTGGGATTTGGTTATGCCCTGGTATTAAGTAATTGTGGAATAAATTGGTAATGAGTTCCCTATGGCTTCTATCCAAATTCAACACTCTCTGTATCCAACGATAGACCTCGATCAGCGTTGACTTCTATGAACCTTAAATTGAGAATCGAAAGAGACATAGTTGATAACTTTATAGGTAATGTGGTGTATAGGCAAAGCCAGTGATATATCCTCCACACAGTCAGACGTGGACTGTTTTACTTCCGAAACGCAGGAATGAAACCCCTAGAATCCCAGTAATTTTCTTTAACTCCGAAGTGTTGAGGAAGGTGTTATTGGAAAACCGCTATATCTAACTAGATACAACGGCAAACTGCATTTGGCACTTCAGAAACCCAGCTATTATAAACTCAACAGCTACTAACTACCAGTGAAAAAAGATAATCAGAAAATGAATAAATATAAATCATAACTAATTAATTGATGGCAATTACATCAATTAACTCCACCCCATCAACTGCATCATCTGTTCGCAATCAGTGTTTTATGACATAAGGATTTTCCTACGCCGTCTGCAGCAGAGAATGTAACATGAAATAAACATTTCAAAGTTCCTGAAGTTGATTGCGAATCCATCTTAAACAACTAAACGATCAAGTGTATAATTTACTGTTCGTGAATGTCTTCGTTGAATGCAAGGTATGAATTTGGCTCATACTACATGCTGTCAAATGTAATTTAAGTTCAAATGCTAAATTTCTCAACTTGAACATAAATTCACTCAGACAACATTTGAGAGAGCTATATTTGCTAACATTAACAAAGTTGGATAAATACAGCCCATCATCTGTTTACATAACCCCTCTAGCTGTGAAGAATAATTAAGATGTTGTAATAATTACGTTATGTAACTGTAGAAATGAATTAATTATCTATGGTATTCCTCATTATACAACTAACTACCAATAATTCCTCTATGACCTATCAGTATCTTACAATGTGGTTGTGTCCTCCAAACAATCACCTCCCCTCCACGCATACCCAAAATTCCTCTCTAAACATTGTTACTTTGTGTAGTATCTCTGTATGTATCAGGGTATACCATAAGCACCAATGAATTTGTATACGAATATCATGTGTGGCATTAATAATAAAATTGTTTATGCTCTACAGGCATCTCTAAGTTTGTGTACCTTGATACGTACACTATTTCTGATAATCATGATGAAAGTGTTTGTGTACAATTCCCCATTGTACTTTACAGGCATCTTGAGGTTTGAGCGAATCGATACAAATAACTTGTGTAATATTAATAACGAAAGTGTTTTGGGTACACTTTCGTTTTGCGCTCTACAGGAACCTAACTCGGACATAAATTTACTCTTTATGATAATGTGTAGCCGTTGTGAACTGCGTTTAGTACACCAGGGTGACTGGAATTATATTGAAGCTACCTACTAAATGAATCTATGAAAATCTATTCATATATAGTCGTTATTCGTACGACTCACCAGTGTTTGTCCTTCCACGTTGTCTTCCTTCCGCCCACATAGTTCTTCACTCTCTCCCCACTTTCCTCTCTTTTACCTCTCTTGCCTTCCAGTTTCTCGTTCCTATGTAACACCTAGATATACTGCCAATGGTCCGATCGATGAAATAATGATTGTACGTAAGTGATAGTACGTAATAATGCTACCCCCGAAAATGGAGAAAGACATATCCTTATACCTTAACTTACGCTTAATGTTTGGTAGAGCTGCCTTCCCAAACGTTTTCAAAGTTGTTGCATCTCATCTGAGTATACCAACAATGAGCCGATGAGTGGAATATTTCATTGCAATATTAACATGTGCTGCTCACGAAAGTTGTAGAAGCGTGTCTTTATATCTGTAACGAGTAGACGTGACACGAGACCGTCCAAGAATTTCCCACTCGAGGTTAATGGTTATGGAAGAACACGTCTTTCGCCCACTTGACTATTACCGTCGCAGTTTTGTCACGTTGAAGTAACAAATGGAAGGCCGTGTCCTGTAATACGACAATGACAAGGTCTAATGGCTGCTCACCCAAGATGAATGTACACTACCGAAAGAAATCATCTGCTCGGCAGTAACCGGAAAATTCCACTACTTAACTCCTGGTGGCTTATTTTACCCTAATCTAACACCAACCCAAGTCTGAACTTGTGACTCTTCGGATAGAGAGGAGGATTCCTGCACTACAGGATCCTTTGATTTGTACACACTGCATAGGAACTGAGCTGTTTTTGTTTAATTACACTATATGAAACATTGTGTCAAAACCGAATTGGATTCAGTCCTTCTTATTCTTACATGAAGTACACTTAAACTTGTACCGTTCATGTGCAATTCGATCAATAAAATAAATTTGCATCCCCCCTTCAAGTTCGTCCGTTCACCTCTCACGATATGCAGGTTCCAAAACTTGAATATTGCAGTACACTTTCCAAGATAATTCTACGTACCTAAAAAATAACTACATGTCAAAATATTCTTCAAGCGATCAAGTCGCAATTAAGCAACGAAAGGGAACGAACACAACTTACAAACTGGCTGCTCAGCGCAAGTGCTTTTCTTTTCTTCATTAGGTCGTGTTGTTTCCAGACCTTAAGGACTTTCGTGAACGGTCAAAAAGCAACCCGAACCTCATAAGAAAGGCTGGGAAGTGGGACCAGCGAAAAAGTTTACCAAAGATAATGTTAAATTTCGTCATTTTACATGAAAATAATCCGATTTTCCTGGGAAAGCTCACGATTTTCAGAGTGAAATTCAGTTTCACATCCGGGAAGTTTTTGGAAAGAAAATGTACTATACCTTTGCAGAGGAGAGGTCTTGGAGCAGCGTTTTGCATCTCGGAAAAATATTTGTTGCATCGTTCGATTTTGCGGTTGAAGAAACTTGAGGTTTCCCAAATCCTAAAATTCCCAAATTTTATACTCAAAGGGTGTTAGAGTCCCAAACGTTACTTCTAAAAGAGAGTTCAGGCATCTATCCGACAGGAAAGTATTTTCAGCGGAGTCCCAAACTTTGACTTTAGTTGTTAAATTAAAGAATTTATGACCAATCTAACGAGAGGTATGGTTAAAATGAAGAGAAATAATAAAAGTGAAAAAACTTGTTTCTTAAGCAGGGTTTAAAAAAATTTTAAAAGTTGTTGCAAACTGCATAATCGACTTCTGCCGAACGGTAGACATTTTCTGTTTACTCCTTGTAGAATAACACAAAACCTCTTGAGACATTAGTTATGCCCTGCATATGAACTTCCGAGGTGATTTGGTTAGCACTCCCGTCACAGCTGTGATCTTCTATTTTTCAATTCGCTCAAGTAGAGACGTAGACGATAAACCGTTGAGTAATAATTTGTATCGTTTTTATTAGGTAGTTCTTTTAGCCTGGGTGGTGATAGTGTTACTTTTAGTTCTTTTGCACTATCTAATTCCATTTGATCAATAAACTTCCTTACATCGAACGAATATTGTCAATTTAATCCCATACTTAGGGCGGCAATGGAAAGGAGGTCAAAATGATCCTAAATTGAGTAAGAGTCATTGTAGCTTATAAAGCTTGAATAACGGTACTCTAATATGTAGAACTTATTCACCATACAGAAGGCTGCTGATGTGACTTGTACACATCATCATTACAGTATCCAGGCTTTCAAAACCACAAGTAGAGGAAATCACCGCTGTCATCCTGAACTACGGAGGTGCCGAATAATTGAATTGGGGCGGGGGAGAGGATGGGAGCCGATTCATTCACCTTGACAGCCGATAATCTAATTGGAAGTTGATTCCAAGACTCACCTCACAACGATGTTATTTTTGAGGGAAACTGAATCAGCTTACCGACAAAAACTCAATTTAATCTACCTAAATACTACAAATCACAAATGCACCAATATTTTCCATTATCCTTTTGTATCTTACTTTCTGTAAATGTTTCCTTCAGCTTCATGCCTAATGACCATGAGATTTGTTCATCTTTTTTGAAAAGAAAGGAAACTATTATTGTAATGGCTTAAAAAAAAAAGACAATTATATGTCCTATGGCTAGTACACAAGTTTTAGAGCCAACCGTCAAGAAAAATCTTTCCAAGGATCTACACTAATTTCCGAGGTAGAACGGAGTGCACAAAGTCTGTCAAGGAGGGTGGAAAGTATAAATTATCTCAATTTGAAACACATTAGTGATTAGTGCACGCGTTACAGGGACGATCATAAATCCAGGTTGTGTATTATCACACTTATAAGCCATCCGTTTAGAAATCGTTCATAATTCCTTGACAAAAATTGAATTACCCTCCCCATCCATCTCTTTTCTGAAACTGAAATTTGAAATTGAAATTAGTTTCAAAAACCGAGTTAATAATAGAAAAAAAGAGTAACAAAAATTGGCTGAGAATATATTTTTTTTTATAAAATAATTTATTTTACCTTGAATGGATTGGCCAGTACCCTTTACATCTCCTCCGAAAGCAAATCAAAATTCCCGATATCCGTCGCCCAACTAATTAGGCTCGAACGAAAAACATTACCTAATGAAAAATAGTGAAGATATATCGATTTATCATTATTACTCCCTCCATTCCACCTTCCCCTTGATTAAATTGGAAAGTTCTGAGATATGTTTCAAAACTATATCAAAATTTATATTCGAGCAAAATCAGAATGATTTGAATCGATCGAGAATTCTCGCCTATGCAGCGATTGAAAGGATTGGCTATTACCACCTCCATTCCTCCTCCTGTCAGAAAAAGTGAAATTTCTTTTGACAGGTCTTTTGCACAACTAAACTACAATTGGGATCGATCATGAATAGAATCACGACAAGTTGTTGAGAATTATAACCTGAGTGGCATCCGAAAACTTGGTTGAAAAAACACGTTTTTTTCGTCATTATTCCCTTGAATTCCTTTCTCCCTCATTGCATTCGAAATATTGGGTGAAGAAGCAATGGCAAGCAGTCAGTTTCAACCTAGATCAATCTTGATTATAATTACAAAATTATGATCTAACAATAACGAAGAGAAGTGTAACATACTTGGATCCAAAAAAAAAAAAAAAAAAAAAAAAAAAAAAAAAATAGTAATCCTTTTGGTGACACTTTTAGTTATTGTCATTCTTTCACTTTGTTATTTGGAAATTGTTGCACTGTTTGAGCAACATGTATTATTAGGTGTAGTTGACACGTTAACAATATACAAATATTGATATGCAGCTTGCCAAATCCCAACTATCTCTCTGAACCAACACATTTATAATAGCGACACGTTTATTTGGCGAAAACTATCGTCAGTAACAGACTCCTGCACAAAATATTCTAGATAGATATTTCGAGTAAAACGTATGTGTGTAACGTCTAGGTGAAAATTGGGTTTCGTGATTCAGTTTTGAGCTATCGTAATCGGGTGTCGTGCGATGGAGTTGATCACCGCGAATAGTCAACGAGCCAATCTCCGGTGTGCAGTAGGTGATTGTGCTAGATGGAGTCGTGGAGTGAATTTTATTGCTGAGAACGGCCCGAGACTGAAGAGCACTCGAGTGGAGTAACAAGCTATCGAAATGTTCTCTATTCACTAACAGAGGAGTGAAGAAGGGAAATTTCAACACCATTATCACACGAAATTACTACTGAACCATCAATGGAGAAATATTTTGTTGTCTGCATCTACTCATTTACTATAAGCAGTTCATTTTTTTATAAGAACACATTAATAAATAATCTTTACTCGTTACCAACTTTATTAGCAGATACGTCTTCACCCCAGATACCAGCTGATCCAGATATTCAGCTTGCGTGATAAAAACTTCATTTTTTCACTTTCTCAAAGACTAGAAAGAGTAAGCTTTCTCACTAGTTCAAATAAATTTCAAAATGTGGTTTTACTATAGAAACTATGGAAACAGATACTATGGAAACATTCAACTATGTTAAGTTTCAACAAGATCATCCAATTCTGCCTTGAATGCTCTAGTTTTTCCAAATATGAAAAATAATCTCCGTTCAGTTGCGCAATCCTATTTTTCAACTTCATGCTAGTCATCTTCGTGTTTTTCGACCAATTTTTCAGTTTAATTATTTTCAATAATGGTTCTTTAAACCATGAAAGAATGTGTAATGATAAAGAAATTTGTTCAAAATTTGTTGTTCCACGTTTCAAGATGCGTACAATGGAAAACCCGAAATAAAAATTTTTTAAAAGTTCTTCCGTCCGCCGTCCGGAGCTATTGGATCAAACTTGATGAAACTTGAACCAAAAGTTACAAAGGAGATGACTTTCTGTAAATCCTAAAAGTTGAAATCAAAGAATCGAGCTATTGGAATAATGCTAACATTTGTATATACATAAAATGTATACATACATTATTGATGAATCTCCCTTAAATGAAACGTCAACCCGAATGTGAATGTGACACGGTACGAAGCGCCCAGTAAATTGTGACGATCGAATAGCTGATGTAGTGACAATAGATTTTAGTTTTTAATTGAGTTTTCCATAACTTTATTAGCAGACAAGTGAAGTACATTTAGGTGACTTATTTTATCCCGTCAAACCATCCATCCAAATTCAGTTGTTTTAACGTCCACACCGATGTACCGTATATTAGACATCAAAGAAGGTATTTAGATATCAGCTTTTGTGGTTAGTCAGATACTGCGGAATTTTAGGTGTTTGAAGGCTACATATATTTATGAGGAAGTCATCGTAAGGATTTTTGGACATCTAGAAATCAATTGCAAAAGACGGAGACACACTGAGTTGCTGAAATGCCTTGTGGTAAATCTCTTCCTTAATCGATCTAAGGAGATGATTTTAATATAGAAATATAATGAAATATTAAAAGCTTTGTAACAAAATCAAACTACAGAAAACGGCTGCAATATACCGTATATTTATCTCGTGTGCAATATAGAAAAAGAGCACTTGTGTGCCAATGAGATAGTTCAAACCCTGAATTGGACTCACACACTCATCACGAGTTATACGCATCCGCAAGTCTTAACTGTTATGCGGGTTTCTGCCTACCTAGCGCCGTACCAATGGCACCGGCCACTATCTTAGTATTTAGGACGTCAGATGATGCATGACTATAACCACGTGGGTTTATTGAATATATAATAATATAATTTGTTTCCTGGCGTCTACCGTTTGTCTTAATAGCATGATTGTAGGAAGGGAAGTTGGTTGTTATAGATTACCAACTTATAATTCAAAGATTCTCGTGCCACAAGGCATATGTGTAATCGAAGGTAGCGTGTGCATCGTGCTGACCTTAGCCTCGATTTCTCGTTATCACCCCTCCCCATCTCTACTACTCATTATACGTAGTACCACCCAGACACAACTGTTCCCGTAGATAATATACAACCATCCGCGGAAATATTCCATGTGCTCAAAGACAACTCCACCATGCAACTATTATCAAGATCTTTGTTCATAATTCTTGCTATATTGCATTTATCAGCTTCCACATATCATTTAGCGTGAAATGAGAAACGAATTAGGAGTGGAGAGAATGCATGTCCGAACGCTAGGCTGAATTACATTCGGCTTTCTCATGTAAGTACCGACTTTCTCAAACGTATGACTTCACGCAGTTCCCTGACCATGAAAAAGTAAGTAAATTGCTATACTAATTTCTTTCAGAAATTCATCTTTTATCGAAATGATGATGTCCATAACACGGATATTTTGATTTGAACATGTTAGGAGTTTCCAACATAACACAAAACGAATGTCGGACCATTTTGATTTACGAACCCTGGTTGACCATTTCAGCAAGGAATTCATGTCACATTGACTTAGATGGTTGTAAGTGATTGCCCTTACAGACCGAATTCTAACAGAACGAGGGACAAGTACTGGAGCGACCTTCGGAAGCATCGAAGCCTAATCTCGTCAGCCGAACTTGGAGAATAAATGTAAAATGCTAAGCGAATACATGTGAACCTCATGGCTGTAATTAGTTTCAGTCCGACAGACAGTTTGACAAAGTTATTCATTTGTTAAGTAGTGTCTGTCTACACCCAAAATCATATCATTGTGAGAAATGTTTTCATTTAATAAATATTCACAGCAGCCTTCATTTACCTATTCTTTTTTTACTGACTTCAAAAAGGAGGGTGGTACTCAATTCGGCTTGTATGGTTATTATCAAGTATGTGTGTTAGTAATTCCCAACGATTCCTCGATTTTCATTATAAATTGTAATGCATTGAGAAACTGGGTTTTTATTTCCAATAATGAATAACTAATTTTCACTATATTACCCATCTACTGAGCCGAAAAAGATTGACATTTCTAAAACTCAGTAAAACGAAAATGATTATAGATTGGAACTAAACTATTGGAATAAAATAGCGGTGGTGGCTGTATAACCGACAGTAAAAACCGCCGTATTTCTTACCAACTATTCTATTATCTTTGTTTTAGAAGAGTTTCTTCTGTTGGAAAACCCCGTGAAGCACATGTGAGTTGGAACTCACAACTGTGCTACATAGATTTGTATATGCGAATAGCGATATCAAGCAATGAGAATAACACTCACATCACCCAAAATATCGTGAACTTCTTTAAAAAGTTATGAATAACGTAGTAGTCAAGTATATCTTTCAGGCTCCAACAAGTCTTAGGTCCTGCATCGTGCTTCAATTTCCAACGGAACGCGGCGCAAAATCATAACAAAGTTTGCTGTTGTAGTAAAAAAAAGAGCCGAGTAGAAAGAAATAATAAAACTCAAAAAAAGTTGGCTCGGGGCCCCATTTTTATTTCACAGCGACCAAGAGAATGCGAGGAAGGAAGAAAGTACAGTGTGGCGAACTCAAAGATACTATAGGGTCGTTGCGGCAAAGTGAAGCCAAGTTAGCTGCCAAGAACTTAACGGCGAAGTCCTCAGAGGAAGTGGCGGGAGTGGCACGGGAATCACCGAGAGGGATTCCATAGGTTACACCTACATTATGTAAGAGCTCGTTAGGAACTTTTGTTTAAGCTACACTCGGTCATATGAGAGTGAAGTTTCCTTTTTCATCCCCTCCCACTTTTGGGGAATTTCGCTTAGTCCTCCATCGAGTCGTTTGGTCATTTCTCCTGAGCCTCTCCCTATTTTTGGTGTAATTGCGATAGGTCAATCCATATTCGTATAATTTTTGGATACTGGAATAAAGCAACCAAACTAGCTAACAAAACAAGATATTGTGACATATATTCCTGTCTGTTAAAAAACTTTTGAGCCCTGCATTTATAACTGGCTAATTCTCGACCAATTTTTAGCTGACGATGGCTGTCATTATTTCCCTCTGGGTTGATTTGTTACGTAAAGGGTAACCGTGGGAGTGTGGTATACTTGACTGATCGACAAAACCCAACATGTTACTTAACGGCAACTTAAACCTGTGCCTACCCTATATTGCTTTTGCTACCCTAGATCTGTACGAAGCATCTATCAGAAGTTAGTTTTTTCAAACAGATGTAAAGATGTCTGTTTTTTGTGTATTTTATCATTAACTGTCTAATCTGTTCTTGTTTTAATCCTTTGTCATTCTTTATTTCGCAACTATTACGCTTCGATCTTCCTTTATTTAGCACATACGCACCATATGAATATAACGCAGTAACATAATGTTCTACTGAAAACTGTCTTTTTCTTTTGCTGGATCCGCAGCCCTTCAACAACCAGATATTTGTCGACAATCTCTCTCCGTTCCCATCGCTTAGCTTCCTTTATCCATATCTAAGGACCTCCATTCGTCTCAGCTCCTCGTCACCCATTCTTCGAAGTCAAAACGTCCACCAACCGGACCTTTCAGCTGAAATTTCACCCATCGTTCTCTTGAAGTTACAGATAGTACTCATTTTCTGAACCTGTACCAATCACCTTACTCCCCCTTGCCCTACGAAAGACCAGCCGACTATTCACGTTGTGCCCTTACTGTGTAGTGGTACTGGCACCTCAATCTTTTTCTTCGATGAATACCAAGTCATCACGCCAAAAATTATCAAAGCATCTTTCTCAGAAAACTGCCTCACGCAAGCTTATTCCTAAACCAGATTTCTCACTTTTAGGGAAGTCCCGATCAGGGTATTAATGGAAAAATCGCTACAACTCCATCAGCTTACCAAAACGCTAAAGAGACAAGAGAATGAGCTGAGAAATTCTGGAACATGATTCCATTTTGCATGACACCTACTCTCTATATCATTCTTACAAAAAACCACATAATGAAACATCTTGATATACTATCTATATGTTTTTAGTAGATCACTAGAATCATCATATACTCTGGAAACCACCAAAGCCAGTATTACATTCACTGCATTAAATGAAACCAAAAGAACTTTCAATCGGTTTCATATATTTTACCATATTATATCATTGAGTTTTCTTATACCACGCCGGAATCCAAGAATCCAATTCCAAATGGCTAATGTGAAACCTCAAAAGACGAAACCTACTACTAGTTGATTTAAAGTGAGTTCATTCAGACCAGAATTCTAAAAGAGAACTAAAGCTCTCCTAAAGCAGTCTTTCTACCCAAGAGGATGAAAGTATCAATCAATTAACCGTTGAAGGCTCAATCAAATTATCTCTCTTGTGATGGAAGAAGCTATAGACGAATAACTTGGAATGAGTGTCCCCTAAGCAGAACCTTGAGCGGTTAATTTTTAGATTTTTTAATCTCTATTTTGTTCGTCATCTTTTTCCACCCCAGTGCTCCTCCGTTCCACGGTTATTATCTTCTCGACTCCTAGCCGGTTTTTTCTCCCCTCGATGCCACTTTTTTCTTCCTGTTTACTTGAAGAATGAAAGGTGAGAAAGAACAGATCAACTCTTTTGAGAAGATTGTAAAACCTAGTAAAATTGCTGGAGTTCCATAGGATCACAAAGTACTCGAACATGAAACTCCTACATTAAGTCACCCTAGTGAACCTCATACAGGAAGGAGTAAATGAGATATCAAATGGCGTTAGTCCCTGTAATAATTGGTGTTTTATACAAAGACAAATTACACGAAGCTTGGCTAGAAAGAACAGTGAAGCTTAAGAGAGAATAAGAACTAAGAAATTGTTAAGATAACAGCACATCTTCCATGAAACTTTAACAAAGATTCACCTTAATTGCATGCTTACTAATTAAGCCAATGGAGTTAATAAATCCGACGATATTGGAAGGTAGTTTCCTGATTTGCCTTTGGATTTTTAGACTAATTTCTACATGCAATCTTCCAGTTTATATTCCTCACCATTTCCAACCTTCTTGAAACAGTTATTACCACAGTATTTTTCAACTATTACCAGGTTAAATTTGTTTTGAAGTTATTCGAGTGGCCGATAGTGTAAGACTGGATATAGATGTCAGAAATCTCTAGGTTCGTGGATATTACTCACAAACTTCAGTCAATACCAATGTTCTCTGAGAAACAACTGCAAGAAAATAGACAGAGGAACATTACACCGGCAGGGAATAAGCATCATCCTCGATCTCCCATCATGAAAACGACACGAGTAGTAAAACAATCTCACAAAGCAGTGACTTTCAAACCTTTTCAGTGATTTTCATTTACATACTACCAATCCGCCGACAGGGATGTTGTAACGTAAAACAACGGAAAAGCGGAAAACTCCCGCAGTCAAACATTTTTCTTAGTGTTCGAGTTGATGAAGGCGGATTTTTCTTTCAAAACTTCCCTTAAGGAAAGTAAGAGTCTGCATTCATCGAGGTATCCACAGTTTCTTGGCCAGAATAGTTGGCTCAAACGTCAATGCGCAATTCCTCTAAGCATGACGTTTCCTGACGAATCATTTTCTCTTCCTCACTCAGTAAAAATACACCGTGATAATGACCACGGTCGGTTTTGAGTTCTTCCAGTAGGCAACTGATGAGCAAGTAGCTCGCCAATCGATTCACCTCGTCAATCGTCCGACTCCCCATTAAGCGGATGATATTTGACTCCAGGGAAAAGTCAAATTCATAGAAAACTCCCGCAGTCGAAGAGGTAAGATCAAATTGGCCATGATAGCCGAGTTGATCAAGTGATAAAGGCGGCTCTCTTTCTCTGGCCATCTCTTAATGAAATTCATGAGTCATCAGTTCGAATTTTAGATAGATATCAATTTTTTTGGGCCGTCACAATGTAAATTTCTCACTCTCCGCAACACAGAATGAAAACCGCCAAAACCGCTGGGGAAAATCCCAAATCAGTGATGAAAATTCATGTGTTGCAAAACACAAATCGGCATTCACTACAAATGGCAAGATGATGGTAATCACCCATTTTGAAAATGGTTTCTTCCGATTACCTAGGAAAGATTAGTTCAGCGCTATTATAAGCTCTAGCTGGAGGTGTGAGGTTGGTTGGTGGTGCCGCATCAACGAATGCAGAATCAAGAGGGTGTATGTATACAGTTCCCATTTATTACTCAACACGGTTAGTCACGGTTTCAACATCAATCTTCCCTCAGGAACATTTAAGTTCCTCTCTCGATGCCTCCCACCGGTTCCCAGCGAGTTTTCGCCCGCTCTCGCCCCCAGTCCCGCATCAACGGTCGCCCACCCTTTCCGTGTAACTCCGCTCAGCTCGTTAGCGCCGGAGTGAACCGTCAGAAGACCTACCTGTGTATACTCAACGTTATTATGGAAGATTTCCCCTCAAAATTCGATTAGCGTAGTTTCTTCCGGTGGGGATGATGGATGCGCGGACGTCAACCGTCGGTCCTCGATGGCCGCGGATGGGGGAGAGGAGCGACATTGTTACTTTGCTGCTCGCAGCTAAACCCACTGATTGATGGCAAACGACGGTGGCCGAGGGAGGAAAATATTGTAGTGAAAAGACCTGAGATTGATTTAGGGAAAAATCTATAGGCAGATACCATTTGAAGGAAGATAGCGTGGAAATGTCCAGTTCGACCGTAATGAAATTTTAAGGTTCATCATTTCCAGTTAAAAAAAGATCTTCCAACAAAAAAACGATATGACGATAAATTTTTTGGTTTGAACTCTCGGAGAAAAAACACTAGAGGAATTCTGAGAGATCCAGATTCACAATTTTCAGTTAAATTTATGTTGCCATACTCGATTTCAGCACCCGCATTCGCCGATGTAAACATAAAGCTGAACGATGGTACACCTTTGTAAACACTGAATCCACAAACAAGCAATTATATTTACATTATGAAAGTTGCCACCCTCTACACACAAAACAGTCCACTTCAAGAGCTCTTTTACTCAGGGATCATTCAATGTGCAGTGAATTGGCAGACAGAGAAACCTTTCTGAGAAATAATAACGGAGTAAGATAGAACGTAAGATAGAACGGGTTAGAATGTTTATTCAATGTCATTTTAATGGCCCTAATTGATGTTCTATTATGTTAGATTCCGAAATTTGTTTCCTAACCACTTATTCTCTTGGAAGGCCGTATCACGTTGCATTTCAAAAACCCACAAAAAGTACAGTAGTATTGGAATAATCTCTGTTGAAAGTCCGAATTGTCATTGTCTGTAGGTGAAAACATACCAAAATTGGCATTGTCGTGTTCGAAACCGCCACGTTGTTGTTATGTCTTCTATCAGATTTGGGTTTGGCGGAGAAGAACGGGATACCTTGAATGACTGGGGATTATAAAGACATCCAGGGAAGCCTATTAAGAAATAAACATTCACAAACCTAGCAAAAGAAACACTTGAATTTTTAAAATGTCAGAACCTAAGAATTCCTAAACAGTATAACTCTCCCGAAAGTGAAATAAAAATTATTATCTCATATAATTATATGAGAGGTAATTAATACCTCCGCTGAATATAGGTACCATTTCTCATGTTCGGAGATCTGGGCCAACAAGGGGCTAGACCTACCCCACCTTCAAGACCTGGCGGTCCTGCGGGTATGGTATAACCATTGCGCCGTCTGAATCACTGCTGTTTCCAAGTCCACCTGTATAACGCGGAAGAATTGGTTCCCCTCATGGGAGAGGAAATTACTTTTCGCGCAAATCGAAATTTCCATTTGGATTTTGGTTTTCAGACCATCTTGGTCAGTTTTAGTTTCGTTTTATTCAGTATGTCCGTGTCTTTTGTGCCTAAAACAGGCTTACTATTTCGTTATTAGAAACTCAGATCTAATTATGAGACATTATAAATCACCTACGCTCATTTAATTCGTCTGAGAATATCAACAACTAATACAGGAAGTAATAAACATTCACAAACAAAGAAACACTTTCATTTTTAAAATGTCGGAACCTAAGAATTACTAAACAGTATAACTCTCTAGTAATAAATTAGTTGACTGAATAGATCCCATTACTGAATAGATCAGGTGACTCTATGTTCAGTTTTTCTTTAAAAAACGCTTCTTTGATTTAATTTAAACATTCAAGTTTTATCAATTGATAGAAAATTAACTTCCCAGAACTGAGTATTTGGCTTTATTAGGTATGAAGCTCGAGGCTCTCATCTCTATTTTAAGCAGTAGCTATTGCATTGTTCTGCTCTACAATATTACATTAGCCTCTGAGAATTAAAAATGCATTTGAATTTTGTTGTAAAATATCAATATGGCATTTAAATTGGTTTACCGTGGTTTCTGTGCTCCACCGCGGCCCGCACTGGAAGCGACAAGTCCATCCGCTTTACTATGAGACTAATTCAAAAACCGTTGTCCTAAACTTTCTGTCCTCTCTATAAAAAACTTTAAAACTTCTTTTTGTTTTATCACAAATTTTGCACGTTTATTGCATTTTTATATAATAATATTGTACCAATTTTCCAGACCTCCAATTCACAACAATTTGAACAAAACACAATGATTTCTCTCTCTTTTTTTTCTTCCGAGTTGAGAATACATTTAATTAACTAATTAAAGTGTAAGTAATTAATTAGTATTTTCCTCTTTTGACTGAAGTTCTAAATCTTCAAAAGATTTACTATAAGCCTATCATAATTGGAGTCTGAAAATATCAACCAAAGACCGTAACACTAATTGAAAACTAGCCGACTTAGAGAAACGTTTTCGAAACTTCCGTTTTCGGAATTGGGAAAATTTATTTCAGCATGGCACTTTTATTTTCCTTACTTGACAAGAAGAGTCAAGAAAAACTATTGTTACCTATGGAAAGAAGGAGCTCAGCCTTTAAATGGAAGAGAGGACATCACCAGATTTCTTGATTTTGGGAAATAGTTTCACATTGACTTTTAGTCAATATTAAGCATGATCAAAAAAATTCAAGCTTAGCAGAATCTGAACACGAAAGCCAGGTTTAAGGCTGTATTTAAATCCTCTTATCCTCTCGTAACATCCTGAATCGGGAAAAGCCTAACAATGTCGGCAGGACAAACAGCTCTCTGGTGAAGAAATTGAATTAACTGGTACAACTTTCTATGCTCAGAGCAACGATAACCGGAATGGATTTTATAAGACGAACCAAAAACTCTGAAAACATTTCTGTCCTTTGAGCCAAACGATTTTTAGAGGTTCAGACAACGCTACGCTTAATGCCAGCCAGAGGGTAACAACTTTGAGTTGCCTTGGGTCATACTGTTCCTATTCAGCACGGGCTGCTTAACTTCGAAGCATATGCGCTCGGGATAAAGAACCTCTTAGGTAACAGGTTGATGAGCTCCTATTCCAACATCGTTCGTATTCAACTAATGATGATGAAATTTGGATCGAAGCCTCTCGGAGTGTGATGCTGTATAGCTGCTAATACTGCACTCATGGTACGATTGATACAACTGTTTAGAAAAATATCACGGCACGCTTTGATTTACTCTTGGGTATTGCACGGAATAATTCGGTCACATAATATCATTTGAATGCAACGGCAGACCTGTTCAAACTGAGTTGGATAATAATAGTCATATTCACGTAAAAATGTCAAGATATTTTTAGCTATTGATAAAAAATATGGGAAGATTGTTATGATTCATAATTATAATCAATGTCCATGTCTATTTAGCGGCATTTTCAAGCAGAAATGAGCAACGTAAGCGTCTCCCAAGTTGGTGAGAACAAATGCTCTCTAGACGTTCCACGGGGATTTGACGAGAAAGACGAAACGGACGTAGGAGGGCTTTCATCTTTCTAGAAATACTGTTAGGTCGGCTCAGCTACTTCTGGCACCCGTCCAATTCCGGACACTTTTAGTGACATATCTCCACGGAAAAACGAGCGCGGACCGAAGCCGAGTCGCGACTGTAATCGAATTCGAGTTTTCCAAGTTTCGCACTTCTCCTTTCACGCGAGAAAGGCGATGACCCGTTGGAATCTAATAGAAAGAAAAAATTGTTTTCTCAGTCCTGGAATTAAAATATTACAAACTATCGTTGGAACCGATCGAAAGAATTCGTCAAGCGCAACTGCTGTTTTCTATAATTATTTATTGACTCTTCGCACAACTTCAAACAATTACGCCCGGAATATATGATGATTGAAAGACTAAGACATAATAATTACAATAATTTATTTCTATTATCGTGTTGAACTATCGTGATACGAATTACAAATGGTATCTGTAGGCATGAATTTAACTTGAATTCGCAAATTAGGTAAATTGAAAACGGTTTGAACTCAAAATTTGAAAATAACAAAGGTTCGCAACCTAACGAAATACCTTCAAATCACTTTGGACCACCCTCATGGGTACCGAACAGGTAATTTTGTCGTTGAGTTAAAGAGTAGTGTATTCTTTTAGAATAATAATGTTCACCCAAGGGGAAACTTTTCTAAAGAACGATTGTAAGGAACCTTCCAATGTCTCTGGACAGATCTTACTGAGGTACATTAAATTTTGTAACTAGCCGTTAATGGGAGAACAAAATCGGCCCCACAAAGGTTGGCTAACGTTTTTGAATGGCTGTCGTATTTTCCTCTTGTTTTAAATTCATTATCCTTGTTCTTATGTAATTATTCATATCTTCATGCCAGCTCACGGTTAGGTTTCCATTAAGTTCTGCTTAGTTAGGTCAGCAACAGCACTTGTAAGAAATTCAGCTTAACAAAGAATTTCAATAACTATTTCAAATTACTAGTACTATTGGTAGTACCCATTGGTTGTTGGGGGTAATAAAAAAGTAATCCCTCTCCCTAATTGAGTTATAGAAACACAAATTTGTGTTAACGCCTGTTTTGTAACAAGGGGATGATGGATTTCGGTATTCTCCCCTTCCAAGGGTTGAGGCGATTATCCCGCAACAACCGGTGGTAACTGGAAGTAAGACCAGGTGAACTCATGGGGAGAATCAGTTTCAGGAAATGGGAAGGGGGAACAATCAATAACCATCACAATCGTCACCTTAAATCACGTTATTCTCATCAAGCTGAAAACAAATTTAAACCAAATTACTATCAACCTAACAACTTCGGCTTATTCCATTCAAAACGCCAAATTTGTCTTAAAATTTCAAAAGGACTAACATGCAATATTTCCACTAAAAGTAGCACTAACAGTGCAGAAAACGGAGAATGAATGGAAGCAGAAAGAATAAAGATAAAGTCGCGGAACATGTTCAGCAGTGAAGAATATAGCAAAATAAAACAAAATCTAGCCCCAATGGTTACACTACTAGTACTCTGACTAATCGGGGCATTGATGTGTCAGGTCACCACGCTACACGTGTTAGGATACCCACTACTGGTCTATTACCTTGAAATGATGGTTGCAACTAGATTTTGAAATAATATAATTGATTTTCTAAGAAGTACGCTATTAAGTGGCTAAGGGAAAAGGGGTGGATTTCAAGAAAAAGAAGGAAACACGTTCTGAAAATCGTTTCCCCCATTCCCTCAGAATATTGAAAACAATTTTTTTAAACTAAATCATGGTAATAAAAACAATGAATCTTCCATTCAGTAAAAATGCAATCTAGGGAATAATAAAATTGTTTAGAAAGTGGGACCTGATGCATGCAATCGCCTTACCTCTTCCATCTCTCCAGGCTAAAGCAGAATAAAAACAAAATGTCATAGAAGCACATTAGAGCTGTAAAAGGGTCTCGGTGTGGTGGATGGGTGTATAGCATACACACCCAAACGCCATCAACACTTTGTTGATAAAGGTATGTCGATGGTAGGGTACCCAGCTAAAAGCAGGAATGCGATCAACATGTATGTTGATGATTGGTAGTCGTAAGCTCACGAACATACCAATGTTAGAGCGGCACATACAAATTCCCCATAAGGAAAACTGGTTTCTCCTAAATTTTTACTCGTAGAAAAATAGAATTGAATTTTTCAAATAATAAATTTTTCACTCGAAGCAAAAAGACTCAACCACTTCTTGAAATTCGAATAGCTGCAATGTTATGTGCGCTGCGTTGTTCCATTGTAACGAAATAGTTATTTCACTTATTAAGTTTAAGCAGAATGTATTTAGGTAAAACTTTAGACCGCAGTGTCTCTTTCAAATTAACTCATGCACCGGAAGATGTGGGTCTAATGTTAACTTTACTTATTCATTTTCAACTAATATTTTTTCAAATATTCAAAAAATACTATTTATTTAAATTTTCTTGAGCTGAGATATTTTTTAAACTAGTACTATAAAGGTGATTCCCAAAAATGCAAATCTTGCGTCGCATTTCTTATATCGAAATATTTTAAATACCAATATGCACAACAATCATGGTCAATAAGGTATGTTTCTATTCGTAAACAATTTTTTATTTGACGTTAAAAGCCCAATTTATCATTACCACCACCTGTAACGATCTCATTTCCATTCGTCTCTTAAAATATGGAGCGGGTATGTTTTCTTGAAAAATCTTTTAAAACTTGAAAAACGTTGTTCAGCCTCTACAGAAATGAAATCACTCATCCTCTAACGTGATTGTAATGAATAGAAACTCATTTGAAAGTTTGTAACTACAAAAATCATCATTCACGCCTACCAATGGAATGATAAACTGAATTTATCATTCAGTTGCGAACATTCGTAGGTCTCATTACCAGAACTCTATCAATTTTCAATATTGAACTGTATGCATGTTCTTAATTGATGGGTTTGGTTAAACTTTTAATCGCTTTTTAAAATTAACCATGGTGTTCGAGAACCCTGCAATTTCTAGAGAAAAGGCCGGCGAACAAACCGCATATTCTCAGTACCACCTTCAAATCATTGAATTGACGATTGAATTAATTAAATTTGGAATTTTGGATTTGAAATTGTGATTTGAGCATCATGTTGTGCTTTGTTTTTCTCTCGTGACGCCCTATGTAATTTGGAAGAAATTTGGAAATATTTCACTGTCGTACGATTTCAGCATTGCAAATTGCGTTTTTTTTTAGAATCACCCATATAGCGCTTCGACTACTACTTTTAATTACTTAGTATGACCTAATCAACTATTAATTCCAAATATTTAACACATTTTACGATCGCACAATGTGATTTTACTTGCGGTAAAGGTTATGAACCATATATGTGAACTTGCATTTATTTACCCAGTTCAGGTCCACATTGTCTTGCGTTACATTCTTTTCCAGTTACATTTTCGAGCATTTTCCCTACAACCTTGAGCTTAAATCCTAGTTTGTTACGGGTAAAAATCAAATCAGCTGCTCAAATGCGGAAAAAAGCTATTGAGACGTATGACATATTTCGCCAGAAATCAATGAAGAAAAAACAAGCATTCAAAATTAGGTAGGAGGCAAGTTAAGCGTGATGAGGGTTAGGTATTGTCAAAAATACTCCAATAGCTGTTGTTGGTGGAAGTACACTGTAGTAATAACGCACAGTGCACTATTAGAATTGCTCAGCACTTTCAGAGTAAAAGTGAATAGTAACTTCCGAAGCATCAAAGTGAAAACCATACCAATCAGAAGTCAAAATACTTAATGGTGTGTAAAAATTAATTGACAAAATTTGGAAACAACTCAAATCTGAAAATTGTAAATACCTCGTGTGGTCGTTATGAAATAGAATCAATTTATGAGTAACTTCCATCAAAACAAAACGAAGAAATATTTTAAGGATGATGTAACCCAAGTAAATTAGCAGTATTTTTTTATATTACACTATTGTGAACTAAATGGAGGAGTTGGAAACCAAATGGTTCTCTTTGGTTTAACATTTGGGTTTCGGTGGTATTTGGAATGTTTCGATCTTTTGAACATCGCTCTGTTATTACATTCAGTTATTCCAGATTAACTAGCACGCTCTCGAAATGTTTTAGGAGCACAAATGTCCATCACCATTTGCATTAATGCTTTATCACACAAAATGTACTTCATTTTGTTTCAGTGAGCGGAAGTCGTTGGAGACGGGAAATGAGAATAGTGCTGCCGCCGCAGAACCTTCTTAACGCTTCAGGAAATTGCCAGCACTCAACCCGATGCCCTTTTTTGGGGAACAAAAAGCCTTGTCTTGTAACTTTGGACGAGTTGAATACAAAACACCTTATTATCTTATTGCACAAAGCAGAAACGATCGAGAAGTCTGGAAAATATGAATTAATTCCAATCCTCATTAACGGCCAACGTTTAGCAGAAAAACTTCCTTTAACTTTGTGCAATTAAAATGTGATAATCCGAAGATGATGTATTATTGTACTGTACGACCTTCAAGTTATTTGAATTACTTTTTTTGTATATTCTGACCAATTTAATTAAAATTCTTTCTTTAGTGGACTTCTAACTTAGTGTTCTTCTGGAATGATTGAAGAGGGTTTGTGCTTTTTACTAAGCATGTTCCACTCATGAAGCGGTGTCAAATAGATTGTCCATTTACAAGGAGTTAACAGATTCTTTGACTGTAGAAACCAACTGTTCCGCAAGACTATTTCTCTGAATTATCACAAAGGCTACCTAAATAGGCAGGGAGTAGAACACCATGGAGGTTCTTTCGTCTTGATCGGATGGTTGTGCGTTTCGGTGCTCCTTCGCTATCGTTCAATTTCTTGATTGAAGAACTGACTTCGGGGGATTTATTCTCTACTGCTTTTGTATTTATTTGGTTTCAACTGCCTGTGATTTTGTGAAATAATTTCGACGTTATCGGATTGTTAATGAAAGATTAGTTTGTAACATACGGATGTTTCATAGCCATTGTTACAATTGATACACGAGATACAGGGGAAGAAATCCACAATTGGTGTTGATTCTGTCTGGAAGTATGATGTAGATGGAAATGAGTTTTCTTTTGCGGAGGTTATTCATGAATTAAAGTTGGAGAGTATATATGAGTTGGGAGGCTCCGTGTTTTCTGGATAGCCTACAACACCTACATCCAAGAATAATTGACAATTGCAAACTAAACTTTCATTAGCCTCAAAGTTGTTCTTAACAACATTCACTTGGTTCCAAAGGCTATGATTTACCTATTGATCTCTTTATAGATGTAAATACATGTCTGTACCTGCTAGGTAAAGCCCTAAATAGTGAGAATACCTAATTGTGGTACGATTGATATACCTGGGTTACTTTTACATTTCTCTGGGCTTTACATAACTCCATCCTTTGGTTGAGCAGATGAAGAGCGAACAACGACAAAGCGTTTAGTTACCTGGCCTTTTTTGGTCCTGGGGTCGGCCACCTGAACGATATCTTCCGGTGGAAGTCGCCATGAGTTGCGCTCGATGGCAGCATGCATCCTGTCAATGTCTCATGTCCCTGGATCCGCACCAGTACCACCCGTGCTGCCAGTACTAGTACTACCAGTACTCCTCGTACTGTCAGTGCCGTACTAGCCGCCAATGCTCCTTCCCACCCATCGCAGTACAACTTCCTTCAAGTCATCTGAAATCAAGAATGATTTGTTTGCTAACTTCACAACACATAATAAATGAAAAAGAATTATATTGAGTTAGAAAGCTGAAACGTAGATAGCAAACATGACAGAATAATGAATGTATCGCTGTGCTTGGTGAAAATAGAGACAAAACTTCCGCCCCTCAGCAGAAAGATGGTTACCGAGTGCTTAATTAATATGTAATTAAAACCATTATTGTTTTATATAACTGGGTTTCTTGATTGTCAATAATGTACTCTAAGTAAACTGTTGTAAAATGGAAATTTCCAAGCATAGGGAGGTACTAATCAGCTGAAAATTTAAAAAGCTCCTTCGTGTCATAAAAAATGCAAAAACGCTTCAAATTATCACAGAGGTTTATTATTTTAGAATTAGATAGCTCTCATCGTAAATTACTGATCTATGTACGGGTTTGTTTTATTACGCAGCACCGAGTTTTTCCATATTTTGTAATTGCATTCAACATAAAAATACTTAGGCTACCGCCAGCCACGAGGTTAAGCAAAGACTTCCTACTGAATGGGCATTGCAGCCCGACCCCCTTTCCAACTGATTTGAAATGAAGCACTAACGGATAATCTTTCATGAACCTGAGTAGTTTAATTCGATTCACGGACGTTTTTTCTATTCAAATTAAATTAATTCGTTTAGATTTAGGTACTCTGGGTTGTCTAGTCTACAGTACAATTCCAATCAATGATCAATGTAGAACAGAACCATTTCAGATACAATACAACTTTGTGGAATATTTAACAGTTATATTTTGCATTTTTTTTATTTTTGATTGTTTATTTAAATCTCAGTCTATTGGTTGAAGCTCGCTAAATTGATAAGGCAGTTGTTCTCGGTGATGTGATTGGTGGTAGCCTGTTCACGACGAATTTCCACAATTCTACTCTCTTTTTGTCCTGACGGTCCATTTGACGAAACAGAGAATACTGTCCTGATTTATAATACGATTACATGGGTGAATAAAAGATATAAAATATGTAATGTTTACATAATTATTATAGTGCTATTTCTTCGATCTCATGAAATCCGCTTTATTTACCATCCTGAATGTAGGCTTTGAATTATAATTTTAACAAAGTTAAAAGTATTGCTAAGGAAACGGGGGTTTGTTCAGGTGGTTTCGAAGAGGGGTTTAAACTCCCTAAACAAGCAAACTTTAGACGATAACAATTCTATACACAATCTTGAGTTTAGCCTCGATCCATTGAAGATAAGGTTTGAAGAGGTGGACTAAAGAGTTTTTTTTTATTCGTGCCGAAGTTGTAGACAAGGAACCATCATCTCAAAAAGTGTAATACAACACACCGGTACAAGTTAACCGAAAGTTCTTTCAATCCCAACATAGATTTAGTCAAATATCTCATTAAAAGCAATAATGATCTCAGTAAAACAAATAATACTGCAAATTAATTACGTGAATTATTTCTGTATTAAACACATTTTCTGTTTTGATTACATCATGTACATAGCAGCCACCGAATCAAAATTTAATTTTTTGTTGAATTGTATGAACAAATTATATGAACGGGCATAATACAGAGTGAAAAGTTATATGAGTCACACAAAAAATTAACACTATGCAAGTGATGTGCGAGAAATAGTAGACTAGGGAAGATTTCTTATTGAAATCTACCGAATTTCACAACAACTCATTATAATGGTAATTTTTGGTTTTCTGGTGCTTTTTCGTTCCTATGGTATTATAATCTGTAATGGATCTCCTCATCTGCAACTCAATTATGTGGGAAGGGTCAGCTAAAATCTATTCAATTTTAATCATCAGTGTTTACTATGCTCGAATTATTTAAGGAATTTTACCACTCCTGTCAATTTCCCTATGATGTCATCAATACGTTTTGAGTAAGTGGAGGGGAGGGGTTAAAAATGTTTTTTTGAAAGGATGAAAATGGTTGATATTAAAAAAATACAAAAAATGCTGCAAATTAATACACAGAGGCTTATTATTTCTGTATTAGCTAGCCCTTCTTAAATCAAAGACCAATGTATATTAGATGTGTTCTGGGGTACATTGTCAAAACTAGGTACTTGCGCCTCCATTTCTAGCTCAGAAATAAATCGGGATCACCTTGGATGCTAAACTGTGGTGGAAGGAACACGTCAAAATAAAGAAGGCTGAGCTGGTGATCAAGTTCCGCAAAATGTACTGGTTCATGGGCCGGCAATCAAAATTGTCGATCCATAATAAATTAACTCTGTACAAACAAGTTCTTAGGCCAGTTTGGACTTATGGAGCGCAGCTGTGGGGCTGCACTGCCCAAAGCAACCGTGTCCTCACCAGATTTTCCAAAACAACGTACTGAGGTGCTGTGTGGAAGCACATCGGTTCACCAGAAATATCCGATTACACAAAGAACTTCACATCTTCACCATCAACGAAGTCATCAAAACCCAGGCCATAGCCCATCACAAGCGGCATACAAGGATGCACAAGGCACACAAGGCTACAAAGGCTACGAGGGCATGTCAACGAAGAAGCAGTAAAGTTGCTCGATGTTGACGACCTAATCTCAAAAGAACGAAGCCTCAAGATTTGTGGAAGTGAAAGTGGTATCCTTCCCTGCGAAACCCTTCGATGAATGTTTATAAAGTGCATTGGAACCACGCCTTTTCACAACCCATAAGGCTCAGTGAAGTACCTAAGTTTTGTATGACTACAAATTATTTTGTCAATATGAAACTTCTTGTACATTAATATTTGGCGCAATAAATAACAATCAATTTAAAAAAAGTATAGCTCAGACCTCCCGTTGAAGGGGCTCCGCAGCCCGGCTCCGCAACCCACCCTTCTACCTAACCGATTTTTTTAAATTGTCAGCAAACGGATGATCGTACATTAATCCTAGTGGCCTCATTCGATTCATAAAACTTATTTCTATCTGAATCAAAAGACAAAACAGCCCTCCTACATCAAAAGTTTTTACGATTTCGATAGATTAATCCTTAAATATGATCCTTTCGGGTTGATTGTTCAAGATGCCCAGATAACTGGTGGATAAACCAACAAATTTTGAAGAGGGTTATGATTTTTTCCTTGGTCGATTACAAATCCACTCATCTAAAAATAATCAACCAAAACACGTCGGAAACTCGTATTCAACTACCCACTATCTTCAATTCCATGAAACGGTAATGAGGAATTCAGAAAACTGTTACTTCAAACTTCTTTAGTGAGCACCTTTCTTAAATTACAATAGTGTTTAGGAAGACAAAGTTGGTCCGTAGTTTTTTTTAACTGTTTATTCAGTAGGAGTTTTCCACAATCTTCCAATCGACATCATAAGCTACTTAGATCATCAGCAACAAGGTGGTCCCAGTTGATCGTCAACCGATCAGCTAATGATGACAATTGGAAGATTGTGGAAAGCTCCTACCTAATAAACAGTTTATTTTTTTTTTTAACTACGGACCAAATTTGTCCCCCTAAAGACTATTGAAAACTGTTAAATTCAAAAAATTACTTGGGGATACGCTCAGTATTCCCATTGCACCGAATCCACTACCTGGGATGAAGGCGTCCGCATACCGAAAGGAATTTGACCGAAATACAATGCCAAGTAGGTGAGGAATGCTTTGCTCCT
The DNA here is from genome assembly GCA_031894815.1 of Creontiades dilutus. Lineage (NCBI taxonomy): Eukaryota > Metazoa > Arthropoda > Insecta > Hemiptera > Miridae > Creontiades > Creontiades dilutus. Next base: position 541,781 of record JAVIWC010008387.1, on the reverse strand, counting down.
TGTAGTAATAGTCTAAAACATTTGCAGGTTCTATCCGCCAGTGCTGTTACTAACGCGAGTAATCTCTTGCCCCGCAGTCTCCCCTTCTCGCTATGTCAACACCATTGTTAGAGGTGGGTTCGATTGGAAGGGCTGTTAATTAGGGTACGATAACAGTTCCCAATCGCTGGACGACCATTTGGCCGGCGGTCAACTATGCGTTGCTCCCTAAATGGGCACACCACCCTTTCTTTTTTATCACGACCGAGTTGTTTTTAGTTGGCTGGATCGCCATCTTACCTGGTTTACGAATGGAATGAGTGATATCGTTAAAAGCCTTGTGTCCAACCAAAATGAAGGCACAATTCAATGGATGTGATAGCATTACTTCCAAATTTCCGAAAAGTCCTTGTCATCACGTCGGCAGTAGATTAGCATATGCCCTCACATACCATTAATCTAATGTTAGAAGGAGCTCATTTATTGTCATTCTCGCATACAGGACATGTCCTTTTTCAAGTTGAACTTCCAAAACATTTTCAATGCATTTCATTTTTTTATGTCTCAAAAAAGAGCAAAAGTTTTGCAACAGATGTCGGTTTTCTCCCATGTGCCTTATCTTATCTATTAATATATTCTTCACCTCCCATTTGGCAAGTATTCCCAAACTCTCCTCGTATTAGAACTTTCACACGGGATTTTGAAGCCTGTCCCAGCCCGGAATACTACTGCTACTTAGTCACCATCACTAAAAACATTCAGGAACAGAAAATGACGTCATTTTTCCCTCCAATCGATTTAAGAATAAGAATACATCTCATTTCACTAGTTCACATTCACTAGTAGCATAACAAACTAGTTTTGGATCTTTGAGGACATTTTTGAACAGCGAAAATGTAGTATATCGAAGTCACTCTTCTTTTTTGTCAACTAGTTTTATTTTTGTGGCCATTTTTGTATCCGACACACACACTAAACAATAAATGAAAACATGCTGTAAGTATAACATGAAAATAATATCGTCAGGTATCACAGGCAAGAATGTAAGTAAAGCAACCATATATAACAGTGTTAAGTACATAATAGATATAGCATAAAAAAATGAAAGGTTGGACTTGGGGTTCGATTCACACTTTCCAAAATGCATTGTTATGCTGAAACCGATTCAGGGAGTTATTTTCCATTTTAATCCAACAAATACTTCCCTCTTACTTCGAAAGTTCTTGAGATTTCGACTTTTGATTGATTAATGCATAAATATAATCCCTTATGGTTGATTGATCAAGATGCCGAGGTTGCTGGCATATCCGGGAATGATGTTGGATTTTTGAGCCAAATTTTATAAACTTTGGTCCAGTAGCAGAAAAGCTCCGGACGGTGGACGTACGGATTTTTTTATTCGATTTTTGAAATCTATCCATCTTCAAAAGTAAACCTACAATTTTTGAGGAGGGCTTACACAATTTTGTTTTTGATCAATTGCAAAGGTTCATTGTTGAAAATGATAAACGAAGCTCTCTCCGAACTATCGTACAAAAGTTTATATCTTTTAGCTCAAAAATCCAACATCCATTCGGGGTGTGCCGGTTATCTAGGCATCAATCAACCCAAAGAGTGTATATTTAAGGATTAACCAATCAAAAAGTAGAAATCCGAAAAACTTTTTATGTACGGTTTGCAGTTTTGTGTTTCGATTCAGATAGGAAATAGTTCCCTGAATCGAATGGGACCATTCGAGTTAATGTAAGCGGTCGGGGTGCAGCGGACGGGGCTACCAACCCCGTTCAACCGGAGGCCTGAGATCTTGAACACAATTACAAGATGTAAAGGCAGGAGATGCCGATTTTAGATAGTATACGACGGAATTCATGTATTACACATAGATCACTGCTAACAACGCCCAGTTCCACCTACTATACCGCCACCGTGATTCAGAAGTGGAATGAGTTACGTCTCTGCCCTTATATGAAACTGCGGTTATGATGAAAAGTTGAGGGAAACTTTTGAATGTAAGTTTTCAGCCTTGGATTCGGAACAGGGTGCATCTTAGGTTCCGTGCTGATGAGAAAGTTCAGGACTTCCTGGCTAAGTGCCCCATCCTGATCCATGCGCGACTCAGAAGTATTGGAAGGGGTTCCTGAAGCAGAGAGGAAACGCTGTTGATTCTGAACAGCCAGAATCGTACAGCACTATGTTCATATTCTCTTGAGGTTTGGAAGCATAGAGAGTTCCTGACATTAGAATTCAATTATAACTATCAAGTTCCGTGTTCAATTCTTAGCCTTTCTAATCCCCCGATTTTGTTAAGTTGTTAGATTATATGTTTATTTCGTTTGCTTGCTATTTTCTTCTTGATTCAATCTCATGTTATTGTTAATATTAATATTCATATCTAGTTGTAGCTAAATTTATAATTGTTTTTCGTTTATGTATAGACCAATGATTCAAGTAGTTGGGCTATCTAGTACAGAAATGGTAAACCTCTATGTAATGATTTGCAGCGTTTTCGAGTACAAGCCTACATAATTCTTCATTCTTTTGAACCGCAATGAATTTTTATCTTAATTCGTTACCTCTTACAGATTGAAAATACGGCAAAATAGGACAAAATAAGAGCATTCCATGCTAATGTCGCCTTTTTTGAAATTATAAATTGGAATCACGATAGTGGAAATTATATCTGAAGGCTTATCTTATCTTATGGGGCCCACACACTAAGCGATCGCTGTATCAGCAGGCAATCGTACGACCAACATTGCCGAGCAACATTCACTGCCAGTGAGCTGCCTAAAAGCGGACGTACTGTACTGCAGATGATCGCAAGCGAACCTCAGTTGTCCATCATCGTTGTTGTGCAATGTAACTATTACCAGTTGTTGGATCTACCTAAGAAGACGTTTGGGTGAGAAAGTCTTTTCAGGGAAGAGGACGCACACACCACTGCTTCGTGAACTAAAGCAATCATACTACAAGGGTCTTGTGGATTATTTGAGGATGAGTGAACAAAATTAAAAAACAAAAGTTCTACATTTGTTTTCACCGATAAACAGTAAATTGGACAGTCATTTGCACCGCATTTTATTTACCATACTACCATACGGAGCAATAGAATTCCCAAAAATGCAGATCACGCCCCTGCAACTGACAGCACGGGGCAGCGGGCTATTCCGACAAATTCATGCCTATCACCGGTCTCTCGTCCAATCCGCACCTGCCCGACACCCACAAACCTTCAGACCACGGCAACTGTTGTCCAAAATCTTATTTTCTCGGCCAATTAACAGATGAACATATGTTGAACCCCACTCGTCAGTCTGAGGATTCACATCAATTAAATGGACACTCTACTCTGATTCAAACGAAAGTCGGCCAGAGAGCCAAAACCACTGGAATTTATTGGATTGTCATGCATTTAAGGGCCGGTGTCACCAAAGATTTAAATCAATATGCACTCAATAAACTGGAGATCTAAAGTAACCAACGATGTCTTGTTTCAGCAACTTCGGCTCACATGAGTCAACGATCAAACAATAAAATCTAAGCTAAATCGACCATCAAAACAAAATAACCGAATTTAGGTGGTTAGCATCCTATTTTTGCCATCTTTGTTTTCATTCCTAAATTCTATTCATCTCCGTTAAGTGCGGTTCATTTTGCTATTTCTGAGATTATTGTGTTTCGTTAGTTTGATATTTTTTTATTATTATTGGTTATTTTGGCTCACAGGATTGGTTAGAGCATCGATGCTTGAGGACGAGTACGGCGGGGGCTATGCAGATTTTGTCATTCACCGATTTCGTTATCACCCTCATTTTGCGGGCAATACCCTCTTGACATCGTCTAAATCAACATTGAAACTTCACACCGTCGTTCCATGGAAACGCTGTAAATCAGTATTTCCTGATAACCGTGAAACCAAAGAGTAAGTGCATTCGTGAAACCCGTTCAGCTCCATACGGCGAATTTCTGCACTTTAAACTGTATGTAACTGAGATAAACTAACTGTATTATTATGAGACAGGCAGTTGGTAAACGGCGGAAAATCGTTTCAACTGGAGAATCCTCTGGTATGTACCTCCCCTGATACTTAAATTCGAAGATACTGAGGAATAGGATCAGCTGAGTGGCTCCAGAAGCAAATTTCTACCACATTATTCCTATGAATGTCATATTTATTATTCAAATACTGAATTCCTGTCATCTCAGCTGATCCCAGAAGTAAGCATCTTCACGTATCGGTCCTAAGAATGCGAAATAATAAAATTATCATTTATCTACGAGCAATGGAACTCGTAGGAGACCATCTACAACCCATTTTGCATAGTTCCAAAAAAGTCATCCATATGAAACGTAACAGATGAAAGCTGTATAAATAAAACTTACACCTACACACAGCCACGTCACGATCGTTGTTCAGAATATCCGAAATACAAAATGAGAATGGAGAGTTAGGTTTAGGAGAACAATATTGAAATCCCAAAAGTCAAATAATTACCTCAGCTGAATATAGGTACCATTTTCCATGTTTGGAGATCTGGGCCAACAAGGCGCTAGACCTACCCCTCCTTCAAGACCTGACGGTCTTGCGGGTATGGTATAACCAGTGCGCCGTCCTAATCACTACTGTTTCCAAGTCCACCAGGTGGAATTTAATTGTCCTGAGTTCCGACAGTCTCAAATATAAAACTCTGAATTCGCTTGTGTTAAAATATCCAAGTTTCCAATAGTAGGGTAATCTGACCGACCGATTTGGACAGGAGCGGTCGTAAAATGATCAGCGAGTTCCAGCTCACAACATGAGTAATTTTTTGTTGTAGCGAATCGATTTTGGGTGAAGACGTCGATTCCACCGGGAAACCTTTTTCCGCTTCAAACGTGATTTTTTTATACAATTTCATGCGAGATTCTAGAGTAGATTTCCTGGGAAATGGGAGGTACAAAACTGTTCATTAAGAGCTAGAGAAAACATGGGAAATGTTGTCGATATACAGTATATTGCGCTATTGGAGGTATTCAAATACCAGCTAGCGTTACGTATTTAGGAACCAGAAATGTTTTAGGCGTTTAAGGTATTACATGAACAAACAAGTCATCCTATCGTCCTTATTGTATTACAACGTGTGAAAAGAAGGGCCCTTGTTTCTAATTTGTTCCAAAATCGATCTACGAAGTTCTTTTCAAGGCATCTAGAATACAATACAAGGCAAGCGATTGAACTACTGCAACCTTTGCAGTTAATTTATAAATTAATGAATGATCTAATGAAAATTAAAGCATTTCGGAATGACTTTGAAAAACACTGCATTTTTCCGTGAATTTCCGAAAGTTTTGATTCAAATAGCGCGAGGGAACGTAGGAGGTGCGGTTGCAACATGGGATTTGGCAGAAGGTAGCGTGGATTCCTTGGCAAACGGCCTTAGAAACGCGAAGCTTCACGTTAACTTTACGATCTAACAACGCGGAATTTAGTGCGCGACTAATTGAGGTGAGGCTACGGCTCGTAAGGTGGGAAACGAAGAGGCGCTTACACGCCAGCTACCTTCTGTTCTACATCCCGCTGGTGTCGCCCTTCGGAGCTAACACTTCTTTACCGAACCCCCAATAGCTTTATGAAGACCAGTTATTCACTTGTTACATAGCCACATTCACACCAGAAGCACGAGTGTAAAATAATGCGGTTTAATACTGATTTCAAGGGGTAAACGAGTTGGATACGACAATGTGTCTAGGTGAAAGTTCAAATGAATTGGAATTAAATTCCACCAGCGCACCATTTTACCTCCACTAATATGGAGCTATAAGTTTTTTTATGGAATGAATAAATAGCAATTCCAATCATCAATGGGCTTTGCTTCCATGTCTACCAACAGTTAAAGGGAGCTCTGTTGTCACTTTGGGGTGAAGGAAAATTTGATTTCCCATAATCAAAATTCCCTCTAGAATTTAGAGTATTTGAACATTCTGAGCGAATTTCGTTTTGTGTCGGTCCGCATGTGTGTCTATCCGTGTGATCGCAGATCCTTGTAACAAACCTAATTCCTACAGTCTTCATCCGATTTTGATGAAATTTTCGAGAAATGTGCAAGTTATGTAATACAGTAGGTACTTAATTGCAATCCATCGCGGTTGTTATTGTAACTATTTAAAGGATACAGCTGGTGCTATGTAACCAAGTAACATTGGTTTTACAGCTATAAACAACACTGAGTGATGGAGAATATCTAGATGATAAAAATAATATATAATCTTAATATCTAAAGCTTACTCATTTGGTCAATTCATTCTTCGATTCTTACATGAAATTGATTCCATTTAATAATCTATTTCTATTAGAAAAGGTTTTGTAATTGGTCAGCCCAATGTCTTACCTTACACAGTTATCAAATGGCAATTGATAACGATATCACCAGCGAGAGTACATTTATAATCCATCTCGTCCATTTGGTCACATAAAACTCTTTGGGTCAGGCAGGTAAAATTTATTTTCAAGTATTTCTTGCACATCAGTTTGAAGACAACGTTCTTAGCAACAACACACAGTAGACAACGTTCCTTAGTACCGGAATGACAAAAAAGCTCATTTTGAAAAAAATGTTACTTGGTCACTTTTACCCGGAACCCGACGATATAATCTTAATATATAATTATAGAAGTTATGATTCTTAAAAAGTGATTCCATTCACTATAATCTTAATACTTTTAATATAAAAAGTAGTAGACCCTTACAAGTTACGATATCGATGGTCCTTCTGAGTTTCGTATAAAAGATTAACGTAGATCTATTAGACATCATTTTCTCCGGCTATAGTTTTCCGATTGCCCTAAACAATTTTAAGCTAGTCGGGGAAAAACAGTCTAATAATCACATATGATTTTGACACGACTGTATCATTATTCTATCCGCTTCATTTTTACGGCAGACCCGCAATACAGAAACGTTTTGAAGGCTTTGATGTATGGCGGAACGTGTCCCGTGAATAGTTGTACCAAGTTTAATACTGAATAATCTACATCAATCCAGGGATTGTCTAAAAAAATTTCCAAAGATCTATACGTTTATGTTATCTAGACTAGAAAGCTAAGTGTTCTGCTCAACTTGGTAGACTTTTTACATTTTCAGCTAACTTTCGATCTGTTTATTAGGTGGTCATTACGAAAATAAACTTGAATTCATATTGAAAAACAAATACGACACCATGAATCACAAACGGCGCACAATCAACGGTCATTACAAACTCCTAAAAATTTAAATAAAAAGTCTACAATTTCCTCAGCTATTTTCTATTTTTTTTTTTTTTTTTTTTTTAAGGTTTAATTAACAAGTTAAGTTTACAAGTTAAACTTGTACACCAGCTTCATTATAGAGAGAAAGAATGAAAAGTGAACCATCCTAGTCCGGTATTTACGAACAGTGTGAAATTGATAATAATTTGATCAGGTATGATTAACAAATCCCGACATAAGATTAATTCGAAAATTCTACCATTATGCTTTTTTTAGAACATAATGTTTATTCAATATCCAATTGATCGAACTTCCCATCACATTTTACAACCTTTATCTTCATAAGTATTTTTTAGAAAGTTAAAAACAATTAAATTACCATAAAACTAAAATTGTCTCATAAATTTTCAATACAAAGTAAATAAACAGATTCATCAATTCTCCAAGTCTCAAAATGGAATATTCCAACGATATTTAAACTTTCCAAAATCACTATCAATTTCAAAAAGTACCCGAGTAGTGCGCTTGAAAACCATCAGCAAGTTCCAGAATGAGCTAATATCGGTATGAAATATCGCACAACCTCTTCCTCCACCGTGCTATCCTGATTGGCAATGATTGATTTAACTCGTTCGTTTATAGGGATAGTTGTCGTAGTAATACAACTTTGAATATCTAATGAGAACGTGATGCAAATCGCTGAAAATTACTTTTCCTAACAAACCCAACTATTTCAGGTCCATTTCTGCGAGTCTCGTCGTTCATTGGGAAAGATTGTCAAAATGTAGTTTCGAAAACATCATTTTCCCGATGGTTTCCTTATCAATCTGAAGCACTGGGATCCCGGTTGATTCGTACGATCACCCTTTGATCGGTTGCTGCTAATCACGAAATGGAATGATAATCACAACATACCAAGGTAACTACTATAAGGAAGAGCTTTGTGAATTTACATATTACTTCTCTCCCAGTCGTCTAGATGCCTCGAAATTCGGTACAAAACCTCATGATACCAATCGGAGCGATGGGTGGGATTTCAGATAAGCGTTTCAAGATACGTAGATTAAAAAGATCTAGTAAACTAAATCCACCACTCCGCCGTCTGAAACACTCCGAAACTACTGTACCAAAGTTAATAAAATTTGGTCAAAAACCCAACATCCATCCTGGATGTGCCAGTAATCTCGGCATCTTTATCAATTATATGTAAGGGACTATAATATTGAACTACAAAACAATTGAAATCTCATAAACTTCTAATGTAGAAGTGCCATTTTTCCGATTAAGATAGAAATTAGTTCCCCAATTGAATGAGACCACACGGGCAGCTGTACGATCATCCGATCGCAATAACAACAACGACCATCATGCAATCACAAGATATGAATGCTAGAGGCGCCGTGTGTAGTTTTGTTAAATGATTTACATACCCCAGAACACATCTAATATACATTGATCTTTGATTTAAGAAGGGTTAACTAATACAGAAATAATAAACCTCTATGTAATAATTTGCAGCGTTTCAGTTTTCAAGCATCCAGACCACCAGTATATGTGCAACACTGAGTTACTCATCATGATTCTCAGATATTTTCCAACTAATATACAGATTACTAGAAGGATTTGAGATATCAAAAATGAATACAAATAATTTTTCAAAAATTTGATTATTTTCGCAATGGAAGCATGTATTTTTGTGATGCTGCCATCCTGACAATCAAAAACAGAACACTAACCTCCGTATAAACAGTGGAAAATTATATAAATACACTGCCAATGAGATGGCACAGAAGCTTCCTCATTAGAATCAAAGTGACACCATTATAAAATAGAAAATGAGGAAATCTTCAGATGAAAGGGCGTTGTGCGTATAATCCTTTATCATATGAGCTAAATTGAATCAAAATTGTGAAAGTTATACCTGTTTCAAGAATTTCACGTTAGCGCATGCGCAGAGCTTACCGCTGATTATATTGAGATGAAATTCGTCCACCTCAAGAGCCCTCATCCGAATAGTCCTTCAAAATATGAGCTAAATTCATACAATGTGGAAGTTATGGCTGTAGCAAGGGAATGCGGGCAGACAGACTGACGGACAGACCGACAGACATGGAACCAAAATTATTCAGTAGGCTATGAAACGCAAAATGCAAGTGGAAACTTTGAATTTGGACAACGAAAATCGTTGGGTCACGAAAGTGAACACAAGGCTTCCACTGCTTCGCACACTCGGAAGCAATAAGGGTATCGTTTTAACATGACCACCTTTTTCCGTCCCAATGGGGAACTTTTGGTTTATTATTCAATAATAAACCATTGTAATCGCTCTTGAAAAAAAAAATGCTAACCCCCCCCTGAAAATTTGATGGTTTACGTTTCAAAGAGTGTAGAATCCAATCTGCAATAAAAATTTTTCCGTCCGTCCGCCGTACGCACCATTTCTCCCAAACGGCTGGAAAAATTTTCAGGAAAAATCAGTATTGGTCCGACAACGCCCCAGTTCTTTAGCCAGCACTTTCACTTAATTTAAAGAGCCCTTGAATGGTTGTCAAAGTTTTGTAAAATCCCTAAAAACCTCAAAAAAGTCGAAGCGGCCTAAGTTTGGAATCTCTCTGAAGAACTTTCCATGAGGAATCGAATGACCCCTTCTCCAGGTTCGTAGCTCAAACCATTCGTTTTTTTTTGGAGCCAACATTTGCGTTTGGTTTATTTGTTTATTATTGTTTATGTTTTCATCGCAGTAACCTAGTGATGTAGTGATGTAGTAATGCGGATACTGGAGTGAACTCCTAAAAGGCTTTGTAGCCCATACACGAGTTGAAGCATTCTGATAAGCGTGAAACATTGTAATCGTTCTTGAGAAAAACGCTGCGAATTCTTTCACTGGGGTTTATTATCCAATTGGCTTGCGTTCATGATTTGAATTTCTACTAAGCTTTGGAGTGTGCGTGTTTCACAGGTGATAGAGTGATTATTGAATTTCAGGAGGCACACAAATATGATCAAGGAACAATTCAAATAGGTATTTTGGTTGAGAACAGATTTACGTTCTCTATTCATATCTCTTGAATTCAATAATCGCTCTTTCACCTGTGAAATACGCACACTCCAAAGCTTAGTAGAAATTCAAATCATGAACGCAAGCCAATTGAATAATAAACCGCAGTGATAGAATTCGCAGCGTTTTTGACATTTTATGTCTTTACTTTGCTACATCAATTCGAAAATGAAACGCGGACAGCGTCACGAAAATATTTCTGATGGTTTTCGCTTACAACCGATTCGTTGTTCCTTCGTTCTTTCATTGGATTATGCTAATACCATTCAATTAAACAAATTACAATAATAATAAAGTAATACCATTATTTTAAACGAATAAAACTGAACATAATAGCTTCACATAATACCTTTAGTTTCGATCATGTCGTGCGAGAATATAGTATATTGAAGCTGAATCTGAAGCTGGAACCTAGGGACGCCGCCTGCAGCGCCGCGCCTCTTGAGAGATAACTCTCCTACAGCGCGGCACTGCAGGCGCCTGTGTTGGTAAATGAAGAACTCGGAAGCTGCAGACGCCGTGTCTTAAGTGAAAAACGGGGAGCGGGCGGGCGCCCATCGTGATCTGTTGCTGCGATCTAACAATACCATTCTACAGAATTGTCAGACGTAACAACGCGGCATCGCGCTAGTCGCCTTTGTTGCGGCAAAACGATCGTGCATTGTTGGGTTTGAGCTCTAGAAACGCCTCCCCAATTTTCTGACATCTTTCACCAAACACCCTAACTGTAGATGTCAGCACCACGATATGGATGGTATTTGATAAGCTGTTATCCATTAAATACTGCCGCTCGACAGGTTGTTCTTCTTCATCCAGATCCAACTAATTCTTAGTCATTTGAAACATAAAAGCTGGATTTGGTCAAGGTTGGAGCCGAGCGTCACACAGCTTTGCTCGAGAGTTAACTGTAGGTCATACTGTGATCTATTATTGAATATTATCGACAATTTTTAAAAAATGAACCGTCTTAGTCGACTAAAAAAAAACAAAAAAGTTTAATTCCCGTCTAAATTGTTGGTTTAAGTTTCAATGCAGGTAGATTTTAAGAATCGAATACGAAAGAATCCCTCTGCCATCCGAAGCTTGGATTAAACTAACGATAACACTCATGGTTTTGGTTTATAATTCAATAATAAACCATTTTAATCGCGTACGCCGTCCGCACGATTACTCCCAAGCGGCTGAAGCAAAAAAAGCTGAAATTTTCAGGAAAAATCCATGTTGGTCTGGCGACGCCCCAATTCTTGAGCCAGCTCTCTCACTTAATTCAAAGTGCCCCTTAAGGGTTGTCAAAGTTTTGTAAAATCCCTAAAAATCTCAAAAAAAGTCAAGGCGGCCTAAATTTGGAATCTTTTTGAAGAACACTCTACGAGGAATCGAATGAGCCCCTCCCCAGATCCGTAGGTCAAACCGTTCCCGATGTATGGCCCGATTTATGGTGATAACATTCGCGTTATTTTGGTTTATTATTGTTTTTGTGTTGATATCAGTAACCTAGTGACGTAGTGATGTAGTAATGTGGATACTGGACTGAACTCCTAAAAGCTTCAATTGGCTTGTGTTCATGATTTGAATTTATACTAAGCTTTGGAGTGTGCATGTTTCACAGCTGATAGAGCGATTATTGAATTTCAGGAGATATGCATAGAGCACGTAAATCTGTTCTCAACCAAAATGCCTATTTGGATTGATCAGTTGATCATTTGTGTGCCTCCTGAAATTCAATAAGCCCTCTATCACCTGTGAAACATGCACACTCCAAAGCTTAGTATAAATTCAAATCATTAACACAAGCCAATTGAATAATAAACCCCAGTGAAATAATTCGCAGCGTTTTGTTTGATGTTTTCGGAGATTCATGATCCCTCCCGGTGTTTCAGAGGAGGAGCCGGTTTCAGAACTAATTTCTTGACACTTACATCTTACTTTAGATAACAGTGCCTGCCTGCTTCCTTCAAGCTATTTTGCCAAGATTTTTGCAGTAAACAAACATATTCTCCTAGACTTTGACTTTCAAGCATATTTTTGCCTCCTTTCGTTGCAAAACTATGGCATGTTTATATCAGCAATAAATAGACCAACATGCCTTCTGCCAAGTCGGCGTTCAAGAGCGCTGCCGTCCTATCTAGTTGATGAATTTTGACATACTCGTATTTCTCAACGGCTCGAGCCATGAGAGTCCCAATTGACCTCACTTGAGGACAGATCTGGTTGACATCTTCCTCACGCGTTTGATTGTAGCCTTTCACTACCGATGGGGGTCTTTTTTTCCTTTCTACAATTCCAACTGCCTTTAGTATCTATTTCAGAATGACTCCACCGCCGATTACGTTCTTGTCTCTTGGCCGAAGGACGTTTTTAAAAAGTTTGTTTTCTATGATTAAAGAGTATCCCAATTTCACAGCTTCTTTCTAACCATTAGTATCTGAATTGAGAAAGAATTATTTTAACGCAAATCTGTGAAACCTGCCTCTTCAGACATATCACCGTCATCATAACATCCTACCTCGTTCTCGGAATTTGATTATTCAGATGGGGCGGGGTCTTGGCGATAGATTTCGCGAGGTCTACCTTTACCAGATGTATCTAAATGAAGTCTTTATGTATGTATTATGTATCTTAAATGAAGGCTTTATCCTAAGAATATTTTCAAAGTTGTTTTCATCATACAGATTTCGTTTTCAACTCGATTTGTTTCGCATTCTTGTTCGTTGAGTAGTCGGTAATTACAGCTGATGGTATTTGATTGTTGGTGTTTGCATTTGATTGACTTTGTTTTTCTTACTTGTGATGCATATGGTTAGTTGGCACTTCCCGATTTTAGAATCCGTCGCCTTGGGAGATGAATCAGACGTTTTCAAGCGTCTGGGTCATCCTCTGAGCGTGGCGGAGCATTATTACCGCATCTACCTCAATGGAAGGGGCAACTATACCATTCCATCACCTCACATACTTCATCAAAGGTTGTTGAGACAACACATTATTGTGCAGTCAGATAGAATTTCACTTCCAGTAATGCCCATTCCTTTGACTTTTCCGACCTTGTACGAATCTTCACGATCTTCTCTTTCAGGTGACCGAACCTTTGTGAAACCGATGAGGAACTCATCACCTGACGTAAACATAATTAATTATCTAATTTAGCAGAGTACTACTTTTGTTACAGTTTGCACTAAGAATATATTTTAGGGTTAAACACGGTCACATTATTAATAAGCATCACAACATTTTTGTTGGTAATTAGAGCCAGAGAATTTAGAGTGAGTTCAATTTGCCGTATTATATGGATTAAGCTTTTCTAATCGTAAATATAGCGACAATTTTGTATAAACTCCCTTCAACTTTGTATTCTCACGTTTCTAGGAGCTTTGATTCAAAATCCTCCCGACGTGCTACGAACGGCCCATGAAATCCGTTGGATTTGTGTTTTAAAAAAAACCTTTCTTTCGCACACTTAGTGCATTTAAGATTTAATTTTTCCTAACTTCTAGCTAGCCTTACTCGCATGCCAAAATGGTCAAAAACTTATCAAAAAACGCGGTTTTTCGAGAATTTTCCTGCTATAACCAAATGGAGTGTCATTTCCTCGTGGTTATGGACACAAAATTGACTGAAACAGGTTTCAGTTTCGTAAGCATACATCCATAACAAATATTCGCAATTTCTGAACCTGAAAGTGACCTTTCACACCCCACGATGCCACAAATGTTGTTATTCAAATAATAACAAGCTCATGTGATGGGATTGACAGCACTTTTGTAATCAAGTTGAATCATGCGAAAATAAATAAATAACTTAATCAATGTTGAAGCATGTAGGAGTACCATACGAAACCGAATCTGGCAGTGGATCTTGTCAAAATAAACTTGGAAAACGGTATTACTTCTGTTCTGTTTCGTTACTATATACCTAGTAGTATAAATTTGTACGATGTCAACACAATCCGGAAAACGTTGCGAAGATTGCTGACCTACGAATACCCAGTTCAGCTCCAATTTAGATAACGTTCTCGCTCAGTCCTCGGAGCAATAGCCAGGGGCCATTTAAAGGAACAATCTACGACACTTGAAGCTGTGGAATACATTTTCCCTCCCTTGAATAGCCAGACATTTAAGGGTTAGAATACACACTATATTATTATCAATATTTGCATTACATAAGTGTTTTAACACGTTTCCTAAACTCTAAACTACTCTCTTGGTTAAGTGATTCCAGTAATGAACCTTGATAGTTGTGTAGCATCAATTTTGTATAACCCCTTCAAATTTTGTTCTTTTACATTTCGAGATGCGTAGATTTCAAGTCTGTAACGTCCGTCCACCGTTCTCGTACAACCCATAAAAGAATAGATGAAAAAAATCCGTTCTTTTAGCACTACTTTTTGCCAAATTACAATTTTTTTTTCTACTAAAACCAGAATTTCCAGTTACATTTTACGTTTTAAATGTAATACCATACAATGATTTTGTTCACATTCATGTGATTTCTAATTTAGAGATTTCTATTAACGGACGAGCCAGGAAACAAAGTAGGTGTTTCATTTTATTTATTTTATAACTTGTCTTTTTTGGGCATATATGAATTGCAAATATGAGTAATATTGAATCATAGGGTCCGATCGATAGTTCACTCATTTCCCCACAAGACAAAATTATTGACGCAATAATAATTCAAAAAAGATTCGGTTTATTGAGGTTCGGTGGCAAATGAAAAGCGATAGTGAAGTTTTGTGTGGTGTATACCTTCCTTGTCAAGGAGATTAACTCATAGATCTTTTTAAATGTTTCTGATATTCTCGAATGATGGAGGACATTAGCTTGTTATGGCGAATCACGCATCAGGAATACCGCGGAATATGTTCCGTTGTACATTTACGCCGTCAAAAGACTAGTTGACATGTAATGCGATCCAGGCCCGCTAATTCTTAATTGATATGAGATTGTTTTTCCCCGAGTACCCTAATATCAGTACCAGACCTTCAGAACATGGGACAATGATGGTTGGTGGATTTCAGTCTGCTCATGTTCATCACTACTGATGTATTGATTTATGAGTATCGAAATTCGAACGAGACCATATAAAGTCGAATCCACACATTCCTTACAAATTCCATAAAAATTGGATGATATTTGTAGGATATAGGTTCGTTGCAAGGATTTGTCGTTTGCGCATGAGCAGCAGCTAATACCTATAATGATACTACCGCGTTGAAATTGGTTTGAGATCGTTTTTCCTTGATTACCCTGATAATTTGAGCGCGATCGGACCCCTAGAACCTAATTGAATGACCCTTCGCAGTTTTAACGTTTGCACACACACACACACACACACACACACACACACACAGTAAATCAGAGTGGAAATTTTGATTTCGAAGAAAAAATTGTTCATCTCCCGAAAGTGAAAACAAAGGTTCCACTATCTACAGATGACTATGAAGCAAAACTTGTTCCCAACATTTTGGAGTTTAATTCCTCGTCTTTCAAGGGGAATATGGTGGAGATGATTCCCGCTCCAATTCAGCAGTGTGTACTGTAAGTGCAAAACTGTCCGAGTCTAAAGCTGAGTGTTCAGTTGGTTAAGTTGGTCAAATAGCAGATCACCTTATTAGTGTGGTGGAAGGTAATTCCGTAAGTTGGTTTGGAAGAATTTAAAGTTACTTCAACTTGAAAACACATCAGTTTACTCGAACGCTTAAGAGATAGTCAACTTTTAGTATTGAGAGAACTTGAAAATGTCGCAGGGTGATTAATGGAGCGAAATTTTTCAGCTACTGTAAAAACGTTTATCTGTTCAAGCATTGGCCTGAAGTTTAGGATATCATCAATATTAACTTTGTATCCTTTTTCATAATTTAGTGACTATCAAGTGACGCTTTCGTTTTTTTGCGAGTCGATAGAGCTTTTTTGTCTTGTTAAACGGCGGAACTGATAATAATTTTTAGACAGTGGAAATAATTTGGTCGATAAGCATCTGATACCATCTCAATAACAAGAAGATTCTTGCTGCAATGTCAAAAACTTCTTTTCGCAAAACTAAGAAAGTCCAAAGGGAAACAATGTAGTGCAAAGCTACAAATAATTTAACTTCGCCTCATGGAATAACATTGAATCATGGATATGATTGTGAAAAATGAGTTTGTATAACGACATTTTGTGAAAATTTTTTTCCGTTGATGATTTCACATTTTTCTTACATGAAAAAAGTGGACAGGCAACATTTTTGTGAGCTAGAGTATCAACAATTTTTAGCCAAATTAAGCAATGTTTGTCAATTTTCAGATTTTTTAATTTTATTTTTATATTTTATGGTCTGAAAAGCGATGTTTAACGAAATGTTCTTTTTTTTAGCATTAAAATCAATGAACCGTTTCAGAATCCAATCAACAGATATCCCTAAAGACATTTTAAGAAAATGTTCATTTTAAAAATTTCGAGCCATTTTTTATCTTGAAAAATCAATTTGTCCCCCTTCCTTTCCATTCTATACACAACAAACAGGACTTTGTCAGGATAATTTAATAGGGTAATTTTCGTCGTTCTGTCTCAATTTTAACTTGTTTTTACAGAGTTCCTTGTGATTTTCAAAGTAAAACCACAATTTTCATCAAAACAAGACTGTATTTCATCTTTTCCAGATAGGCACACGGGTTATTTTCCTACCAGAAATGAAAATTGCTTTCCAGAGTAGGGAGAATACGTTTTTCAAAATCGTGGTTTTCATTACTTGAATTGTATTATTTAAAGATCCCGGATGTTACGAGTTAGTCGTTCAACAAGAGACTACGCCATGGCTAATAATATAAAGGCTTTTAGAGGGTCCACAACTGGCACGGAAGGTTTCTACTTTTAGTTCAAAGCTTATTCTACCTTGGTACTTGTTGCTCACACAAATGATTTTCTGTCCTCGCTACATTTTCTTTCGCATGTAAATTACCACTCAGATTCTGAAAAGGTTCTGACATTTTGTTTTATTATTTTCAATGAATGTTTATAAACCACCAAAAAAAGCAATTTTTTTAAACACCAAAATTTATTGTTTCACTTCTCAAGATGTGTAGAACCCGAAGATCGAGTACTTATCTGTTGTGAGCTTATCTTCAAAAAATCACATTTGCTGTCTAGTTGGGATTGAATTCTCATCAATGATCTCATCGATCCTGAAGGGGGATTCGAATGCCTGAAATGTCAAAAATCTTAATATCGAAATAACACTATTGTTATTGTGTTCGTTATAGATGGGTGTGGCTTCACAAAATCGGTTCGCTGTCTCTTAGGGCCTGAACTTTGACAGAAAAAAGAACGAAAACACAAATGCAAATGTGAACGTGCCTGGACATAGTAAGCCGCCTAATATCATGAGTGGATCGAACCAGCTGATATAATAGAAGCAGGATTTCGTCTCATGAGTTCCTTTTCAAAACAATTTTTCAAGTCACATGCAATATAATTGTGGATGAGTGAAGTGTAGGTAGGTGTTTTATTCAGTTGCTGTACCCGTTTTGCCGTAAGCTCGCGACTCATGAACCTGCTATGTTGAAATTTGGAACGCACCAAAAACGATTTGAGGTAAATCGAGCGCTTTGCAACGCGTGCAGATCTTCGTGAGCCATTAGTTTTTATATCAGTTTTTTTCTTACAATAGGACAATCAAAGGTTCACGGAGTTATTTCAGACGAAGTCATCTAACATTCTTTGGACATCTAGAAGACAATAACAATGTATGTGGATCAATGATCATCTGTATGCCATTGTGGCTATCTTCGATCCTAATCGATCTATTTGGCTGAAATTTAGATGGGGATCTTTGTATGGCATTTATAGTGTTCAAGACTAGATATGGTGGATCGAGGAGCCGAGTTTAGTTAGTGTACCACTGACTACGTCTAAATATGTAAGCTGGTGATTCGAGTGGAAGAGTTGTTCTAAGACAGAAATAGTAAACCTCTGTTTAGTCATTTTCAGTTTTTTTTTTTTTTTTTTTTTTCAAATGGTGAGATGAAGCGTATTTGTACAGTAATCCAAAATATTTCATTCGATTAACGCAACTAATTCCTACGAGAATCGAACAGAAAAACTCTCCTGTTACACCAAAAGTTTTTGTGATTTCGATTTTGGTTTGTTATTCAATAATAAACCATTGTAATCGCTCTGGAGAAAAAAAATTCTAACCCCCCTGAAAATTTCATGGTTTACGTTTCAAAGGGTGTAGAATCCGAATCTGCAATAAAAATTTTTCCGTCCGTCCGCCGTACGCCGTACGCACGATTTCTCCCAAACGGCTGGAGCAAAAGATCTGAAATTTTCAGGAAAAATCCATCTTGGTCCGACGACGCCCCAGTTCTTGAGCCAGCTCTCTCACTCAATTTAAAGTGCCCTTTAAGGGCTGTCAAAGTTTTGTAAAATCCCTAAAAACCTCAAAACAAGTCAAGACGGCCTAAATGTAAACTTATTTTTAAGAACATACCATGAGGAATCGAATGAGCCCCTCCCCAGGTCCGTAGGTCAAACCATTCCCGATGTATGGCCCGATTTATGGTGCCAACATTTGCGTTTTTTGGTTTATTATTGTTTGTTTGTAACCTAGTGATGCCGAAAGCGTCGAGCTGTAGTGAATGTGGATACTGGAGTGAAAGCCGATGTGTATACTTGTAGTTTATAGCCGATATACGGGTTGAAGCATTCTGATATGCATGAAACGCTGAAAATATATAGGTAAATATTATTCAATATTATTACTGGGTTTTTTTATTCAATATTATTACCGGGGTAAATAAGTATTCTTTCACTGGGGTTTATTATTCAATTGGCTTGCGTTCATGATTTGAATCTGTACTAAGCTTCGGAGTGTGCGTGTTTCACAGGTGATAGAGCGATTATTGAATTTCTGGAGATATGCATAGACCACGTAAATCTGTTCTCAACCAAAACACCTATTTGGATTGATCAGTTGATGATATTTGTGTGCTTCCTCTACATCAGTCTATCTTTGGCTACATCGTTTAAGTTTGGATTTGGGGACGTTTTAAGGCCACACGAGTGAGTGCTAAAGGACTTGATAAATTATAGATGTTTTTATTGTGGGGGGGGGGGGGGGGTATTGAGGTTCAATGAAAAAACCCTGCAAATTCTTTCACTGGGGTTTATTATTCTATTGGCTTGCGTTCATGATTTGAATCTGTACTAAGCTTTGGAGTGTGCGTGTTTCACAGGGTAGAGCGATTATTGAATTTCAGGAGATATGCATGGAGCACGTAAATCTGTTCTCAACCAAAATACCTATTTGGATTCATCAGTTGGTCATATTTGTGTGCCTCCTGGAATTCAATAAAATTCAATTCGATCCTGTGAAACACGCACACTCCAAAGCTTAGTAGAAATTCAAATCATGAACGCAAGCCAATTGAATAATCAAACCCAGTGAAAGAATTTGCAGCGTTTTTTTAATACTTCAACCCTTTGACACCAACCATAGTTTTCTATGATAATCCTCCCATAACGGAAGATTGAAATTCTCGAGGGTACTTGAAGCCGAAAAAACGTGTCGACTCCACTCAGACTACAATTCTTAGCCGATTTTCGTGATTCTTATTTTGTTCGATCCAAATTTTGAACACCACGACCCTTTTTAGATACTAACGACTCTTTGTCCTCTTTCTTTTACAAAGCGTTTCGAATTGTAGTCTAAGTGGAGTAACCCCGCACCTAAGACTTAGAAAACGAGCAGAGCTACCTTTATTGATACCAGTTACTCAACAAACTTCTAGCTTTCCGTGTAGATAAGTTGTGGACTTTTCACTCTCACGGTGTTGATTTTCACGTTTTTCCAGTTCCTAAATATTCAGAAGGAGTCCACTGTTGAAAAATACAATGTATGTTGTACAATGTATGTTGGAAAACAGCACCTTAAAATTTGAGAAAAATTAGTATCAAACTTTCTAGTTCTGGAATGATGAATTCCAGATTAAGATCACTGCTGATTCTTGGTTTCATATATTTGGCTGTGCGAATGCTATTGCATAACATTGATTACTATTAATTACATTTTTATTCCATGCCATTTTTTATGGTCTTCTTTAGGAGAGAGTTTTCCTATCTAGGCTGGTGAGACAGAAACATTCCCGTAACTTGGGAAAAACTGTAAGGCTGAGAATGTGCGGCGCTTTTGAAATGGTAGCTTTCCAGTAGCCGCACATTTGCGAAATTAGGTAGGTACGTAGGTAGGTTTACATTTGCAGTTCATATTCCTCCAGACAGAATAAGCCATAATAGGTGTGCGAATCAAAGAAATGTTGGACGTTTATTTAACACTTAGTTTCACTCTGTAGCTCTTGGTGGAATATATCACATTTTGAGGTTTAGCCAAAACGTAAGGGTCATTCGATAACTTGATCTTACTATATATAAATAATGTCTCACCGCAGAATTTAGTGGGGCATGTAGGTGAGCAGCCCCAGGCGTAAGGTTTAATGGAATTTTTATTGAACAACTCCACAAATTTTGAAACAACTAACATTAACTAGGTACTGTTTACCTCAGAGTGCAAAAAATATAAACGATGCGTCTCATCCCATCAACAACCTCCGGAAACATTTGGAACCATTTCAAAAATATTGTCGTATCCTAATTTTCTTGTTATGGGAAAAGAAGGTCCAGTCATGCTGCATGATTCTAAAAGCAAATTTGTTTCAACTATTTATGTTGAATTGTTATGAAATTTGAGCAAAGCTTTGTGTTTTATAGTGTGCAGGAATTCGTTAAATATCTTTTATGGCAAATAACTTGTTCTAAATAATATTCAATTTCTCAAACGTGACTTTTTACTTTTTTAAACTGATTTTTAGCACATTCCAATGGAATTCTAGTATAAACTTGACATTAATTTGTGCATACATTTTTTAACATCGTATTTAATAGATTATTAACTTTTTTGAGTAACGTTTGCTACAAATAACAATTTAACGTGTTTTACAATTTTGAAAGTTGAAAAAAATGTACGTAATATGAGTAAAATGGAGTTGAAATCCATGAATTGTTTCAGAATGCCTAAAAACAGATGTTTATCGAGATGTTTTTTTGACAATTTTTACTTTTTTTAAATATTTGAAGCTAAAGCGTTAAGCAAATAGACCCCGAGTACATGTCTGAAAAATTGTTTAAAGCGTTTCATCTGCTGCATTTTCATCAATCCGCTACCTCAGAGAAGGGAATAAATAAGGGGAAGAGTACATATTTTTAAAAGTACTTATATATACGTTTTGGTAAGGACTTCAAACTTTTAATTGATATGGTGGCTGGTGAGGAAAAATACTGATCGCTCAACCTCAAAATCTACTGATCAGAAAATTTCCGAGTCTGTCGCTTAAACAAATTTTTCAGTTTTATCCAAATTTATTCATAAATTCAAGCAAATGTTAGGTTTGTCGTTTCAGAATTGCAAATAGCAAACGTCCAGCGTATCAACTGTTCACCACATCTTGGTTGGCATAATGGCAAATACAAATTATCTGCTTGGTTATCAATTTCCATTCTTCTGCGGGTTGATAAATTCTTCTGCAATCATTTGAAAGAATTTTATGGATTTAACGACAAAAGTCTTTGTCTGAACGTTGATCAGAAAAACAGGGAACGGGCTGGCAGTACGAAAAAAATGTATGTGCTATTTTCATGTCCGGGGTGCTAAATTCTCATTCCTGCAATTACTTGTAGCTGTTATAAAATCAATAAGTTAGCAACGAGTGGGCAAGAGAGTTCAAGTGATGGCGTATATTATGTAATATCAAGAATGCGAGAAAAGTAGAAATTATCTTACCTGTAAAAGTATTCGTGAGAAATTCTTGTGGAATACAATAATCACTTGGAACTTCACTAATGAAATTAACTTATAAACAAATGAAATGTGCAGAAATATCGAGAGGGAAATTGATTTTGAGTGGATCACATTGATCAATCCGGGATGTAGCTCAAATCCAAGAAGGGGGACAGCGGACTGACGACAAGTGAATTCTGCAGGGGGCCGGCCGGGGAAATGATCTGGAAAAACGCAGGCGAAGCGGCGGAGGGAAGGGGCAACTGTATCGGACCAATTAGACCGGAGGGGGGGAAATGGGGGGGCTCAATAATTAAATTTGTTGAGGACGAAAGAGCTGCTCGCGATTGGTTTGGGGTTTTCAATTCAAAAACTACGGCACCTTGAGAACTTAGATCGTGGGGAAGCTCGTCGCTGGAACGCGGGAGCGGGACAGACTGAAACTCCCGGGCTCAGGAAGGAGGGCTCGAGAGGCCGAACCCCCCCTTGTTCATCCCTTCCAGCCTCTCCCGGTACCCCCTTGTAGCCACCTTCCATACAGTCGCCCAACCCCCTGGCACACTTCAACCTGATAACAACAACCCCTTTCCTAGGATACAATAATCCGAATCCCTAATTGCTTTTGGTGGGTAGGTGCTGTGGAAGGGACGGTAGGGGTTGGATTGGTGTGGCTGATAGGGACGGAAGGAAATTCATACGGCTCAAAGTGGGAGAAGGCCAAGGGAGAATACCCTTCTCGTATTTTACTGTCACAGTCTTTCTTCGACTTGTCTCTTCCCAACATACACCAAATGCATTCGACATTGGCGATTTGAAAAACGTTGTAACATGAAAAAGCTATTACATGTACTAGTACATGAAAAATACTGAATTATAAAAAAAATGAACCAAGTACAGACAAATGTAGATATTCCTATCACATTTCACCATTAAGGCCATTCCTAAGAATGATGGAATTATCTCCTTAGAATGTTGATACCAGTCTGAGAAATCCTTCCACTTTGCAATCATAGAATAATGTTGTTACCAAACCGACTCAATCATATTACAATGAGCAGTGCATGAGCACAGCTACTTGATTGGGATATCGCCAATTTATTGGCGATATCGGCATCGTCAATTATTCCAACTCACTCTAGTATCAGAACATTTTCTTCAACTAAATTTTTTTTTTGTTTACATAATCTGAAAGATGCTGTCATAACAAGAGCAGTAGCTCAGATGGTTGAAGCTTTCATCGCTATCATGATACCACTCATTTATTTAACCGTCACCTATCCCTAATTTTCATAATCCTTCGAAGTATAAAATAGGGTGAAAACCAATCCACGTTTTAAAAGAATGACATACTTTTTAATTAAGGCTAGTTTTTAAGTAACACTTTGCCCTCAAGTAGAATTAACCCGATAGGTACTGATCCATACTTATCCACCCAACTTCACGATATTGGTTCATAATTTTCAATTATGAACCTTCGTATTCGACCAAGGCGAAAATAATTAAGCCCCCTCAGAAGTTATTGGTTTGCGTTTCAAAATTCATACAATTCCACAAATACTAATTACCACACCTCTATTCGATGCTGCTTCTATGAAGCTCAAATTAATCAAATAACACCGCCACGCTTATCCATCTGTAGATATCAATAGCAATAGGTCATTATGTATGTACAATCAATGTAGATTATAATTGGATCATAAGGTAAATTATAATCCATTTAAAATAAAAATAAAATATTGATAAAATAAAATGAAACACCTTCCAACGTTACTTTTGCTTATCTCTGAATAACAAAAACTATAATTGAGTTGATTTGAAACTTGAATTCCACTGAAGTTATTCACGGTGATCGTCCTGTTTTTCAACTGAGTGCCTGTTTTTTATTTTTTTTTAACTTTTAACATGGCATAATTTTAACTGTTAAGTGTGTGATTTCACTCATTAACATCGTTATTATTTCCACCCATGGGAGAAGCCTGCAACCTCTTGACCCAGTGATTCGAAACCAGTTGGTTGAATAGGCAATAGCCCGCACGACGTGAAGGAGGTGCGTTCTTAGTATAACCTACCATAATGTTGGGTAAGTAAGGTAATTTTGACTGCAAATAGCCGATACACGGGTTGAAGCATCCTAATTTGCATGAAACGCTGCAAATTCTTTCTCTGGGGTTTATTATTCAATTGGCTTGCGTTCATGAATTGAATTTCTACTAAGCTTTGGAGTGTGGGTGTTTCACAGGTGATAGAGCGATTACTGAATTTCAGGAGATATGCATAGAGCACGTAAATCTGTTCTCAACCAAAATACCTATCTGGATTGATCAGTTGATCACATTTGTGTGCCTCCTGAAATTCAATAATCGCCCTATCACTTGTGAAACACGCACACTCCAAAGCTTAGTAGAAATGCGAATCATGAGCGCAAGCCAATTGAGTAATAAGGAGTGAAAGAATTTGCAAATTTCATTCATATCAGAATGCTTCAACCCGTTATCGGCTACAGAGCCTTTTTTTTTTTTTTTCCAGTATCCACATTACTACATCACTACATCACTGGTTTGATATCAGAACAAAAACAATAAAAACCAAATTAACGCAAATGTTGGAACAATAAATCGAGCCATACATCGGGAATGGTTTTGCCTACGGACCTGGAGAAAAGGCTCATTCGATTTTCGTGGAAATTTCTTCAAAAAAATGAAAATTCAACTCTCTTAAAATTTAAGAATTCGGATTCCCTTTAAGAGCGATTACCAAAAACAGTCAACCAAAATGCAGTCATCCGAGTCTACCAAGGTCGATTAAATACTTTTTTCATTTTTGGCAGTTAGCGAAAATGAAAAAATGTCCTAAAATTGTCCACTAGTATTTCTACTTGTATCATTGTAAGCATGTGTGGTTTTATTTCCTATCTACGCCTGACAAAGTTTAGTCTCGCCTTTTACGTTATAGACCATTCTGAATAACTTTGGCTTAGTCTGTCTGTCTGTGTGTCGACAAATGAGTAAAACCACTTAACTTCAACTATTTCTGTCAGCTGTTAATGAGAGTCGCGGGGAATGCGGGGGATGATGATGGCATCCTATCAAAATTATTAGTTTTCACTGCACATTCAACTAAACCTAATGGGGAAATGAAAACTTGACAACGAATTCAAAATCGTAGCATCAATAACTCTAAGCATACGCGAACCTATAAACCTGTTACGAAAATGACGGGGTTCGTGGGATTCTAGCGGACATTCTACCAAGTCCTCCGATCTGCGATTCCACCGGGAGAAGAGAACCGAGGCTACCTAAGAGGCGTTATTAAAAAACAACGTTACCTTAGTAATTGTCATGTATAACTATGTATATAAATTTAGAGGGTTAGAGTTGGTTTTGACAAATTTTGACGACACAGAAAAAGTCAGTTTTCCACTGAAGCTGTCAACATCATCACAGGTGTTTACATCTACAGAAATCGTCATTCAACGAGGCTAATTTTGCCGGCAGCTTACAATTTAAGGGGCTACTCGTTGTATAATTTTGCTTTTTAATGTAACCGTTGGCAATCATGTGTTCCCTATGCCTACAGCTGCTTGGGCATCTAGTTGCACATTTTTTGGGACTTCAATAAAAACATAATAGTGGGTGTTCTGTGGTATTACGGTTACATTTTATAAGAAACGATTATATCCGTTAGTAGTGCGCTGTGAGGCTGCCTCTGCAGATGATAGCTGATTTGGAACGAAGTTTGAATCAGGATTATTAACGGCATTGGTACTTCAAATGTGCCAGTTTTGAGGCACGGCATTTTCGTATCACATTGTCCCGAACGCATGGAGGGGCTTGCATCAAAACACCCTTGTGGTCTAGGGCATTCGTTCCTATCAATCCAAAAGAGGGTAAAATCAACTGACTGAGATATTCAGATATCAGAATATACACAAATCCAAAGTAACACTACGAGTGAAATTTGTAGTTGAAAGCCATCAATGATACACATGAGCACATACCTGTGGAGCCTATGACTTTGACAGAAGAAAAATAACGTCAACGTCCTAGAATTTGGTAAATATCGTCTTGCATCACATTATTTCAACACAAAACACACAATGAAATGTGGATACGAAATCACTAATCACAAGTGTTCTTCCAAGAACACGGAATTTGCAGAGTTTGCCTTCGTCACTCGGCCGGTCGTCTCACAGTGAGTTTGTTTGCGGTGTTGGTGCCAAAAATGCAAATTCCATCTCAGCTTGTGAATTAGCTGACAGTACCTCGCGCGATAGACAACATCTATTGGACACTGACTTCATCCAAGAACATTAGATTTTTGTTTTGGTTCTTCACTTGTGTCGGTTTGAAGCAGGCATTTTTAATCACATTGTTTCGAATGCATGAAGTGGTGATGTTGGTTCATTACGTTCAGTATTCTACCTTGAAAATCGACCAAGGGAAGAAACTAATAATAACCGGACGTCCAGAGCTCCGTGGATGCACTCCATTTAAAACACTAGTTCCGAATCTCTTAATTTGGAGCGTTAAATCCGTTTATTCTTGTCAGAAACGTTTCGTCCCGCAGCGGGGACTTCCTCAGTCTAACTATGTATAACTACTAGCATACTTTTGGCATTGACATGGTGGTGGCACCACACATCTCTTGTTGTTTATTACTTTTAGCTCTGTAGTTGACGTTAAACTATTCACTCCTCCCTGTCCATGTACTCAAGTTGGTCATATTGCTTAGTTGTTTGATCTCAACTGCGTTAATTGGTTAAACAATTTTGTTTTGTTATAAAATCAAAAAGGGGAGAGAGGAACTGCAGCATAATTTAAATTATTGAATGAGTCTACTATTAATAAAAACACTAGTTGAAAATCAGTGCTTAAAAAATCTGTGCTTAATCGTCTTGCAACCAAAGAAACACATTAAACCATCTTGTTCAAACAACGCAGAGAAGTGGATAGGTTTCTGCAAGCCGAAACATTGATGTTGACGGCCAGTCTTTGAATGACTAAATCAACATAACTGTTAGGGTCCAATATACAGACGGCGCCAGGTTATACAGTACCCGCACGACCTCCCGGTCTTGATGGTACTGTAGATCTTGCTCCTTCAAATATATGTATAGGTTAATACAGTAACACCTAGACGATGATGTTGGTGTATTACGTTCAGTATTGTGCTTTTGAAATCGACCAAGGGAAAAACAAAATAATTACCGGAAATACTTTTTGGGTCCTTGTAAAATATATAGATTTAGCAGTGATTTTCTACAATATAAAAGCCACATCTTCTGTAAGAACCAAGGAGTTGAAGGGATCAAGGAGCATTAGTCATTGTTTTGGTTCTTCAAATGTGTCAGTTTGGAGGCAGGCATTTTCGAATCACATTAGTCCGAACGCACATATTGGTGGAAAACAATCCACCGTTGTAGTCTTTGACTATTCATCAGTTCCTTTCAATATAAAATGTGGAAATCAACTGACCGAGATAATAAAGACATGGCGAAAAGTAAATTCCGAAGTAGCAATAATAATGAGATTTTTAGTTGGAAGATATATTTCGATTAATCATATGAGCCCACTTTGATCGCTCAACGTTCATCTGCTAGCTCGATCTCGATGATTTCTGCCCCTATAATTTTCAATTGACGAAAGCAAATTTTCCCAATAACCTTCCTTTTCATAGAAATTGACAGTTTTTTCTCAAAATTGTAACTAATGAGGTCCCTTCGGTGTTGCAGCAACCAACCCCGACAATTGACTCCTTCAATTTCGATCAGGATTATTTCATCATCCACCGGTGATGTTCCATTAGTTGACCAAGTTTGGAAAGGCATAACTGCGATGTAGTGGCCCTTTTCCAAGTAAGAACTAAAGAAACATTGGGATGATCAATCAAAATGTTTCTTTCGTTTATGTGGATAGGTTGGAAGAGAGTACAGGACTGGCCTTATGGTTTAACACCTTCAGGCTGTTGAATGAATCATCAGATGAAATTCACCCGAAAAGTAGTATAAATAATAGAAAGAGGATGAAATATAGCAACAGAGACATTCGTTCTGCTGTTCTCGTTACTATGGGTGTTGAAACTACATCAACTCAAGTACCTGAGCCAACTATTACATCAATCAATCAATGTATTTATTTGTATACAGTCATTATATGACTGTTACAAAGAATTCTGGTATATCCAGCAACTTGAAAGAAAAAGATATAAATATAAATAGTATTGTTTCACAGAAGTATTATAACTCAAAGAGGTAGAGCATGAAAATAAAAAGATATTCTGTATAGAAGATAGGGTAGTTGCAAAAATAAATTTGAGGGGAGAAACATCAAAATAAGGAAACACTTCAAAAAGGAGAATATAAAAGAAAGTTTTCAACATTACTTTAGTAAAATTGTAATGGGGGGAAGCACGGGGAATTGTCCATGGATAGCAGTACAGTACAGGTTCACCATTCGTTTCTTGCGAATGCCCTCAGCCTCAGCCTCACATCTTGCCTCTATCAGAGCCCACGTCCAGGAGGGAGCTCAGCTCAATATCGTCTGAAGCCGTGGAGGTTGGGAGTGGCAGATGAACATAATTCCGCAGATAGTGAACCCTGTGAGGATGGTATTGTGGGCAGCGAAGTAGAAAGTGGGAGAGAGATTCAGCCTCAGCTCTATTGCATATTGAGCAGAGCTCGTTGCTTTTCCAGGTTTATCTAAAGCGCTTGTGGTAGAAGTAGACTGTGTCACAGAGTGTGGATGATTCGGGTGCCAATCGTAGCTGAGCGATTACTCGCTCTCTGTGGATGTTGCCACCAAGTCCCAGATAACTCTGGCGGCCACCAAAGTCCACCACTGTTCGGTACAAGGAGCTAAATTCGGAATTCAGCACTCTCTGGATATCTTGACTGAGGCAATGATTGCTGTATCTGGAGAGTATATTGTCTCGAGTACAACTATTACATGTAAGGAAATGTTTCAAGAACTAATGAAAGTAGGGTTTCCTGACTTCAATCTGTTCGGCAGTGAATCGTGTGTTAACAGGCAATAAACGCACTTGGTTGTCGTTTCCCAATGATGGAGTTGGTTGGAGACTCCGACCACCCCCTTTTTCACCCTCCAAGATATGGCGAGAAGAAAATTTGGTGAAATTTAATGAAACACAATTAAAAAGTACAAGCGTATCGTAATTGTATGTAATCTTGCGTTATTGAAAAATGTCAAATTTGTCAACGACTAAATTTTCAGGGATTTTTTGGGTCAGGGAGTGGATGATCCTCTGTCAGCTTCATTGCTCACAATGCTTAGTGGGTTCCGTTTCAACCATATTGGAATGATAAGAGGTTCTTTGATTGTTCCCAAGCAAACCAAGACTTTCCAGGATCCCTCGTAGCACTCTCACCTGACAACTAAGGCATAATTTCACCCAATTGTAGTTATTATATCGATAGATTTTGTTACTTCCTTTATTTGAGCATACAGGCAAAACATGACAACTACAAAAAAAATTTTACCAAGTTTTATGTGGCACTTAGCTTTCTCTAATAGGTAACATGCACGTATATGTCATTGAGATTTTTAAATTAATCTTGAAAGATGTGTTACAAAGATTCACGGGAAATGTTTCCACAGAATTAATTACATAGCGGACGTAATAACGACACAATCAAGGGAGTAGGTATGATATCATTAGATTCGCTTTCACCACCTATCCTCCGTATTTTAGCAAGTTCAAATGACTAGATCCTGAAAAAATTTATGCTTAAGGGATTTTTATTTTTGACCATTTTTCACAACTATCCTCAAAGAAAACGATGTTTGGTGGACTGTATATCTGCCAAGGAAGATCCTTCTAGTACCGAAGGGTAAATGTAAACAATTTTAGGCTT
Organism: Creontiades dilutus; assembly: GCA_031894815.1. Taxonomy (NCBI): domain Eukaryota; kingdom Metazoa; phylum Arthropoda; class Insecta; order Hemiptera; family Miridae; genus Creontiades; species Creontiades dilutus. The sequence continues at coordinate 511,842 of JAVIWC010008387.1, read as the reverse complement.
AAAATGTTGACTTTTCATATGGAACCACATGTGTTATGTAAATGCAGGAGTCCAGGGCTTCTTCTTGGAGATAGCTTCTCTTTTTGAAAAATTTTCTCAGATCTCGATTTGCAGCTTCGTTTATACCATCTTTTCATGGAGAACAAAGAAAGAAGACTTTTTCCTCTTCGCTGCTAAGGTTTAAGATCGCTTCTTCCATCCTCAGCGCAGGGCTACTCTTCCTTTAGTCCAATATTGTTATTCTCGGTTGTTATTCTGGTTCGGTTTCGTAGTGATAAGTGCATACGAGCAAATCATAATACCTCATTCGACATTCAAGATCGCGTATTTTCACAACTTCTTCAACACTTAAAAACTTTGCCCAATCAAAAAATTTGCGAACCTCTTTCAATCAAGTTAGGGATACGATACAGTAGTGACACCCTGTGCGGACTTTTTGTAAATGGATTATTTTCATTAATAAGCTTTGTACAGGAAATCAAAAACATACAAACAGATTGGTCATTGCAAGATAGAAGGCGGACAATATCTCATCATTAGGCCTGTATCAATATTAGGCGAGATCCCGAGTTTGCGACAGGGTGCTTGAGATTCCATCGACCTCCGTGCGCCATTTCCGAAGTAACTCGATGAAGGGAAAGTCACGTTCATACCATCAACGTGACGATGCTGAACGACCCGTTCCGTTCGCGATCTTGATGTCTCTAAGCAACGAGATCCGATTAATTATTACACTTGGTACGAATTATTACGAACGAACGGATTTTACAGTGGTTGCCTTAGATTCCACGTAAGCAACGAGATGAGAAGCAAATGAAGTGACGATGTATATCAACATTACTACTGTGAAATCTCGCCCTAGGTGGGAAAAAACTGTCAAGTTAGTTGTATCACGTAGAGTCCTTAGTAAGGCTGGGAAATCGATACAAAAAAATCGATATCGAATCCAAAAGATCAATTACCGAAAAATCCTCACAAAAGTATCGATTTTTTATAAAATGGATTTAAAAATCGGTTTTAAAAACGTTATTATTTTGCTAATGAGGTATTATTTAAAAACTAATTATCGTAATGATGAAATCGTGTTCAGGTTAGCTAGATTGTGGGAGGGAGGTTGTTTTTTAATTCAAAATCGAAACCTAAATCAATTTCCTTAAAATTTCCTTGAAAAATATTCCTCTTTTCTTCTTTTACGTTCTGATTCATCCATAGATGTATGGATGAAATGAATGAAAGTTCCTACTTCCATGTCCAAACCCATTCACCTGTACAGATGTTTCCAATATCCTATTTTACAATGGAGAAACAAAAATAAATTTTTCTTTTGGAAAAATCCGATTATCAAAAAATATTTATTAAATAATCAATTCATATAAAAATCGGCAACAATAGTATCGATGCAAAAAAATCGATTTTTTCATCAAATAAAAATATTTTTTTTTTTAAATTGGTAAATCGTTCCCCATCCTTAGTCCTCATTAGTTCTTCATTCGTGTTGCTGTATCCCCGTAAGGTGTTTGGAGTGAAGTATGCTTTGTTTGTTCTCATTTATTGCAGTAACTTTCTCCTACTTGTTTCGTCTACAAGGCATCACCAGGTTCACACCCTCTTATTAAAATCGTTTATATTAAATAGTGATAAGTGCTCTTATCATAGTTATTGATGAAATAGTTGTTATTTCTCTTAAAATATTTCTTATGGTTCGTCTGGTTGAAGTAAAATAGAAAATTGAGATGTGACGTGAAATGTAAAAATCGGTCAATTAGACAAGGAGAATGTTGTGCTTAGTGGGTTCCGTTTCATCCAACGGAATACTCGTGTTTGATTCACTCGCCATTCTATCAAGGCCGCAGAAGCAGCAGGATCCAAATGATTTTTTATCTAACGTGTACTTAGGCATGTCCAGAATATTAACAGATTGTGCCCACTCTGTCGGAAGCTTTTTTGTAGATCTACCGTTTCTCAACATTATAGTAAAACTCGCAACATAGTCGTTTGTAACTAGCTTATTTATTTATTTATTTTTTTTTTTTGGGGGGGTTTGACTGCTGATTATTGTTGTTGGGTATCCTAAAGAAGCAAATAAAAGGTCGAGGCATATTTCCAACCATTTCAACTTTACTTTTCACTCACCGTAGTGTAATAATTTTAATAAATAATTTTTATCAAAATATGCAACTAATAAAAATTGCATTATTTTGACTTTGAACTCCAATTTAGGGTATTTGACTGAATTTACGAGGAAAAATCTTGCAGTATTTAGATTCTGTGACTAATATAGAAGTGAGAAACATACGGTATTCAACAACTGTTTTACAAGTAATCGCTCCCTTTAGGATTCGTATCCTTCGAGGAACGATATCTTCGATCTTCACGGGATTCGTTCCTGGCCGGAACAAATATATCGTTCCCGATTTTTTTTCGTTCCTTCGCCGTTTAATCGACTTTTGGGCCTCCTATAACACCCCTGACTCTGCCGCAAGAGGAGCGAGCGGTCATCCATCTCTAGCTAGTGGATAAATACAACAGAATGTCTTTTGCAAAGGAATCAAGCTTGATTTGAACCATCAAAAAAGTGGACCCAGACGGAGCCTGTTTGGGAAATTCCATACTTTTTCGACGGTCTCCTGATCGAATAGAAGGAAGAGAACGAAATCCGGAAAAAGATATTTTTTCGTTCGTCGAAGGAGCGGAAAAAATCGGTTCGCTCAAGATCTGTTCCGCTCAGGAACGTTATTTTCTGGGCCGTTTGGATTTCATTCCGGTTCGGACCGGAACGTTTCTCGACTAATAATATCGATCCTATCCGGACCGGCGACGATTAGGAACAATTGGAGACGTTTCTTAGGAACGATATTTCGACCCTTGCAGATAACATAAATCAGCTCTTTAAAAAAAAACAGGGTTTTTGCCGCTTTCAGCCGGTTTGTTAACTTAATCGTTGTAACAAGGGTATATTCTACATATTTTGGGATTATTTACAACGTCTTGGTAGGCGTTCTTATTCATTTCTTGAAATTTACACCAAGTTTTAGGTTTATAATTGCTTTATCAGCTACGACAACAAGACACTTACTCGAGTTAAAGAATTCGGTTGGGTCGTTAAGAGATAAAATTCATCAGACATTCCCTTTACTCAAGTCGATAAAATTCTGTTTGTAGAACACAACTCACTCACAGCTGAGGTAGGTGAAGGTGATGTAGAGTTAGGTAGATAGCGATGGCCACGGGAGGGCTGGTAGGGTTTAAAAGCCGGACCAAGTAAACAGTTCTTCCAGTGCTGTAGTGCCGCTTCCCTCGGCTCCCTCTAGGAGAAAAACGGGGGCAACGGAGATAAAAAATAGAGCGGGAGAGAAGAAACCTCCTTGTTCTGTGCCATTGGGGTCAGTGTTTGCTTTATGCGGACGCTATGAAAGGGAAAATAATTCGGGGGGGAGATACTGAGAATCTTCGGAGAAAGAGGGCGAGTTTGAAGTGGCCGAGGAGGATATTGCGGGGGTAGTTCGGGAGGAGTCGGATGGTTGATTCCTCGTTCCCACCCCACTGTGCCGACCCATCAACTGTTAACCCTTCAACCTCTCCCGACTCCTTCTGCGTTGCTTTCCCTTAACCGTATTTTCTATTAGAATATTTACGTTGAGATAATATTTACCGGAATGGCGAGGAAGTGAGGAAAAAAAAATCAATTTATCTTTCAACCTTCCTCTTGACTTCCTTATCGCGGAACAACCTGGTTAACATTCGAGTGCACAGAAGACATCAGGGGAGTTGGCGGAACAAGTAACTTTTTATAGGCATCAACTTCCATTCTTCTTTCTACCCGGAGAATTCTCAGTCACACTCCCGTTCATCTCATATCTCATCTTTTTATCGTTGTTCTAAAAATTATTGTACTACAGTTTAAAAAAAACTTACTCGATTTTGGTATTTATACAGGGTGGAAACGCGAAGTCCCCTTGCCTCCCCTTACCGCTCCTCATACAGCTAAAATCGTTGTTTTTGGACTAAAAAACACATTTTTAAATCCTTGTGTTTTTTACAAGGATTTCAAACATCTGCACAGTACATCGCGCACGTACGCGACGTACAACTTGGTTTACAACCCCTTTTTTGGTTTACGACCCCTACCCCTCAAAATGTTTTGGTTTACTTATCAACGTATGTTATTATTTATTGCTATCACACCGGGTCACGGGTGCATAGTGCCGAAGTGAAAGTTTTCCACCGGGTCCGGTTGGCAGCTATTCCTTTTACCTGCTTCCAGGTTAACGATTGGTCCACACATTGAGCCTCAGCCAGGGTGCTCCTGTGCCATGTACCTCTCGGTCTTCCACGGCGGCGGGATCCTTGTTGATTCCAATCCAGTGCTTGTCTCGGGATTTCATGCGCATTTTTTCGCAAAGTGTGCCCTATCCATCTTCACTTTCTTTCCCTGATGCACTCTGATATGGGCTTTTGGGAACATCTTTGGTGCAGCTCTTCGTTGGTTATCCAGTTATCTGGCCACCATACTCGCAAGATTGATCTCAGGCTCAACGTATGGACATTTCAAAAATGAAGTTAAGAAAATATCTGTCCGTTCAACAAAACCTTTCTCCGAAACCGCTGGGCAAAATTTTACGAAATTTGCCTCGAAAATCCAATGTTGATAGCTAATCAACTGATAGGACTTATCTCACTCGGTGAGATTGCTTAACTTATTAGCTCTTTGCTAACAAGCAAGCTCGCACATGTACCAAACTTCAAGCTGGGCGGATTTGGTGGTTTTGACTTTCGCTTTGGATGTAATAATAGGTAAGTGCCATTACAGTTTTTCCGGACGCAGGAGCTTGAACAAGCCTAATTGGTACAGTTTTCATCAGATTTTGATGAATTTTCAGGGAATTAGCTGATCAGAATGAAGATCGTTTCCAATTAGTTTCATTCTTCATGTACCAATACATCAATCTACTCATGTCCAACGTACCGAGCAACATTCTCTGAGGTACTAGTGGTCCGATAGTGCTTAAATTTTCATGTAAGTTGGGGAAAAACAGTTTATTGATCTCATATCAATTTCACCGTGATAGCATCATTAGTAGCTAATGCGTATGCGAGAATGCGAGCTATTCATAAAAAATCTGGTTCCAGTTTTTATCCGATTATGAGGGAATGTTCATGGAATTGACGGGTTCCGCAATAGATGGTCCCCTATGGTTTAGACCACTCTGTGAGGTGATGGAATGGTATAGTTGTCCCTTCCATTGAGCTGAATGCAATAATGCCAAACGCGCTCAGAGGATGGTCCAGACGCTTGAAAGCGCCCGATTCATCTCTCAAGGCGACGGATTCCAGAGTCGGGAAGGGCCAGCTAACCATATATATCACAACTCTCAAATCAATATATCACACGTAAAATCTAATAGCATCATTTTCTCAAGTTGTGATGTTCTATCGCGCTAAAGTTTTCAATAACGATCAACTCATTTCAAGTCAATTGCCAGTCAATCCTACCATTATTCTATCCAATTGGAATTAGCACGAAAGACCAAAATTACATTTTGCCTTTTTTTTTTTTTTCAAACTAAATCGGGATTTCGGGCCACTGTGTAGAAGTCAAAACTGAAACGCTGGGGGGTGCGAGAGCAAAAACTATATTGAACCGCTGACCTCGAGTGACTAATGACATTCAACCTTTCTAAATGGGGGGAAGATGACTTCCACATAAAACATTTCCACTTCTAAGATTTAATAAAAACTGTGGGATACGTGCATGTTTGAACGTTTTATAAGTTCGTACGGTTGTCTGTTGGTTGTCTGCTTGTCTGGATTATTGTTGACTACCACATTCTATTATAACCTTCGAACGTCTTGAAAAAAAGGATTTCATTGGCTTACTTATATGTTTTTAACCATGACAAAAAGTGAAACTTTGATTTAAAGCAAAACACACTCAATTACAATTTGAAATATTGTTTGACAAGATGTTCGTTTTCACGGTACGGTCCGTACTTGTCAGATCAATTTTGATCTAAATCCCTGTTACTCCCAACGATCCAAGGCTTAATGTAACCTCTTACAACCAGGGGTTGAAATAGATCATTATTCTGTTTCCTTGGAAATATCCCATAGCGACCACAATTTACATTTGGATGAGATGAAAATCAACCTGCTCATGTTATCAGTTATCAGGTTACGTGATCAAATTTTAAGAGAGAAAAAATGATTGGTGACTTTTCTTTATTTGGTCATTGGTGCAAGGGAACTTACTTATTCTGTACATAATTATTCCAAATAAAGGAAAGAGGCATACCGACCAGACATATCGAAGCCACTTCGGGCTTAGCGTTCCCTAGGAAGGGGGAGCACGGTAGAAGGGGGCCTAGGGCAGCATATTTAACCAGCCTCCGAGCAAGCTGTCTGCCTAGTCGGTGGAAGCTCTGAAGCTGTTGTCACTTGAAACTTCGTGTTACTATCATTAGCCCTGAAGAAAACTTGCCTTGTAGAACGAAACCTCTAAGCGGTTGACTCTCTACCTTTTTCTGGTCAGTTTCTCTTCCCCTAAAAAGTCAATCGGTTCCGATGTAATCAGGTCTCTAAAAACCTGGGAACATAGCTTCGATCCATTGTCCAATCTACCTGTTTTTGCTTGGGCTAGCAAATTCAATGCAACCGACGTGCTTATGTCTGGGCACATTCGAATTCACACACCCTAACAAGCACACCTTTCCAACATTACATACTTTCTACATTCTACATATTAGATCCGATGTAAGAGGCCCAGCACCCGGGAACATTGTTCTATGTAGATCATCCTTCCCTTCTCCAAACACCTACATATATACAGTGGACGTTCCAGAGAGTAGGCCGGGTAGGCCCTACCCTAAATCTTCAAAAATATGTATGGCAAATTACGTAAATATATATATTTAAATATATGCAATTTATTTATGTGCATTTTAGTTAGGACTGATTCATTATGAACACTTTAAATGAAATTATTCAAAGCCAAAGCGCTCATAATTAATCAGTGTCAACTATGTACATATATTGTGCCTACCCTAAAAATATATATATACTGAAATAGAAAAGGTAACGAAGCGACTATCTTCCTTCAGAAGAAAAATTAAATTATGGTGGCGGCCAAATAAAATTGGTCCCCTCAATTGGTAACTGTCATTTACTGACCTTTAATTTTTTTCTCTCAAAAATAGAGATCTTCACAATATTTCCGTGTCGATATTCCGATTGCAGTATATATCCAATACAAGGGAAAAAAGTAGTCTACAACCTCGACTTTTTGAGAAAATAATTATTGGACAGGAGTTAACTTTACAGAAGAATAAAACATTTTTCAATTTGTATTTCTAACCTTTATGATTGCTTTTCGCTGACCAAAAACAAATTCTAAAAATAATTTTTATTTCGTAACTATGTAAAATAAACGTTTATGGCGTCATTCGATTCAAAACGAGTTGAAACGGGTAGCAGGAGCGAAAACAACCACTACCAGTTACATTCTAAAATGTAATTCTCAACCCCTGCTTACAGCGTAATTTTTGAAGGAGGTCTGGAATGGGAGTCCTCGTAAGTATAATGAATCAAGTTATTGGATTATAATATTGGATACCTGATAATGATAGATACGTGTATTGCACGTAAGTAAAATGATGTCCCAGAAAGCAGAAAAGCAGTGCACGAGTCTCCAATCCGTGATCGATGGAAGTCTATTTCGATAGGCTTTCCACCGTCCAACCCCTTCGCAGCCCATTCTTAAACGAAGAAGCGTATCCCCCTCTCGAGCTCTTTCCAAGAGGAAATTTCATGGCTGAATGACTCGAAGTTGGGTTATGGTCTACGGCCCGGGCACGGCAGTATGGTACAAGAAGGGGTGGTGGTGGCCTTAAGACTAATAGGTCGTGCTTATTGGTAGCGTGACTGACTCGATCTAAAAGCCTTCGTCTTGATAAATCATCCTCGACCAGTCATTACGTCCCGTTCGAGATAGTGAGGCAAGACTTCCTCCTACCATCGCAAACCAACGACGCCCCATCTCGCGTTTACCGCCGTTACACCGTTTAGGCCAGTACCTAGTTCCTGACCTAAGCCACGGATTTCCCAGTCGTTCGCCGTTGGAGGAAGATTACGGCCTGAATCACGACAATCAGGATACACATCTTAACATACTTGTGAACAACACTTTAGTTAGACGCTGCGAATAATCACACAACGATATGCGCTTCCTAATATTAAAGACGTGCTGCAATTATTGTTTTGTTTTCAGATTTAGGGGGAATCACCCTTGGCCTCTTAGCCCTTCACCATTCAAAGGATATTTATTCAACCTGAAATGGAAACCCCATGCACTCAGCACACATAATGTCTGAATCGTAATATTATTACAACTCAGATATTCGGTAAGGAAGTTGATGTGTCAACTATGATGGATATCGACAGGGCTTTCCCATTTCTTTTTTTCTTAACTGACGCCTATAAGCATATAACTGAAGCCAGCAGGATTATGCTAATATGGAAGTTCAATAAATTGGAAGAATCGTCGGCCTAGGGACACTTTTCAATCATTCAACCATTTCTGTAGAAAGCTCAAACTGAATTTTTGTACTGAGTGGTCAAGGAATCAAAACACCCTAAATATCAACTAAACAACTAATTTTAAGCAAGAATCTTATCTGAAATTATATTCACGTTTTTAACAAGTCGTACAAAAATTGCAAAAAAAAATCAATAAATGAACAGTTGGCACACACAGCATACAAAACTGAAACAGAGCACTCAAATTTCAGTTCAATTTAACATATTGTGTTGAATGTTTCATTATATCTGTCTTTGAGTTATATTGTACTATACAATGTAGGACAATTCGCACTTACAATCACTGGTGCTTGACTGGGACTTTTTAATCATCCAGTGCAGGAAAAATGAAAGGGTTGAAATGAAATTTATAATGAATGAGCTTGGAACAGTCAAAAGAGTGTAGAGTCCTATGTGGAAGAGTCGTAGAACGTTGGCATACAATACCTTTGTGTACTAATTTTTATTGCTTCGAGCCTTTCCTCTATTCAACATCTTGGTTTATTATTATCAACATTAAGCGTTTGTAATCGTAAAGCGAAAGTTTTTAATAACCTTCCTTCAAATTTTTCATTTTATAGCAAAAGTGTTTAAATTCTGACTTTGCTTATTTGTCGGTACGCCGCCCGCTATTAGGGCATGAAAAGGCTTTAGAATTGATGTAAAACATCCTTCCTTTCGCACCTTTGGCTCGCTTTCCCGTTTGGAGTCTAGTTGGAGTCTGTTTTACTGACTAAGGCAAGTAGAGTGTCATTCTCTAGTAATTTCTGGTGACAAATCGACTGAGATGGATTTCAAAGCCCCGGAAACTCACCCAATAATTGCAATTTCTGTATCTAAATTCGAGCCCCCCAACCTCACGATGACACGAGCAATCATTTCTAATTCATTTTGGAAGGCGAATAGATTAAGATGGCTTCCATACCAGCTCGAGCTCATATGTCTTACACAATCTCGTATTAAGGGTGAAAATATCAAAAACGGCTAACAATTTCACATTTTTGAAGCCAATTTTCTTCCCCATTTTCCTGTTTTGACGACTTGGTACTCAAGAAAAGTTTGGGAGGAGCTAGAACATTCGTGAAATTATATGGAGCGTTTTTTTGGACAATAACAATATGAAGTGAGAAGCTTTTAGAACTGCCTAGTAGGTGGAGGAAGGACCTCTTGATTTCTTACCCAGTCAGACTCAATTCCCCCCTGTTACACATTTTTCAGAAAGCGTGTCACTGAGTGCATTCAACGGAAGTAATAAAAACGACCCACCAAATATTCTACTGTTAAATTCCACCCGTTACACTAAAGAAAACGTAGTGCATTGGTAAATATAATGAGGCATCATTAATCATGTGGCGTAGGTACCGAGTTATTCCATCCGTTTGGAAAACATGTGTGGGCCATGATGACAGTAAGTGACACGAACGCCGGGCGGAGAGTGTATGATATGGGGATACGAAGAAGGGATATGGGATTATGGTAGGATATTACGTATTATATTGCACTGAGCCTCCGACTTTGCATTCAAAACCACTGTGGATATGAAGGGTATCGGAGACCAAGCTGTTATGCGGGGAAAATGGGATCGGAAAAGAGAATATTCAGGCTTTCGGAAGGGAGGATAATGAAATTTCAACATGGCTGCGCCTCCTCTTTCCCTGGAATCCCGCGGCGTCAAAAGAGATTTGCGTCGTGACTACTGTGCGTGTCGTGCGATGGAGAAACAAATTAGAGGACACAGAGGAGAGAAAAGCCCTTATTACGGGGTAAGAGAGAGAAAAAACTGCAGACGAGGTTTGAAAATTCTCTGAGAGAGAGAAAGAGAGACAGAAAAATAAAGAGAGAGAGAGAGAGAGAGAGAGAGAGAGAGAGAGAGAGAGAGAGAACATGCATTTATTGAACAAATGACAAAAATATTAATAAATACATAAACACATGATCATTGTCAATGGTCTATGCCTAGATCTATGATTAAATGATTATTTGATTACGTTGTTTTCCAACTCAGACCTAGTACATTAATATTTTCGATAGGATTTTTCTGAAAATTTTATCCTAATTGAACTTTCCAATCAATTCAGCTCTGTAAGCCCACACCGATAGACAAAATTGAGCCAATCGCAACCATTTCACACCAACCAACATTCATAACAGAGCATCATGGGACAGACTTGTGTTACCAAAATTTACTTTTCAACAAAAACCAACTTTTCAGCCAAAAAGAACCAACCAAACTTTTCAGCCAAAACGAGGCTGTGCCAAAAAATGCTCCAGGTCCTCTGGTTTTCCCATATTACGGAAAGAGCATACCTGAGACATTCTGCCCTTCATTAGGAGCGTGAGGCCGGTTAATTAAGACTGAGCAAATCCCCATGAACTCTGCAGATCCAACGTAGGAAGAACATTGAAGCCTTCTGATTCTTCACCGTCAGATCAGTGTACCGAATATCAAGGTCTAGGAATCTATAAAATCGGCTTGATGAAGCATGTGCCCTTGCTTTAGCCGCCTGTGTGCTTCAGGACTCCACATCTGATGCTATATAGGATACATAGGATATCCACAATGTGGAGCTCATTAGCTTCCCACCTAGTTCATTCTACTCTTTCTGGTCTTTATGAGTGTCGTGGCTAGTGGCCATTGGTTTACCTCAAAAATATTCACCCTCTCATTCAGCCGGAAATACAAGGAGTAGGTAGAAGATGGAAATTTATATGAAGGGACAAAATGAAATGGATGAATGAATGTATAGTATACAGGGTGCTAACCTGACGAACCTGCCACAGGCTAGGTATAGATTTTAGAACTCATGCCTGACAAAAAGTGCTTCTTAGAAATGTTTTTTTTTTAGAGGCTCCGTTTTTGAGGTTTTTCACTTTCAAGATTTTGTTTTGTGTCTTCGATCTTAATTCACTTGAACTGTCATAACTACCTCATATACCTACTTGAAAAGAGTACGTTAGAAAGAGCGTTAAATTTTCCATCTCCCGAGTGTATCAAAAAATACTGTAGGTTGGTTAAATTGGTGAAAAATAAATCCGAAAAGTGAATTTTGTCAAATCTTCAGAACGACCACCTTTCTCATACTCTTTAGGTCCTAAAAAAATTTTACTCTTCAAATTTAGTCCGTAGTCCTGAAATATGCGCCGGAATCTCAGCTTTTCAGCGGTGCACTCAAAATTGCTAGTACACTTTTAGTAGGGAAAATTTTGTTTGAATGCGGGAAAACGTTCTAGGCTTTTTTCTATGAAAATCGATGTTTTTAACGAAAAATGGACTTTTTATGCAAAAATAAGTTTGGTATTGAATTTTATTTATTTTTTCACGCTAAATCGAATATGTGGTAGCTTTGACAGATATATATCTTTCCGTTTGATCAATACTTCTTCTAGTGCAATTTGTATTAAATGAACTGGCATTTTTTACATTAGCAAAATGAGTAGCTATATTTTTGGCTTTTTACATAAAGTAGTTCTCTAAATAGCTGCCATTTTGAGTGATGCAGAAATTGCCCCCTCTGCGAATATTGTCCACTGCGTCGTGCATCCGCTCTACAAATTCTTCACAGTTATCAGATGAAAAATTTAACGTTCTTCCTAACGGTTTAAAAAAATTCAATTTTTTTCAATTACTTATGGGAATTATGGCCGTTTTAGTGAGTTAAGATCGAAAACATGAGAAAAAAAATCTTAAAATGGAAATAACTCGAAAACGAAGCCTATAACAAATAATTTCTTAAAATCTTTCTATCAGAAAAGAGTTTTAGAATCACTTGACATGTGGGCTTTCGTTCTGACAGATGACAATTTATTGTTGTTAACCTGTTAGGATTCCAACGTCATGTTCAGATTGAAATTCCAAAATATTCTGTTTAGATAAATTCACAAGCACAACCAGACAGAGAATGTAAAATTTTAAAAGCGAGAAAGATGGAAAGGTAGAAAAAGGTATGTAGATACATTTGCTCATCTAGCCGTCAATCTTCGGGGAACATAAAGTTGGCGGCGCAGGGACGTGAAGAGAAAGAGCGCGGTTGATGGGCGGTGAACGAGAGGGAGAAGGATGGTGTGAGAGGGGGGAGGGGGTACTCTTTGAATATCCTCTTTCTCATTCCTCCTCCTTTCACCCGCACTTCCCCTCCTTTTCTAGTGTGTTCCCTTTCCTTACTCCTCGCCCTCCCCTCTCATTCTGTGAGTTGCTCCCCTCGCAGCCCCCGGGGCCGCCCCTCCGCTCGCAGTTTCCTTCAATCGATAGCCGGACTGCGGCAGGCGGCTCCCTCCCTCTCCATTCCACCGCTACCCCCTCCGCTAACCCTCTCTTCATCTTACTTATACGGTTGAGCATGTCCACCTCCTCCCCTCTCCGTCAATGCGTCCTGCCCTTCAATTTCTGTCCTTATCCTTCAATAACGCGATGTAACAAATTGACGACACCCCCGCCGCCCCCGAGTGCCAAAGGCTACACGGAACGACTGCTCTGTCAAGGAGGCGCGGAAAGAGCGGTTGACAGGAGGACGGTCACCCTCTTTCTTTCACCACTGCATCCTCTTGAACGCCATTCAACGTCACCGCCGCTAATGAGTTATCTCCTCCCAACCCAAGCGCCTACCTACCATTTGGCAGCAAAACTTAGAACCTCCAGCAAAACGAATAGGTCCTTTGGCATCTCTTTTCATTAATCAATGTAGTTCAAGACAATATATATAGTTATTCCTTAAAAACGCAAATTTTAAATTAATACACAAAATTATCATGCGACTTCATTAACTATACATTCTGGAATGCGTGCATTACAGATGCGCTTCTGTGTATCTTGTACTTACAGTGTAAATTATAATATTAAACATGAATTATCCTCGATTGACTAGCTCCAACACAGGCACAACGAATAATTACCTAGTTTGTGTGAATAATCAAATGAAGAAAAGCCGAAATAGTGTAGATATTACGATTGATCACAACCACACCCTCTAGTAACTCATTTTCATAATTAAATTGGAAAGATCTGAAACATGTTGCAAAACTACCTGTGCCGGAATTCTTGATCGAAAAAAATAAAGTAGCGAGGAAATTTGCATATATTATGTGAGCAGCGCTTGATTGGATAGACTATTACCCCTTAAATCCCCCTCCTTACAGAAAATTCAAAACATATGAGGTGTGCTGCATAACTAGACTAAAATTAATGCCGAACGGAAAAATCAGAATATTCTAATAAAATCAGTTCTAATAAAATTATAACGATCACAATCACCGAATCAGTCAATCGCATTATCACAATCACCCTCTCCGTTCACCCCGTTTCATAATAAATTAAATTTCTTTAATGTGTTTAAATATTAAACCAATAGATCAATTGAACAAAATACAATAAACAGCATGAGAAATAATATATGAATCGATCTAGAATGCTCGTTTGATCGGCGATTAAAAGGATTGAAGATCTCCTTCTCCAACCCCCATCCTGTCAGCAAAAGCTAAATTTCCAAGATTTCTTGTACAACTAGACTAAAATTGAAATTAAACAAAATAAGAATCATGAGAATCGGTGGAGAATTACAGCCTAAGTAGCGTCGACACACAAGATTTGTCGCACAAACACCTAGTTTTTTCCACGGATTCCGTCATAGAGTGGTCTGTGAAGCATTGTTTATAATTTTGGAATTTGAAAATTTTTTGTGTCCAAAATCAACAATTCCAAACTTATAATAGTCCCTTTTACGAACTTCCTGAAAATTTTGACCGATTCTGTCTTCAGCAAATAATTTTACATAAGTTATCCCTTGTGATGAAAATTTTCAATTGTGCGGGTTTGTAGATGGTCCCCTATTAGTTTCATGCCCTTACGAATCAAAGTATCTAAATGGATCATGCAAACGTGAAATCCTTGTTCCCATTCACGGGTTTGAAGGAAATTCTTGACCTTTCGAATGAAATTTTTTTGTGTGGAAGCTTTAACGTCGGTAGTTTCATGACTGCCCGGATCAATAGTAGCCTTGCGCATCACTCGATTCTTATGTTTTCGAGTTAACAAAATACCTTACGAAATCCTTGCCACAAGCATAATCAATCCTATTGATTTTTTTTTAGCATTCATTTTGATTTATTTACTTAATGCAATTTTTGCGGATTAATGTTCGGATTGTATTAGGATTTTAAACTTCATAGTTAGTTCAATAGTCAAACGAAACATGCCTTTTTTTTCTCAAGTTTGTCGACCAAAATAAAATATTGCTTCGGAATTGAAGAATTCTTTACAACTTTAATTTGTCAATGATCATTTGTTTTGGATGCAAAAACACCTTTTGGGTTCTTGTTTTTTTTGACCACGGATTCCGTCATAGAGTGGTCTGTGGTCTTTGATTCAATTATAATAGGCGTCCCTGTGTTGACGAAGGCTTGCTTTAGAGGGACGTCCTAAAAACACGGCAAATTGTTAAACAAAGGTATAGTATTCCTGTCTTTTAAGACTTTAAGACAAACTTAAAAGTATGACCCTCGATCACCTTCTTTCTTTCACCATTCCATCCTCTTGAAGGCCATTCAATACGCTAATGAGTTATGTCCTCCCACCAAAGCGCCTATCTAGAATTTTGCAGCAAATGGCCCAGTCCCCTGGGGTTTTGTGGTGAAAAGTGTTATTGAAGTTTCTGTCTCACTCGATTCTTATGTTTTCGAGGATGCTGAATACGAATCTGTAGTTTACAACCGAAATTTTTCTTCACCTGTGTTCTCGACCTGTTTCTTCTTTTCTCCAATTTGACGCTGCTATTCACTCCTAAATTCAATTTAAGTTACATTCACGATGAGCCAGAACTAAACACCATTCAAGAAAGCCATTATAAACGAAACATGCAACCAACTCCAAAATCAGACAAACGACGGTTTTGGGCGTATGACCTTTAAAAATGGTCACAATTTGAAACTACTGGTGCTTGCGGAATTCAGAATTCAATTCTCTACAACTTTAATTCCTGACTCTCTTCGATCAGAGTAATTTTTCCAAAGGTATGAAGGCTAGGAAGCGAGTGTACTTTAATTTTGAGCTAACATGGGAACAATGGTCGCATTTCAGCTCGTAATTGTGCCATTACTACTGGACCAAATTTTATGTTTAAGAATTAAATTCTTGGGGAAATCCTATTCCAGAATAAATAAGACAATCTATTCGATATGATGCTTACTTCCTGAGTTATAAGCAAACAAAACTTTTAAAAAGTGCGAAAATTTCGTAACCTTTTCAGATACATGGAGAGAAATTTTGGCTGCTAACGTCAGATTCGTGTTCAGCACCCTCGAAAACATAAGAATCAGTTGAAACAAAAACTTCTATAAAACTTCTGGGACTGGACTAAAAACCTTAAACCTCCAGCAAACAGAATTTGACAATTTGCATCTCTTTTAACTAATTAACGCAGTTGAAGAAAATAAATTTAGTTATTCCTTGAATGTATGCGCATTAATTACAAGGGCATCCTCGTGTTTGGTTTATACCTAGTAGTGAATATTCATTATCAATTATCCTCAGTTGACTGGGTCCAACACAGGCACATTCAATAATTACCTCGTTGATGTGAGTGAGTGTGAGTCTAATGACGAGAATAAATACAATACATATAATTAAAATCAGGTGAAAATTGATATAAGATATAACGATTCATGTTGTTGGTTTTCTCGATCTCTTGTGTAATAATCAAGTCAGGTTTGGGTTTAATTATCGCTAAATAATAAAGCGGTAGAATAATATCTAACGCTATTACGATTAATATCAACTACAATTTACATATTTAAAATCATTTTATTACCTAATTAAGCTGAAGCTCATAAAATGTTAGTTATGAATTTTGCTGACTTGTGTCATACTTGTTATAGAGTTTTGCTTGTCCTTTTCTTTGTTATGTAGCCCCGAAGAACCATCACAAATACAGCGAAACGTTCTAGTAGAAAGAAGTTTTAATGTTGGTTGACCAACTTCGCTAATGCTGACATGATTATAACGATTTGTCACTACTACACCTTCCTTTCATGCCTTTCCATAACTACATTTGAAATATCTGAAATATGTTTCAACTGGAACCAAAAACCAACTAGGGATCGATATTGAAAATGTTAAAACCATTAAAACTTGTGGAAATAAGCTACTCACCATCAAAATTCTATCATTTTTCCAAAATACTTTATAATTCAAATAAAGTTCAAGTCTAAGTCTCCTTGATTTCCTTTGGAAATTGAGAGTCTCAAAACCGGCAACCCAACAATTTTGATAATGCACTACAGTCATCTTCGAATAATGATCTGTAGTTCAAGGCTCTGTCTACAAGGGCTACCTAAAATAAAAATAATAATTAATAAAATAATAATAATTAAAAAAATAATAATAAAATTAATTATTAAAGTTTGGGGAATAATTTCTGGTTTCTCTGGTTGTTGGATTGCGCCCGAATACAGTTCCGCAATGTTTATGTGTATTGCGGTGCGTAGTATCACGCAGTCAGAGCGGCGCCAGTTAGTTTTGCTGGGGTTCGCTATGTATCCATGGTTGTTATGGAATAAGTAGCATTACTGATTCTGTCAAACAAGCATGTTGTATTATCTCTTCCAACTTTGTGTGAACCTAAGCGGTCGTTGCCTTGATCCTATAAACACCAATGTAAAAGATGCGATCAAGTTCATTAAATGTTAGTTATGAATTTTGCTGACTTGTGTCATACTTGTTATAGAGTTTTGCTTGTCCTTTTCTTTGTTATGTAGTCCCGAAGAACCATCATAAATACAGCGAAACGTTCTAGTAGAAAGATGTTTTAATGTTGGTTGACCAACTTCGCTAATGCTGACATGATTTTAACGATTTGTCACTACTACACCTTCCTTTCATGCCTTTCCATAACTGAAAGATCTGAAATATGTTTCAACTAGGACCCAAAAACCAACTAGAGATCGATATTGAAAATATTAAAACCATTAAAACTTGTGGAAATAAGCTACTCACCATCAAAATTCCATCATTTTTCCAAAATACTTTATAATTCATATAAAGTTCAAGTCTAAGTCTCCTTGATTTCCTTTAGAAATTGAGAGTCTCAAAACCGGGAACCCATTAATTTTGATTATGCACTACAGTCATCTTCGAATAATGATCTGTAGTTCAAGGCTCTGTCTACAAGGGCTACCTAATATAAAAATAATTAATCTTCGGGGAATAATTTCTGGTTCCTCTGGTTGTTGGATTGCGCCTGAATACAGTTCCGCAATGTTTATGTGTATTGCGGTGCGTAGTATCACGCAGTCAGAGCGGCGCCAGTTAGTTTTGCTGGGGTTCGCTATGTATCCATGGTAGTTATGGAATAAGTAGCATTACTGATCCTGTAAAACAAGCTTGTTGTATAATCTCTTTCAACTTTGTGTGAACCTAAGCGGTCGTTGCCTTGATCCTATAAACACCAATGTAAAATATGCGTGGGTATTTCTATATTTCGGTATGGTGAAACAACCATTCAACATTTTTCACTGATTTCAACTTTTAGATTGTGAATATCGGGTTTTTTTCTAGGTATGAATAATGAATGTGTACTGTACCCAATAAAATGTTGATTTCATTCAATATAAGTATCTTTTGAGGTTAGAATCCAACTTTGGAGAAATCCTCGGAGAGCAGCATCTGTTTCAAATGTCAATCACACTTAATATAAGCCTGCCCCTCTGAGTGCATCACCTGTTTCAAGTTATCGTTTTCCATCTTTGCTGATGTAGGCACGGTACGATGAGTGTAGGACCCAAATTTGTCGAGGACCTCAGAGAGCACTTGAGGGGAGATCCTCCTGAAATCTAAAATACACTCGATGTAAGAATGACACACTGAGTGTAACAACACATCATGGACAGTCTTTGCTAAGCATGATCCACTGAGTGTACTGTCCAAGTTTGTGGAAATCTTCAGAGAGCAGCATTATCTCTAACCCTACTGCACTTAATATAGGCGTGACAAAATATCAAATGTTAATATCAACGAGATGATTGTTCCATCCGAAGTTATTTAAATCCTCAGAATATACCTTTGACATCCATAAATTCACTGTTCCAATGTCCGTCGGATCCAATGTCGATTGTTTCGACCAGAAATGAAAACTCACTGTAAAACACTCTCATTTACTAATTCATTGCCGAGAAAAACGACTTTTAAGAAAACGACTTGAGGTAGAAGGACGTTGCCTACCTTTGAAACTCTATGGGTAATCCGCAAAACATTATTATAGATGATATGATTTTAATGTTAGAAAATCATTTCTATAATAATATCCCTATCCTCCTCCTCTCTGATTATTTCTTCTAACGAGAGTGACCACTATGGAAAATTACTTCGAGCACCAACAAGATCAGAAATATAGATATCTAGTTCATGTAACTAAATAACAGCTGGTACCCACATACTCATTAATACGTTCAACTCTCTCACTCTAACGGATAGTCCTAACTGTACTAACAACTGAACTTCTGACTGTGTTCACTTTTATATCCTTCCACCATTCAAAAGTGTAGGTTCTTTATATATAAATTTCCATTTTGAAAGGATGAACGTAGGAGATGAATGAACAGACAGATGATCTCTGAATTAAGCTTTTAATGTAGTAAAGGGAAGTGAGACGAGAGGTTTGGAGGAAGGGAGGAGGAACAGAAGAGGATGATTAGTTGGTTAACTTGTTATCAACCGCCACCTGCTCTCTACTGAGAACATTCCCAAGCAAACCAAGACTTGCCGAGATCCCCCACAGCCCTCCCATCTGACGCCTAAGACATCATTTTACCCCCTTTGAACTGCTATATCCGAAGTTGTTTTCTCGCTTTATTTGGTCGTACAGGAAAAACATGATGGAATAAGAAGTCTGCAAATTTGGGATTCGCCCCCAACTTCCTCGTATAGGTAAGATTCAAGTACATATCTCTGAAATGTTTCAAAGAATCTTGGAAGAATACATGATTGTTGTTTTGATTCTAGGGACTAAATGCCTCGACAAATATTCTTGCAGGCATCAATGCCTTCAAAAGGTGAATCGACTCGACTGTGAGATATTGCAGGTTAAGTTCTCCACTAACGGCATATTTACTTTATTGTACCTATAAATACTCCAGGTTGTTCACCTGATTGCTATCGGATAGTACAATTCGGGAGTTGATTCTTCCTAGCAATTTTTCTTTTTTTTTAATAAAGCTTATAATTTAGCTCCTTTTTTATTGGAAACCAGGTATTTTACAGTGGCGACGAGGCTAGGATTGTCGTTATGTTCGGCTTGACTGAATACAGTTTCCTAAAGTTGCAAACTCGTGGTAGTGTTTACGTTCGACTGGTGACGATGATCTGGAAAGCAAGAGAAGATTACAGATGAAGCAGCTACAGAAACAATTAGGAGGAAGACGTTGAAATTTTTCTCCAGATAGTCAATGGAGTCTATTAAAATCGAAGAAGGAGAATTTCTTCATTGCAAACAACATCAAGAGTGACATTATGATACCCGCTCTATTGTTGAACGTTCTTGACGATTCTTATAAACTGATGAGTAATTTTTGTGTTCCAACTTCATCTGAAAGGAAATCGTATACACAATTAGTGAACCTGTGTGACCTTCATTTTCTGGGGGCGGCAAGGTGTGAGTTCTACTACGTCGTTAAAAAACCGTCCAAATCTGTTAACGACTTGATTGCCCATTTAAGGTCACTAGTTGCTACTTGCGAACAGGATTCGGCCAATTTGAGCGATTCTTAATGAGGTACAACGAAGGTTCAACACAGAATAGGCTGTTTGAAGAGGACCCTAAATCTGTGACTTTTGCCGTGATAGTAACACTAGCTTGGTCTAAGAGGCTTCAGCTACTTGCTACGATCTCACAGGCGCTGGTCCTTCGGTCCTTGGTGTCCAAAAATGAGAAGTTGTCAATTACGTTAAAACATCTAGGGAACCCAACATCAGTAAGTAGCCGACAATTTTATCGCGGAAGAACTTTTCATGACTCAGCAAAGCGCAATTGCAAGAGGTAAGTGGGTTATTCTACTTGAAAGGTTGAACTCAAAATTAAAAGTTGCCATTTTTGAGAATTTTCTATCTCTGGTTTGGAAAATCTTGTCCACAATTTTCTGACCGATTCGAAGCATTCTGGCCGATCCATAAGCAGTCGAAATCGGTCGAAGACGTACAGATGGGTTCATATTTCCAGCTGCAACCGCCTTTGTTCCACCTCTTAAAATGAAACCGCCAGTGTTTCAAAAAAAAAAAAAAAACTTTCTCTTTTTAGTTGTGAAATCTTTCAACCAAAATCATGCTTCACCTCAAACATCGATTTTGATCACTTGAAAACGAGTTTTCTCCCAACCGGGATTTTTTTTGTTTTTGTTTTGTTTGCCTGATTTCAAAGCACACCTACACCAATACAACCCAGTTAAAAGTGCATCTTGTTATACCGAGGCGTTAAATCTCAGCAAACATAAGCTATCACTGATAAACCTGGAAAACCTAGAAAAAGGATGACAAATTTGTTTATTCCCAACATCCGACACCAACGATTCAGTCTGGAGATTCGGGGAAAACGTTTTCTCACCATAGTGTACAGCATCATCACAAATGGTTGATGTTTAGTTTAACCGTTAACGTGAAATCTATCACATTAAGTAAAATTTGTAAAATTAAGGGACATTTGATGAAGGTCTGTCCTCATTAGCATTCGCCCACATAGGGGAATAGTTCTGTAAGCTTGAAACTTGTTAATTTCGCGAATATTTATTTGTTTGCGAAACAAAACTTTTCATTTACTCTAAATAGTTTTTATCTATTTTAAGTGAAGCGTATTTTAAACATTGAATTTGGCGTTTTTATCTTCAGAGAACTTGCTAATTTTCATGATGATGGATTGCAAACCTATCGCGCTAATTCTAAACCGGATGGAGTAGTGATACGATCGAGTAAAGATTGATACGAGATGACTAAAATTTCAGCATGATCAGACTTCTAGAGCAAGAGACAATTATGCTGAGTGAATTATAGACAAGTGTTTTTAAACAAAATCGAATAAGAATTTTAGTAACTCACTTTAGACGGTACGTTGAACGTTTTCTAACTCACAATACATATAAGCTATCCTCATCTTTAAATAATGATTATTACTTCTTTGAATAAGGTTGGAATAAATATGAGGATTACATTAAATTATTTGATTTTAATTAAGACTACAACTTTAATTAAACTATTGCAGACGTTCAACAAGGCTATATGTAGATGTTTCGACATTAGGTCATCGAACTCGTTCCGCACCTTGCTTTGTCCAGTTGATGCGGGTGTCCAATGCGATTTCAAAGCTCCCTCTTCGGTTGTTTAGGCTTAAAACAATAGCTTACTTGATACGGTAATACAAATCTCCCTCACTACGAAGTTTTATATTTTGTGAAGTAGCCGCTAATCATAGGTGTTGGGAGTTATAGCAAACTTACAAACAAACTTGCAAACTCAAAAGTTGGGTAATGATTAACAAATTTTCAAACAGAATGGAAACAATATACTTGTGCTAACTATATCTAAGAGTAATATTTTTCCAGCGATCCTTAAGTTAGAGTCCAAACTCTTTGGAAATTCGTAATATTACGGTTCAACTTCATCCGAAAACAGTTTTCTAATCGATTACGGAATAATTTGATAATTTGGCACAAACATTGCTAATGGTTTGTGACGTATATCGGAATAGCCAAGTTTTGCACGTCTGCTAGTCTTGGCAACGAAAATAATTTCCTTAATTACCCTCAAATAATTGATCGTTTAATTTAGAAGCGCATTAATTAAAAGGTATATGCCGAAATGATTTTGAAACTTGATGAATTACCGAACTTCGGGATTTCCCTGTGAGTCTCCAAGTAAAGTAACTGTGGTGAAAAATGATGTGCTTCGATAAGGCTCGTGAAAACTTTAAACGGCTCTTGGATTGTGTTATCTTCCTCCGACTGTGGGCTGGAAGATGCTGGACATTTTTCAAACTTCCGAGTCCACTGCCCGAAAACTCTACCTCTCCTGCCAATATTCAAGTCTACCGCCAATAAAACAGTTGTGAAAGGTCTGCAGAAGTTTTCCCTCTTAATCATGAATTGATACTTCAAAACAGCTTAGGTATCGTTTTAGGTCTCGATCTCAAATGCACAACCAGGAACTTTTTCAGCCGTTCCAGAAAAATCGAAACTTCCTTCACTTGTTACAAGTCCTAACTCACCTTCATATGTTGCTGTGTTTAGTGAAGGTACATGAAGGTATATTTAGGAAGCTGGGGTTAGACCCAAGACTGGGGACAATCCCAATAAGAGTTTTTCGGGTTAATTTTAATTAATTATCGAAGCTATAAGGATTTTTTTCAATGAATCCTGAATGTTTCACTTTAAAATCAGGTTTTACAGATTCAGGAAATCCGTGTCACGCTAAATATGGTTTTTGGTTCGATGTTGAATACAATTTTCTGGAATTGTGAGGATTAACTCTTCATTTCTATCGAACGGGCAACTTGAATTTCGTGTAAAGTTAATTTCTTACGATCTATGGTCCGATTTCGTCTAAACTCGGGAGGTAGTTGAGTATATACTTAGAGACTTAACCCAATAACGGTTGTTGTGGTTGGTTGAGTTGTAGTTATTATTAACTATGTGCAAATGTATTTATAATTGTATGTATAAGTGCAAATATATGTATTATTGGTTGACGAAGGCAGAACTCCTAGACTAATTAAACAATTTTGATCAAATTATCGGGGATGGTAGAAATTAGCTCTTAGCTAGTCCCTTGTACACTTCACTTATTTGAAGGAAATTGAATTGTTGGTAGAGTGTTCGGAGTCGCAAACTTGGAGTACGCTACAATGCCATCCAACTCAGCTGACGTTTTTCATACGTATAATATTCTAAATTCCAAAAAGAATGAAGGCCACACTATTAAGGAACAAAGAAACTATATTAAGAAGTAAGAGAGACGGCCAGGTTAACCCAGCTCCAGCATTTGGAATTATGAAAGTTGAGGATGACGGAGGGAGAAGAGATGGACGAAAGGAAGTGCTCATAAAATGCTCATCGGTTAAGGTAGGAGCCCCTATGGGCGTGTTTTCGTGATACCACGAAGCACTCCTGACGATATGCCCAACTACAGTAGCTCTGTGGCACTTCCCCAGAACACTCCGCGCCATGATAAGGTCGCAGCCATGACCCTAATGTTATTGGGTCCTTTTAGCTGTTCCGTTACCGTTATTACCGTTTTCTGCTGATCATTCCAATCATATTTACATATTATAGCTGTCCAAGTCTGCTTCATTCCCACCCACACACAAAGAGCCTGGACATTCAGAATTAAGGCAGATCCATCAGGTGTGACGGCAACGATCTCCGGCTTCTGGCCTCGGTCACTCGACAATTGATACAGCCTCTATCTTACACATCCCAGACGCTGGATGACAAAGCACCCGCTATCAACTCGGTGACCGCACATCGACCCGGAGTGCAGCCATCGTAAGTCACTTACACACTCATATACACATATACCGGTATATATGTGTATAAAACAATACGAGTATGGATCTTGAGATTTAGTTAACGGTAAAAAAATACTCAACATTTCATTGCCTTGAAGAAGCACTTACATTAAACTGAAACTTTGCCGTTTACAATAACACCCAAAACTGACAATCAAGAACTCAAGTCCACTAGCGGTCAACAACTGGAAAACATCGTGCCTGCCTATATATGGCAAACCTGACGATAACTACCATTAAAATTGAAATTAAAACTGAAGCATTCCAAAAAAATGTTGAATTTATAAGACAGCTCTTTCCAAGGTCAGTAAAGTACCAAAACACAGTTTAAAACCGTAGACTTTGTATTTATTAGCAGAATTAGAAAAACTACTTTACATACGAATTAGAATATTTGGGAACTTCTACCCGAATTTGTGTTGAAAAACTTATTTTTCAAAAATAAGAGCTAAATAATTAATGAATCCAAACAAAAATTCAAAGACTTTTATTTTTCAAAATGTTACATCTGAAGTGCAGAAATTCAAATAATTAGGTATATTGATAGAATGAGGTAAATACGGAAAAACAACCATAGAACAGCACAGCTAAATGTTTGTTTTCTTTGACCTTTTGGGTGTTGAACAACTGAAAACGTTAAATTTGTAATGATTACCGTTGTTCCTGGATATGTTTCAGTTGGAAAATGTACCTTTAAGCCAACTCTTCAGTCAAACCTGTCGCTTTTAATTATGAATGAAGATTTGGCTATAAAACCCTTTGGATCCGGGCGAGGGGTAATTTATTGGTAAATCCATGTTAAAGCTTTCCCTTTATAAAGCAACAAGGTGAGATCGAGCTTGGTGGGAGGTTTAAAGGAGAGGAGCTACCTGAATTTTAATGGTAACCTTCCCCTTTCCCGCCTACTTACCGATTTCCCCTTCCACCAAACCGGCAACCTCATGTCTGATTTATCTGCTTGCCTCTTCAAACCATAACAAGTTCGCTCCCTCGAGGATTCGTAAAGCGTTCGAACGCCTTACACTCGGAACGGTCCTGAGAAATTGACAATACCCCGGCTTTCGTGAATTATTCAACTTCAAAATACGTATGAATCTTTTTGCCCTTCTTTTCTGGATCTCTCGTTACTACATCCAACAACCTGAATATTCATTTTTGTAGCCATGTCAGAATAGGGTAGTTGACGGTGAAGCAATGAAATTCTTCACCTGTACTATTTGTCACATAATCTTACAAGTTGCGCCAAATGTTGAGTATCATCAAACAGCTATTGAGTAGCAAAGTAGTCATAATAAAAGACATGAATAGCTCAGAGCGATTTGTGCAACAAAAAATGCTGTAGTTGTTACTTCTACAAAGAGTCACATTATTGTTTAAATAAAAACGTTTAAAACGTTAAAAAATGATGCTGAGAACTATACAAGACAAGAAAATTAGGGTGACGAACAATTTTTTGTCTGCTTGTATTATGATCAAAATCCTTTCCTTAACATCTTTAATGTCTTCTAGCAATAATATAACTCGTTAAAGAAATAATAACTACTGCATTTGTTGTTGGAAAAATCGCTCTGATCATGCACTCTGCACATGTTGTCTTCTATTATGAATAAGTTGTAACCCTCTGATGCTGCAAAACGTTAGGCGAAACATGTAAGAAGCTGTGATAAATAGTATAGGGTGCGGCGTGGAAACTTGCAGATTTGAAAAGTCAATAAAACAAAAAGTACTTATCCTCATACATATCGATTTAATTTTTTTTATTGTAAAGAAAACATTCCGAATTTTTATTTCAAGTGGTCTTAAAAATTACGTCGGGTAAATAACGGCCCTCATAAGTGATGTTCTCTCACACTGGGCTACTCAGACTCATTTCACGTCAGTAGAAATCTCAGTGTCAACTATTTCAAGAAGGCTAGTTTTTGCCCAAAGCTCCAATAAATTAGGACATGAAACGCTTCGCCGATTCCCATAATGGAATTGATTTCCCTGAATCGAACAAGCTTTGGTTTCCTGAGCCATACTTAGATGGCCAGCTGATCCTGAAAGTCAAAAGTCAAAATGGTGGTGGTGGAAAAAACTCCAAATTAACTCCATTTTCAAAGGTAGTTTTGAGTATTTATACTTTACAACTTTGTATAACTTGTAAAACAACTTTGTGTAAAGTGAGCATCTACGACTTAGAATCATTTTGGAAAACTTTTAAAATGTGCCACTTCAGCCATCTTTGTGGGTCCACCATTTTGTAGTCAACCAATTTCGAGATGGTGGACAAAGATTTTTCCACTCAGAACTGAACAAATTTTCAAAATCGAATCTCAAACCTTCTTCAGATATAGTAGCTACCAATTTGCGATCTCCGTTCCTGGATTAATCACAAGAGTTGTTTGTACCTAATTGAGATAACTGCTGAACGAATGGTACTGGCATCGTGAAAAACCAATATCTTCCTTAATATCTGACTAACAATTTACCAGATTTTCACTCACTATAGACCACATTGAGAGGATCACAAAGGGTGCGATCGAGCTTAGTGACAGAGGAAATGAAGAAGGGCTGTTTATGTTCTCCTGTGACCGGAAGTTCAATCGGTGGACGCATTGGACAATTTATGGCCCCTGTAGGGGAGGAGTGCTTCAGGGAAAAACAGCAGAACCCCCATAAATTATCCGTTTTCAGGGCGTAAGAATAGCCGCTCCCTCTTTCGGCTGGAATACACAATATAAGTGTTTATCAACGGAAATCTGAGACTATATATCTCATTGGCAACCGATTTGCTTTTTCACCTGCCTACATATTCTCAGAATTAGTTAATCTTTAAACTCAGTCGGACAATTTAGTTTGCATTATTGCCTAAATTACATTGATCAATTAGTCAATACACCAAACTCGATCCTGTCAAACAAGATTATTCTGAGATTACACGTAATGAAAATGCCTGGACAGAACTTCTGTCATGTTATCGATTGATTATTGTATTCTTAATCCAACTTGACAGTGTGGATGTACTGCATACATACACACAAACTACAAAAAAGAATTAATGAACGAAGTACAATAGCCCTACGTAGAGCACAGACGAAAAATTTTTAACTACCAATGTTCGGTCTTTCGACTTTCAGATGAGTAGTAAAAGGTTTAAAACATTATTCACTTGATTTCAGCTCAATGTAGGTAGATACATTCAATATATCATTTCCACAGAACACCAAGAAATTTCAGGTTTATTAGTTTCAATAATGAACCTTCTAATTGACCAAAAAAATTATTGTAACCTCCTCCTCACAATTTTTTGTTTTATGATACAAGATGAGTAGAATTCATACGTAGAAATTAAAAAAAAATTAAAGGTATTTTCTCCTTTACTTTTCCATTTTTCTAACACTTTTCCAGACTAGAAATATGAATGGTAAAAAATATATAATGAACAATAAAATGCATAACACACGAAAACAGATATAAACTGAACCAAAAATAAAGTACGAAATATTAGAATTGGAGCAGATAATTTCTTTTTAAAGTAAGTTGTTCGTGGAGGAACCTTGCGTCATCTCTAGTTTAAAAATAAGCCAATACCTGTTGCACAATCAGTATCACAACAACAAAAACCAAGTTTCAGAAGGAAAATCATTTGAAAACTTGAGCTCATAAATACCACAACTATGTTAAATTTACATTAATTAACCAATCTACATAAATTTAAAAAAAAAATGTCAAGCAAAATTGTCACTTCACTTATTAGAGAGAATAAGCGCTCAATCTGACAAACCCTGTCTGCTTTGGGACAAATTCCAACCAATTTAACTTTTAAAAAACATGAAAAACAATATCCCACATGAGCTGGTTATCGAAAACCTCGAAATCCTAGTTTGAAGGGCTAATATCGGTTTAATCACTTTTGATTTCAACAAATGAAAAGTCAAACACATACTTTTCGATTGTCAAGTTTACCTGAAATATGATCTAAACAGGTGGGTTGATGCGTTATAAATAGATCCTTTACTCGTTAGATTCCCAACCAATAAATTAAAACGTACGGAAGGAAGGAAGAAGGAAGTTGAGGATGAAAGCCCGTATATGGACGAGCAAAGAGAGAAATACTAAGCTGAAGAAGGGCTTAACATAGTGGGCTGTGCGGTCAGCGAATAGCACGGGGTTATCAATTATTTTCAAAAGGCAGTAAGATATACTATATCACTTCTGCTATAGTACCCACGTGCTCGCCATGAATTATTAGCATCTACTATTTGGGCCAAACTTGTTGATTTTCAACCCAATATTCTAATTCATGATAAATGGAGGTCTCTACATTACGAGTTATTTGACTATCGTTAAAGGTAAAGTAGTCGCTATACGCGCTAATGCTCTATAAACATGGATTTGGTTTATTATTTTCCAATAATAAGCCTATGGAATTGAAAAGCAAAAATGTTTCATAAGCCCCATCAAATGGGATTTTACTTTCAAGGTGCATAGCTTTCAAATCTGAAAATGGTCTTAAACGTGAGGTTTCCAGATTTTTGGTGATACTGGTTAGTGGGGAGTCATTTTCCTACTAATTTTGGAGACTATGATGAAGAACCGTAAAATTTCTCTCACAGCAAATAATCGCGATTCCAGAACCTAGAAGTTACTTCCAAAATCAACACCGAAAAACCAGACCCGATACAAGGGTTATCTATTATAGAAAAAATGAACCTTTTGTAACATTTGAAGAATTTATCATTTTAATATCTTTTGAAACGTATCCTTTTTATTCTCGTCTCGTTTGAATCCATTCAAAGTCTAGTAGTATCGTATCGTATAAAAACTTCTCTGGCCCCAATTCTCACCCAATTACCACAATCTTCATCTCGTTCGATCTCATTTGGAGTCTAGTACGTTCACAAACATTGAAAACGTTGACTTTCACGAAGAAAAAGGGAGATATTGCGGAGGGAAGCCCAAAAAACAGTTCAAAAGGGTGCTTTTGTGTTAACCAAAGGGGAAAATCACATCTAATACATGTACTCGTATTAGAATTGGCCGTTTTCCCGTTTCGTCGTAACTTCTTTATTATTTACACCTCCCGAGTTTTGGATACTGATCCTTTCCTGTATCAACGATTATGCATGTAAATAATTGTTTCAATTTGAAAAGGCTTCAATATACGACCAAAAATATTAAGATATCATCAGATATCATTACTCTGCGTCACCACTTCACTCCATTAATGACATTGGTGGCAGTTAGTGGCTCTTCTTCTAGTTCTCTCGGGAGATTAAAAAGAAAGGGTCGAAAGACTCACGGATTTTTGATAGCACGAGAATAATAGATTCTATAAACATTTCTATGGGGCAGAAAAACTCGTATTATTAAGAAATCAAACTCAAACTTTGTTACTTTTCTTTGGTACCTTCATGTTTTTACTGCTATTTGATAATTAATTAGAAGCCTATTGTACTAAGACACTGACAACCTCATTAAATAAAGATATATACAGGGTGTCCCAGGAGTTATGCACAATCCGATTCCTACGTGTTTCACAACTCATTTCCGACCAAAAATGTCTCGTAGCAATTTTTTTGCAGAGTCCTAGTTTCTGAGCTATTCGCGATTTAAGATTTTTTCCGTGTTTTCGATCTAATGTCATTAAAACTGTCATAACTCCCTCAATTGTGGAGATAGCTCAAATTTGATGACACCATTGGAAAGAGCGTTGAATTTTCTATCTATTTGATGTCAAAAAACTTTTTTTAAATTGCATTGAAGATGTGCGATTGCTGCGCAAAATGGCAGTTTTGTCAAAATCTTGAAAAAAAAACTCTGGAAATCGCCTGTTTTTCATCTCGCTTAGAAACCCCATGAATTCTTGATTCAGAACTGTGCGGACGTGGTAAAACGTGCGCCAAAATGTCAGCTTTCCAACGGTGTAGTCGTTTTGGTTTGAAAAAATATTTTTAGTTAAGGAAATGGTGTTTAACTGCAGAAAAACGTGTGTTTTCTGTTATAATTGAGGTTTTTCCATAAGTCTCGAGGATGAATGCAACTCATCGCAGTCGGAAATGAGTTGTAGAATACGTAGAAGTCGGATTGTCCATCAGTTCTGGGACTCCCTGTATCACTTCAAAGATCTAATGTTTGAAAATTAGGAAAGCTACGGAGGAGGCATTGTCTTGGTCAGGGGCTAGGATATGCAATGACCCGCACGACCGCTCGGTCTTGAAGGAGGGGTTGCTTTGTGCGCCGTGTATTATCAACCCTGATCTGAGTTGGCCGTAGCATTGGGTGTTGCAATGTTGAAAATTTGTTGTTTCTGACCAAATTCAGTTTTAGTAAAATGTTTATTGACTCGAACATGTTATCCAGCTGTTGGACAATGGTAAGATATTGGGGTTTAAATCGAGTTCATACAAAGAGTTAGAGTTTAAACAAGATTGTTAAGATTTAAATTAAAAATAAATATTTAAAAATGAAAAATGAAAATGAATTTAATGAATGAAAACGTTCGTTTGTGATCAGCGTCTACGGCATTTCCAAGCTGTCCAGCCAAAGTCAGGATAATCGAAGATCCGAGAGACAGCTATTGTTTGTGTTCATTTACGATTGACTGCGATGATTTGCTTTCAGTTGAGTAGCTACACCACAAGTGAGTATGTTGACATGATTTTTGTGTACGGTTTTGCCAATGGTAATGCTTCTGAAGCAGCAAGGGAGTCACACTCCTCCTGTGTACAACTCACACTCTAGCGAACACGTCGGATAGTATGAGGAAAAAATATTTGTAGATAATATTGTTTATGTTATCTGATCCTTCTTTATCTAGTAAACTATCTGTTTTTTTATCTACTAATTGTTTTTTGTCACTAAGGTTTTGGTTATTACTACCAGCTATGTTCAATAGCTATAGTGCACCATGATGAATGGGAATGCAATAGGGAAAACCTCGCTGAAGGAAATATAGCGAGGAAAGAGACGAAAGGGAAGAGTTGGTAATGATACGGAAGCCTAGTTTGATAAGAGTCCGTAGTGTTAGCAAAAAGATGAATGCAACTCATCGCAATCAATCGTAAATGAACACAAACAATAGCCGTCTCTCGGCTCTTCGACACTTTAGCCGGACAGCTTAGAAATGTCGTAGATGATGTTCACAAACGAACGGGTTTATGCATCCGACAAAACTAACTTTTGTCACTTGAGAGGTCTGGCGTTGTCACCATTCGATTCAGCAGAAAAGTTACGTATATCCCTCCACCAACGTCGAGACTTGAGGAAAAACCTCAATTTTAACAGAAAACACTCGTTTTTCTGCAGTTAAACACCTTTTCCTTAACTAAAAATATTTTTTAAAACCAAAACGACTACACCGTTGGAAAGCTGACATTTTGGCGGACGTTTTACCAGGTCTGCACAGTTCTGCTTCAAGCATTCATGGGGTTTCTATGCGAGATGAAAAACAGGCGATTTCAAGATTTTGACAAAACTACCATTTCGCGCAGCAATCGCACATCTTCAATGCAATTTAAAAAAAGTTTTTTGACATCAAACAAATAGAAAATTCAACGCTCTTTCCAACGGTGTCATCAAGTTTGAGAACTTAAATTCTTAGCAGTTTTCGATATTTTCACCGTTAAGATGTGATTTGGACCCGAGTCATATTTGGGATCTATGCAACTTGAAAAGAGAATTTTACTAAAATAAATTACTAAATTTGAGGGGGGTTTGCTGTAAGATCACAATGTTTTATTATTGAAAAGAATTCCTCATTATGTTCACATTGTATCCGTATCATTCAACATCAAAGGAAAAATCTACAGTTTATTTTACTTTTGGAACTAATATTTCGTTTTTGATCAACCCGTTTTTGGAAAAATGAAAATGTGACTTAAATGTTTTGGAGTTTTTCCCGCGCCTGGTCCGTGGGGCGGTAGACTGACAAATACCGGTTTGTGAAATCTATTTGCTCCATGTTTATTTTTGATAATACTAAACCACTCAAATCATTCTGTACGCTCATTTCTCGTGATGGGGAAACTACTGTTTAGCACTGTCATAAATACTGTAGTCATCAATGATTAGGAATTACTAACATTACCATCATGACATTAAACTTAAACTTGAAAACTGTTGAAAGCTATTGAATGTTTCATGACCGATTCCCGCAGTTAGAGAGTTATTGACACGGAACGGGTAAATTGAACGGTGCTATAAGGAGTAAAGGTAGGCTGCTACATATTAGGGAGCAGCTTCTTGCAAGAAGTTAAGGATTCGCGCATCCCCCTCGCCGAACTAAGAACCCAAACTTCTCCCCGACGCCAGAACCTAACATTCGCCCCTCTCCCTCTACCATTTCCCTCAAGCTATCTACTTTTTGAACTCAAGTAATTTAAGTTAACGTGAAGTTGAGGGGAGCTCTCGAGAGGTCTCGTTGCATCAGCGCCACTTAGCACCAGCCCACCTCTGCCTTCTTCCCCACACTAACGTGCGAGTACGTTGTGGATCCCCTCTTTCCATGCAACTTTTGACTGCTTCACTATTAATTGAACGACCAACAATCATCCATTTCAGGCATAAGAAATAAGTAAGTCTCCGTATATGTATGTAATACAATACCAAAATTTTAATATCTTCTTACAATATTAAGGAAATGTAATGTATTCTAACCACAATAGTGGACGCTAAGCGGAACTCCATACTGCATCAGAGCTAAAAAAGAGATTTTGCTGAAAATATTCATTTTGTTCCCCACCGGCTAATACTAATCTTATATTAGACCCCCCAATAATAAATTAAACCCGCCAGGTAAGTGATTCATAATCTCAATCAGTTCTGATCCATCAGGTCTGGCACGAAGTATACTGGAGTATAAACTGCATAGGGACCTCCCTAACCAGTATTATCTCCTCTTGAAATCTTACCTTGAGTGCCGACACTTCAGGGTGAAACAAGAAGATCAATACTCAGATTTGAAACCTATAAAAGCAGGAGTGCTTGAAGGCAGCGTTCTTAGTCCCGTTCTCTATTTGATATTCACACGGCCATCCTCTCAGTTGGTGATGACGTCGTTAGTGCAACGCAAAAATTACAAAAGTCAGCTAACAACATAGCAGAGTGGTCCAAAACAGTGGAGAATGAAACTTAATGAATCAAAATCAACACACATAAACTTCATAAACCGTAAATGTTCAACCATAGATGTTACAAACAATTCAAAAGATATACCATACAGTAATTCAGTAAAATATTTGGGGATGAACCTTGATTCAAAATTAAATTGAAATAATCACATAGAAAAGAAAAGGCAAGAATTGAAGATCAGGTATAAAAGGACGTACTGGCTGTTGGGAAGGAATTCCCGCACAACACTCCACAATAAACTACTATTATGTAAGCAGATTCTTCGCCCTATCTGGACCTATGGGATTCAACTAAGGGGCTGTGCCAAAAAAAAAAACGTTAAAAAATACAAACATTTCAAAATACTCGTAAAATACTGAGAAGTAATGTAGGTACCCCCTGGTACATGAGAAATGATGATATTCATAAGGACCTGAGGATAGAGACAGTCTATGAAACAGTTACTAAGTATGCGAGGAAGCACGAAGAACGGCTCCACAATCACGAGAACCCAGAAATGCTTGACGTTTTGGACAATACGGATGAACTTCGGCGCATCAAGAGGAAAAAACTATTTGACTTAGTTGTGCAGAGTGCAATAAACTGATTTATTACAATGTATACTTTCTAAAGGGAAGGTTTTAATGAAAATCTCACCTACTGCTGTTTCTACTCTATGAAAAATATTGATGAAAATGTATATACATTTTTCAGTTGCAATAAAAAAAGCACAGAAAAAAAAAGTTATGATCCATCAAAGTGACAGTTCTTGAGTGCGTAATTCAGTAAAGGTAGCGTAATTGTATATTTTCACGGTTGCTGTAACCAATTTAGCTAACATTTCCCTAGTTTCTGTGTTAGAGCAATTTTTTCATTCTCGTTTAATGCAGTTGTTACATTTTCTTAAAAATGATACTATAATTTTGACAAAACATTTCGAAATTGTCATGTTCTGTAACACATTTTGAATAATGAACTTCAAGCCAATACTGTGATGTGACAAATATATTTGAATTGTACCTCAATTTTCGTAGTTATTGCTCCATAGTCTACCATAGGTAGCGGTAGCATGGTCCTCACTTTAGCTTCGTGTCTGCCTGTCTTACTGTGTATCTTTGTAACAAGCCTAGTTCCTGGAGTTTTCATCCGATTTGCATGAAAATTTTCATAGAATGTGCGGGTAAGGTTGTAAATGGCCTTCTGTGAGTTTCATTGTTCAAAAATCAACACATCAGTCTGGGCCTGCGCACACGTAAAATTCACCAAGCATAACTTTTTCAGGTTCCAGAGGTCCGATCGCGCTCAAATTTTCAAGGTTGGCGAGGAAAACTGTTTGGTAATTGAGTGGTCTGACCTTAGTACCGACACATGTGGAGGTTTTTTCACCACAATAGTTTATTACAGATTCCGATCTATTTGTCCAACTTACAAATGACAAGGACGAATTTTGGATATTTTTCTCATTCTTGAGATCCGTAGAGACCATCAGACTAAACAGCCCTGGTACCATCTACCGAGACCATCTCCGTATGGTATTCTAGCAAAGAGGGAGCTCGCCGGGCAACCACTTTTTCTAATAATCACTCAATACGTGATTATTAATTTTATATCACTAATTTCAGCCCGAACGTGGAATTCCTGTAACAATCGTGATCCCTACAGTTTTCTTCCGATTTTGATCAACTTTCTAGGGAATGTATGAGTTTCAATGTGGATGCTTCCGTATGAATTGCATTGCTCACCAATCAATACTTCAGTCTGCCTATGCGCAAACGTAAAATCCAACAAGCATCGTTTTGTAAGGTTCTAGTGGTTCAACTGCGCTAAAACTATCGAAGGAGTCGTGGAAGAATGGCCTACTAATCTCATATCACTTTAAACACGATCGTATCGTCACACATCATCCACTATAGAATTACAGCGACAGGCCCTGAATACACACCGACTAACCCAGAACCCGGATGGTACGCCGGAACATAACCCGTAAGATTACTGACCCGTGAATCGCAAAAAGCTTATATTTTACATCTTTCGAAATTACCTAAACACTCTCAAAAGATATATACTTTCATTTGACCAGGAAGCTGTGTGCCACACACAACTTGACAGAAATTTTTATCAACTAACATAGTTATCCATTCCATCGTATTCCCTGAAAATATTTTCGAAGGTCGAAAAATAGTGAGAAGTGATTGAACATCTCTGATTGGAAAGTTATTTATAATAAGCTATAAAACTACTATCCACCTAATTGCCATTGAAGTTGAATTAGGGCATTCTCCAGATTTTATTATTATTGTTTCTCAAATTTTCTTAAAATTAGTTTATTTTTTATTTTTATTTTATATTTGTGAAGTACATTTATTTTGATAGGCTTGTGTCATTGCTTTGCAACCCTTAGAAAGCAGGTTAACAGGTTAAAAATCCACTTTAATAATTACATTTATAAGAATCTCATCTTGATAGTTGAGCAGATCAACTATCACGACAATGTGGACGAACCCCTTCAGGTGATTCATAGGAACGACTTTTGACGTACCGATTCGACCGTAAAAACTATGAGATCTAGAAATCTTTTGCCACATGCCACCCTTGAATTGCACTTTACACAAAGTCAGGGTTATCTTCGGTAGAAAATGTCTGCGAGGCTTCTTGATTATCGTTCTGTCATTATCCCTGGGAAGGTTCGGCAGGTGCACCGGAAAACGGCTTGGGCGGTGGGGGCTCACCAACGTTGGGACTGGGGAAGTGTAGTTCCGGTCAACCTTCCTCACATGCTTCATTCGGCCACTTTTTAGTCAGTTTATAGCTCGTTCCCTCCTCCTGTTGTTTGCTAGGCCGGAGTTTTGTGAAGGACTTTTCGCTTTTGTTGTTGCCTTTTAGTTGTCCCATCATTGTGCATTGTGAGTTTTAGTGTATTGTGTTCAGAGTTGACCTGCGCGTGAAGTGATGTGCCAATGCGTTTGACAACCGCCGGGGATCTGAAAATTGGAATCTAAGCGAATTTATTCATTCCCGCTTCCTTTAGTTAACTGCATTTTCCATCCTCTTGGAACGTGTAAAAACGAAAGGTGGCTGTTAAACCACGATTTAGAATTATTGGTTTTTCTTTTCACCCCTGTGTAGAATCTTTACCTACACCAAGTTGTAGTATTGATCCGAGAGGTTTTGAGTAAACACTATGAAACTTGAGTCGGCACATGGAGTTGGACGTCGGTCAAAGTAACGCCACTTCTCAACAAGTTACGACAGGATACTACCTTTCAACATCCAAACACTAAGGTGAGCTCTTCAGAGTAATTTGTATTCACTAACAAAACCTGAGACGGTAATGCTGTTTCGTGATGATTTTCAACAAAACTTTTGGATTACTTTAATAGGTTTTACAAAGTTTTTTACATTTTAGTGAATTGTCATGACCACTGTGTGTATCATAGGGGGACTTTCATTGTCAACAAATTGAGATCTTCCGCACTTGGCAGAATCCAAATTCCAACAACTGTCTTAAATTGTTTGCTCATCATTGTCAGAGTTTATCCTCTAGCACACTAGTATTCTAAGTTATTGCAGATCATCGTAGCCTAGTCCACCACATGTTAATCATGTGAAAACCATATTAGTCCACATGGTGAATAGAATAATCAGTTACCGCATCATCGTTGTGCGTAGTCCTTTCTTCTTCTGGTGAACTTCATTATCTTCTATGTTAATCACTCGTGTTTTGACATTCCACTCCATTCCTATTTCTATTCATAATGTTCAGAGTGGTTGCTTTCCAAAGAAAAATAACAAGATGAGGAATCTCGATGAGGTTTTGCTGGATATTTTTATTATTTCCATTGTTTTACGTTATAATTCTAATAATTAATACTACACGTTATTGGCCCACCATTCATCAATCATATCCTGTAGTGATACAATACGAATCACAAACAATTCTTCGCCAACCAGTTTCTTTTTTTAGATTTAGTCTTTATTGCTATTTATTACACATACAATTTTATCGATCAGCAGACCAAAATTCGTTTGGTGATGTTGGATTGTCCGAACTATGTATGGGTAGAACTGAATGCCAGGTTGACTGCGTTTCCTGAAACTTGGGGTTAATCACCATGGATTCTCATGGCCAGGCACCGTACAACGTTGGCGTTAGTGTGATAAGACAGTCAAAGGCTGCAATTTATAACCCAAAGGTTTATTATTTCTGTATCGGATAACCCTCCTACTCGTATCACCGAACTACCAGAACTGGACTATAGAACTACACACATTGCTTCCGAAGTACAATCGGAAACACACATAGGAATCCAACTGAAATTTTACGTGACAAAGCAAAAATATAGTCAAAAAGATTGCTTCCGCTTGTTGTCTTAACTGAATTGAAGCTTGGGAGACGGCGTCACGGATAACATAATCACAAAGCATCAACCGTCCCATTTATCCTCTAAAGAATTTCAAGATTCTGCACCCAGACCGACAATCTGACCGATTTTTCAAGTAGTGGGCTAACGGATGATGAGACCCGAGTGGTCCATCCCATTCACGGAACTAATTTCTATCTGAATCGAAATGAGATTTAGGTTTTTGTGATAGTTTAATCCGTAAATATTAACCCTTACTCTTGATTGATCAACATTCTATGATTAATGGCGCATACCGGATCGGTATCATTCTTGAGTCAAATTTCATAAACTTTGGGACAATTTTGCCACCATAAATCGGGCCGTACATCAGGAATGGTTTCACCTACGGACCTGGGGAGGGGCTCATTCGATTCCTTGTGGAAAGTTCTTCAAAAAGAGTCTAAATTTAGGCCTCCTTGACTTTTTTTGAGGTTTTCAGGGATTTTACAAAACTAAGTGGGAGAGCTGGCTCAAGAATTGGGGCGTCGCCGGACCAACATGGATTTTTCCTGAAAATTTCAGCTTTTTTGCTCCAGCCGTTTGGGAGAAATCGTGCGAACGGCGGACGGACGAAAAAAATTTTATTGCAGATTCGGATTCTACACCCTTTGAAAAGTAAACCATGAAATTTTCAGGGGTGGTTAGAATTTTTTTTTTTTTTTTTTTTTTTTTTTTTTTACAAGAGCGATTACAATTGTTTATTACTGAATAATAAACCAATAGTATCTGACCCCACAGTGGTTCTCAAACTGTAAGGCGCGACCCCGAGGGGGGGGGGGGGGAGGCAATGGCGTGCAAGGGGGGCGCGTTGTGTTGAGAAATAAATTTTCTTAGTAAGAATTATTTTCATTGCTTATTAAACTCATTTGTGATACTTCACTGAAGAGTGAATTTAAAGAGGTGTCTTGGACGGAGTTTTGGATACAAATTAGCAAGGACTTCCCAACGCTAAGCCAAAATTCAATGAAGATTCTGATTCCTTTTGAGACAACATACATATGCGAGACTAAATTTTCAGCAGTGTCAGCTATGAAGTCGAACTCCCGTTCAAAGCTAAATGTGAACGAAAAACTTAGAGTGGCTCTTTCTGCTATTCCTCCCGTCTTGAGAAACTTTCTTCTCAAAAGCAAGCTCGTCCTTCACACTGAG
This sequence comes from Creontiades dilutus, assembly GCA_031894815.1. Classification (NCBI taxonomy): domain Eukaryota; kingdom Metazoa; phylum Arthropoda; class Insecta; order Hemiptera; family Miridae; genus Creontiades; species Creontiades dilutus. The sequence continues at coordinate 473,093 of JAVIWC010008387.1, read as the reverse complement.
GTTTTTAATCTAAATTTTTATTGCATTTGCAATTCTTGTTTGCTGAGTTGTAAAAAATGCTCATTTCAGAGTTTCTCAATAGCCTAAATAAAAATTAGATGAAGTTGAAAGAATTGTTCCGTGTTTTCATTACAATAAGTCATGTTATTTTTTGTCTCTGCTGCGTGAAATTCTTTTAAATTGTGTTTGGTAAACATAACAAGGGAAAAATATAACTATTTTTATTAAAAATAATAGGCTGGGGGGGCCTGATACTATTTTTCCTAGTGAAGGGGGGCGCTGAGGGAAAATGTCTGAGAACAACTGTGATAGAAGATATATCTTGCTATATATAACATGAGGTGAGTACGACGAAACCACACAGCTTGGTTTAAAAGATTCAAAAAGAATGGCTATTTGTGTTTTTCATTCCTGTACATGGTGGGATTCTGACTTACTGTTTTGGGGCATTTCGTAAGGTAACATGGAGACTGAAAACCACGGAGAGCGCATTTTGCGTTCTGATTAGACAGTAACATTTTTATCGGTACGTTTCCCCGAGCAATGGAAAAGCGGAATGGCTTGCTTCGGCATTCACAATGCACCTCATTTTATCCATCCAAGGAGACAAGCGGAGGTGAAGGGGGGAGGGGGGGTTGAGGTGGCATAAAGTCTGGGAAAAGGTAATAAAGCGAAGAACGTATTGGCGCGGTCCTCCCCTCCCTTCGCTGCCTCCCTAAAACATCGCGCAATATTTATACAGTAGCAGGTGCGTTCAAATCCGGAACCATCGAACCTCTTTTTCATCCTGCTCGAACCTTTACCACCAACACTTGACTACCGGATCAGGAAGGATATTGAGATTTATCGCACTTACTCTCAAAACATATTGGGTGGAGTAGAAGTGATGCGGGCATTATATGGGACCTTTCACTGTTTTCTCGACTGTTATAATTCAAGGCTCGGGGACTGGATTTTATTTCATTCTACCTTTCCAGAGCTTTAGGGGATCAACACTTTTTTGAAAAATACAGCACGGGTTGGTGAAATATTCTGTTCGATCTTTTAGGGAGACAATTTGTAGTGGAAATTTGGGGGTGCAATTGAATGTACACTCACATCATTTAGTTACGTCCAAGCTATTATATTAAATGACAACAATGGTGCCCAATAACTCCCAACAATAGTACTGGATAATACTAGAGCCAAATTTACCCGGATCAATTGTATTGCTTCCGAGTCTACCAAGGTAGCGGAAGCATTGTTTTCACTTTCGGAATGTGAAAATTTTTTCGTCCCCAATATCAAAAATTCCACTCGCATTTTGCGTTTTAGACCTTTCTGAACAATTTTGGTTCCGTGTCTGTCTGTCTGTGTGTCTGTCTGTCAGCAAATCCTTGTTATGGACAAAACTACACGAAGTTATTGTCCGATTTTGATGAAATTTTCAGGGATTGTGCGGGTTGGGGTGTAGATGGTCTCCTATAGGTTTCATGACCCCCGGATCAATAGTAGCCTCTGGGCATGCGCAAACGTGAAATCCTTGCCACATGCATAACTCCGGGAGTTCTTGACCGATTTCGATGAAATTTTCAGGGATTGTTCGGTTTGATGTGTAGATGATACCCTATAAGTTTCATGACCCCCGGATCAATAGTAGCCTCTGCGCATCCGCAAACGTAAAATCCTTGTTACACACATAACTCCAGGAGTTCATGACTGATTTCGATGAAATTTTCAGGGATTGTTCGGACTGATGTAAAGATAGTCCTCGTGAGTAATAAAGAGAAAATAAAGTTTTAACCTCGAGCTTGGATCGAACCATGTTGCATACTCTATACAGTCATGATATGGATACGAGGAAGCTATGTGCCACACCCACTTGGCAGACTTTTTTTTATATGTTGTTCTGAGAATGATATAACATATACGTTGTTGACGAGAAACCTCGTTTCTTCATATTGAAATTGATATTTGAAATTTAGTGGAAAAACGGTGTTATTTTACAGAAACTATACAGATACATTCATTTCACTTGACTTAGGAGAAAGTTAATTATTTGTTCATGTATTATCCTTCTGCGCAGATCACGTAGATATACAACTATCTATGCAGGTATGTAACTAGATACATATCTTGTATACAGGGTGTTAATCTATGGTACCTTCCACAGGCCAGGTATCGATTGGGCAACTAATTTGCGATAGAATTTGTTACTTGACATTTGTTTTTTGTCTCGCTCAGTTTTCAAGTTTGGACAGTTATAGGTAACGGGTGAAAAATGAACTTGAAGGGGTTCGATAAAAACAGAACGGAGATCCTGAAATCCTCTCCTCCCCTCTACTCAAGTTCCTGTGGTTCAGAGGTGACTTTTTTAAATAGAGCCTGTGATGTTAAAGTACACACCAGAATCACAGCTTTCGGATGGTGTAATAGACAAATATTTTACGTTTGAAGTTGGTGGAGAAATGGACGTTTGAATGCCGAAAAACAAGAATTTTTCGGTGTAAAATCCCAGTTGTTCCCCGAAATGGACTTGTCGCAAATGAATGAGTTCGGCATCGGTTTTTTCGATGAATCGAATGGTGACCCTCTATGTCCTCCCGCGCTAAGCAAATAATGCGTTTTCAGGCCCTCTTCCCTGCTCGTTCTGAATTAACAATTCAACAATTCAAATAATAAAATACTATTCGCTCAGAACGTTAGAACAGGAAGAAGGAAGGATAATAAAAGTTGAAATTTCCAGGATTCGATCATTTTGCCGCTTAGATTTCATTTTTCACCGATTTAGCTTAATCAAAAAACTTTGGGCTTACATTATTAAAATAGGAAATTTGCCGCTATTTCCAAGGGTATAATTAAATTTGGAGTTACTCTCCAATTAAGGAACTTATTATCATTTTAGTCAGTTGAAGTGGAGAACACCAAAAAAATGGAATCTTGTAATTGACATAACGCGATAACTAAGCGAGGTTTCAAAGAAGTGCTAAAGATAAATTAGATGTACAATCGATAAATGGCCTGTGAAAAAGTCCAATGAAAAAAATTTGCCGACTTTGGAGTGGCGCGTAGCTTCTATGTCTAAGTATATTCATTGAAATTACTTGAATAATCTCGAAAGATGTAGAATATAAGCTTGTTCCTACGATTAGTGGGACGGAAATGCAGCTGGACTTGTTCATTTTAAAAGGTTGGTTGCCGTTTATTGCAGCACTGTCGCGCTAATTCTTTTTTGGATAGAATATGATGAGATCGGGCTGAAGTTGGTTTATTAAAGCGTTCTTTCTCAACTATCTTTAAAAATTGAGCGCGAATGGACCCCTAAAACCGAAGAAATTATGCTTGTTGGAAATTATGGTACTGAAAGAATCGGGCTTGTTAACGAGGATTTCACATTCGCACATGCAGAGTAGCTACTAATGATACTATCATGTTGAAATTGATGAGCAATTATTCTACCATTCTTCAACGACTAAGTACCTTGAAAATTAAAGTTCGATTGAACCACTAGAACCAGAGAAAATTATGCATGGTGGATTCTACGTTTCCGCATCCGCAGACTGATGTATTGATTTTTAGAAATCAAACTCTCAGTGGACCATTTGTACCCTTACCTGGATTTCCCCTAAAAATTCAATCAATACACGATGAAAACTGTAGCAATTAGGATTATTACAAGGATCCGCAGAACCAAGGACAGACATACACGCAGGCATACAGATATAAAACGACAGTTGTTTAGGATGATCTAAAATGCAAATTGCAAGTGAAGATTTTTGAGGAAAAACATCGTCATCTCATCTGTCATCCGTCATTGAAAACAAAGCTTCCGCTACCTAAAGGTATACTCAGAAGTTGAATTATAGTTTCAATTTTAAGTTTCCGAGAAATCAATTTTTAAATGTCTTCTAAAATTTAACCTCTTCGAGTTGATAGAAAGTGATACCGAAGATTCTATACCATCGTCGCTGAAATTTGATTTTAGACCCAATTTTTACCCTTACCCCAAAATACATTAGGAATGCGTATTTATTGTTTTTATCCTTGGCAACTTCATTGTAAGCCAAACAATTTTTAGTGAGTGACAACTTCGTTTCTGAGCGAAGCTTCTTAGTTTCAGATATTTGCGTCAAACTTTTAATTCTAAAGAGGAAAATCGGTTTAATCATTTTCAGTTATTCTACATACGTGGTTATTCTCTCGTTAGTCCCCAAAAAGCCGAATTTAAAATAGCTTTTACTTCAACGAACCCACTGAGTTTATTATATATTCCTTAGTTCCACATGTACTCATACACTATACATAAAGGTAAGGAATAATACCTATTGTTGATGAATTTAAACTATGATTTCTTTTTATTTATTTGTCACCAAAAAATAAGTCTATTCCCTGAGTTCATTCAATGTACGTCATTCCATAAGTACTCGTTAACGACACGTGATGAAGGTATGCGGTCCATTCATGTTGATGGATGATTTTCGACATAGCATTCTACGTTTCACTCAGGTATTGCGAGCGTTGTGCATATGGTTATCGAACCGAATAAGACATCGCGGAGAGCCACACGAAAATTGGTTTCTTCAGGTCTAAAAGGTTTTGTCTAGGAAAATCGGTTTTGTCGAAGCAGCTCTCTATGCGATGTCAATGAAGAAATATTCCGTGTTTCACCTTGAAGGGCATTTTTTCAAGTCATTCACTATTCATCTCCGAAATAAAGGTGATACTTTTAAATTTGACACTATCGTCAGTTTTAGAATGGGTACCAACTGACCAAGAGGGATTGGAGGATTCACATTATAATTATATAATGAACCAGAGGACAATAATTAGTCATATTTTTTGTTCAATGTTAATGCACTTAGGTAATGTTGGTAGAAAAAATCTACCGCTACTTGCTAAGAGCTCACTAGTGTACATTTTGGATTTAGGTTCATTTTCAATTACAAGCGGGTCAGACTCAAGTCGAGTAGGATTACTGATGGTGAGTCCACACAGTAAAACGTAGTCGTGGGTGGAAAAAGAGACTGCAGCTTTGTTAAGCCCAGTAATTAGAGAAGAGACCGGGGGCGCGGGAGGCTCAATTCGCTCACCCGTGATTCCTTCTCCTCGTACAAGGCAAGGGAAGGCCTCGGAGAACAAGTTACCTTTCTCTGTCCTTCAAACGATTCCTTTCAACGAGTACAGAACGACCGAGAATTTTTCCAGGAAGACGGTTTTGAACAAAGTGATAGCTTGGAGAGATGTGCCATCACGGCGTACCATTGAACACCACTCCAGCGGAATGTTCTCGGACATTATCCTAGGTACCAGACTTGTTGAGTGATCTTTTGCACTTGATATGTAGTAAAATCATTATCCAACTTAATTAAAACTCCTCCAATTGAGAGTCATCAGATCTAGAGGACCTTTATTGTGATGACGAAGTTGAAGTTGGGGCAGGGCTCATATTACCCACATTCTTACGTCAAAGTTACACATGATGAAAGTGGAAGGAAGTTAGTAAGGGTTCCTATCCAGGAAGTGTCAACTGGAAATCCAAGAATCTAATTGTCTTCCTTCGTGAAGGTACCTACTTCTCAAATAGATAGATAAGTAGATAGATAGATGCTCTATTATGTTTTTTTCACAAGAGTTCGCATACATGGTGATAAACTAATAGTATAATAAATAGTTAATATGAAATACAAATTTCTTTAAATTAAACTAAAATACATACAAAAAGGCGAAAGAGATTTCGAATGGAACAATGAGAATTTACCCACTACATCAAAATCAAACCAGACGAAAAAACCTACAGTAAATGCCCGTTGACGTAAAACAATCTGCAGAAATCCTACTAATTTTCACACTTCCTTTCTATCGTTGCATAGTAGAATCAAGTGAAAAATCGGTTTCACTAAAAAAGGGAGCCTCAAAATATTTGAAGCGTTCATAGGTATAGCGGGCTGTCAGCACTGCATATTGGGCAACTTACAGAGCTATCGAAGCGGTTGATTATTACTGAGTGTAGTTTTACTGATGATAATGTTTTATCCTTTCTTTCATTTCCACCAGATAACTACTCGTCGGAGATTAGCGAATTTCCGTTGAAATTAGTCTTGAAAGACATCAGTGTCTTTCGCCAACATAAATGCCGTTTAGAATAACGACGATTGCCTAACGGTTTGCTTCAAACTGTCCAACCAGTTGGGCAATAAGAGCGCCCCACGTGCATCGAGTGTGCGACAAAACCCATAAAAGCTAGGTATCGAATTAGCTCATATAAACTGTGCCTTGTCGTTAGGGATTAACCAGAGGATAATAAACAGCACTAATTAGGTTGATTAAAGACCTATCACGTCTGAACGTGTCCAAGTTGGGAAAGTCGGTAAGAGGAGACAAATATGTATCATTACTACAGCCGAGTTCTTCTGGAAAGGTGTTCGCTCTGCCACGATGAACACTCTTCCTCAGGATTAGTCATGGTTATCATTTGAAAGAAAAACTGAAAGGAGCTTAATCCTAAATCTCACTTCAGATTTATTTTTAACAAGTCAATAAGCCCATCTTTATTTGGACTTTTCTCAAAAAACTGTTTTTATTCTAGTGGTTTTTATTTTAAAGTATTCATCAAACTGTACTGAACAAGTAACAATGGTAATATTTACGTCAAAGTGCAACAGCGATTTTGGTTGCATTTTCCTGCATATAAAACTCGTCAACTGCTATTTGACTTATGGCTGCCTGCCTACGCTCCCTTATCTCAGGAAGAGTTGAAAAAAATTATCAACTTTTTCCGTGTCGACCTTAAGACAAAATGGCACCAAAGTACCATGGAACCGACTTCATTCACGTTCATATCACTCCGTTGTTTATACAGAGGGTCCTCCCAAAAAAAGATAATCATTACGGATTATTTTCAACTCGAACTTTTTTTTAGTTGTTTGGTATTTTATAATAATGATCCTTTGTAATCGACCAAGAAAAAAATGCTTAAACCCCTCAAAATTTGTTGTTTTACGGGTCAAGATGAGTACGTTTCGGAAATCGAATTTTGAAAAATTCCGTCCGTTGTCCGCCGTTTAAAGCTTTTCTCCGAGACAAATATTAATGAAACTTGGGTCAAAAATCACATTTTGATCGATCTGAGCTAATCTCTGAGCGAATTTCGGGTGAAATCGAAGGGCTGAAATTTCAAAATTCCGAAAATCACAACTTTTAAAATAACGCCATTGTTTTTATGTTCTTCATTGACAGACGTGCCTCTAAAGAATCGAATGAGCTCATCCGGACCGCTTTACGTTCATCCGTACACTCTTCCTAAGGGCTGGAACTCGTCAGACAAAATAACATCAACGCGAATGTGAATGTGAACGCGTTTGGACAAAGTAGAAATTATCTAATCATGTAATAGTCGAATCAGCTGATATAGTTGCTGTGCAATTTTGTTTCAGGTGTTCTTTTTGAAATCGACTTTTTCAAGTCCTCAGTAATTGTGGACAAGTATTGCGTCGGTAGGTGTTTTATTTTACCGCCCTAAATTTTAGTTGTTACACTCGCGAATTTCTACCTCGTGTCATACACAATATAATGCACCGTTGAAGGTGTTGACATTCCATTCACATACCCTACTTGTGAATATATTGGCTCGTGCGGCACGAGATACTGAAATTATTACAGCAATAGCTATCTTCTGTCGTATTCAACAAGCTGAAATTGGTTTGATGATTTGAGGTTAATTGAACGCTCTCCAACATAAAACGTTGATCTCGCGTGCTATAAGTTTTGGTATCAGCTTCTGTTTCGTACAAAGAGACAAGTATCGGTTGGTGTTCACGGAGTTATATTTACGGCCAAGTATGTTACAATGTATGAAACAATTCGGGCTCGATCGACATAAGGTGCAAAAGAGGAGTTAATACGAAGTCGGGAGTTAACTGGATCAATTCGTTATCCTTCCCATGGAGAGAGCCATTAATAGGCTATTAAACTCCGATCTGAAATTATAACAACAGGGAAGGGTAATTCGCTCCACTTTGGAATCTTGGAAATAATTTTTCTCGCTGGGGACGTTGAGTAATAATTTGCTCTCGTTCGAGGCTTTGGATAGCTCATAAGAGACTTTCATCTCTGGGAACATCAATCCTGGAAACTTGAACCAATTAAGAGTATACAACTGAAAATTAAAAGGCATAGAAAGTTAAGGAAGCGTACTTCACTCATGTAAGAATATAAAGTAAGGTAGTTAATCTTTGTTTACTACTCCTAATAATAAGTATTGCAGTATTTATTTATCCGAATGCCAACTGATATGTGCACAGAAATACCTCATGTTCCACTCTAGCTCTATAAAACCCATTTTAAATCCTAATTAAATGTACTATGTCTAGGTTTTCTGCAGTGATGATGTGATGAAAAGCGAAGTGACGGTAGGTCGTGGATGTGGGTGGATAAGAGTTGGGCAGGAGCCAGGCTCCGCTGGAACGCTTGTCTACCTCAATTTAGCAACTGAGGTTTGCGACGTCACCAGAGATCTACTTCTTCCTCCAGGACAAACCATATGGGTCCAGGTAAACAATTTTATTATTCACAATCAAAACATGTCATTGATTTGGATCAGTCATATTTAGGTGGTTTCAGTATTTTTCTTGTCACTCATATGCCTTCAAGCTGCCTAAAGTCTGTGATGTATATGGTTATATGGCCCTACCCGATTCATGAATCCCTCGCCTTCAAGCGTCTTGGCCATCCTCTGAGCGTGGCGGAGCAGTAAACCTGATTCAGTTCAATGGAAGGGGCAACTATACCATTCCTTCACCTCACCTCACGATGTTACAACTCTTATTGCGTGTTGTACCCAAGAAATAGGATTATTTTTCGATGGGATGAGTCCTTTTCCAAAGAAATCGAAATCCAACTCAATCTTAGTGTCATATGTGTAAAGAATCGAATCTCAAGAATTAGTATGGACGTACATAAATCATTAAAACAACACTAAGGCCCGCTGTCTATTTGTGATTATCTACATCTAATTAACTTGTTATCCCCCCCCCCCTCCTGTGTGTATTTGGACTGTTTCTAGTTCAATCCAACTTTGCATACTCTAGTTACTCAGGGGGACAGGTTGTCCGAGCGAGCTGGGGCGTCAGTCCTCTAGCTGTTTACTTTCAGTGGGAGTACTGATTGCCCCGGTTCGAATCCGGCTGGCACCAATGATTAGGGCCAAATCCTGTCAAGTGTTGTACGCCTGTCCTGTCGTTAGACAGTTCACTCTGATCTCGATATCACGTGAATCCAAAACGCTCCCAACCCAGGGGCGTGAGGCAATGGGAAGCTACGAGCGAAATCGTCAGACCTAGTTCCGATCCTCTCTGGAGGACGGCTGGCAACGTCCGCGACACCTCCGGGTAGTAGGACGAAAATCCAAGGTGAAACTCCTTGTTTACTTTACTTTTATTCACTTTTACTCTAGTTACTCCCTTTTTTTATTGAACACCAAATAGGAGAAACTTAGGAGTGTCAACTCAAAACAACAGATTACTTTCCCACCTGCGTTATTTATATTGGATGGACAAGTGAGAACGACAAGTGAGATCAAACATGTACTCATGGAGGTTTCTTCTAGCCAGTTATTGATGCACCGTTGGTTAAATATTCAATTGTCTGCAAAATTCATGGATATGATCAACGTCCTTTCAATTGGACAAAAGTATTAGGTCTTGTAGGTAGGACCACCTAACTATTTAATGCTAAGAGGAAAAAAACAACTGCGTAGAGGAAATAACCACCAACGAATCAGGTTGAACCATCAAAATATATGTTGAGGAAAACACAAAGTCTGCTTTGTCGAGTAAGGTCCTTGAATCTTTTGAATAAATGTGTGAAAGGAATGCATCTATAATTCTGTCACAACTCCATAAATTCCTTCCGTACTGAAATTGTTGAAATTTTTCAACTATAACAGAGGCAGCACTTCATACATTTTGTAATTGGGCATAAGCCCGTTTTGTAAATAAATAAATAAATAAACGAATGATATGAGTGACGCTAACACATTCAAAATTGATTTTTACATTTGGCTTGCTAAGTCGGAGATCAAGCCACCCATCCGCTAATGTCAAGGGATCAGTATTAGAGTTTTTAACAGAGTTGAACTTTTCTTTCCGAGCTTTTGGTTTATTTAAAACCTTATTTAGGCATTGAGGATTATCTGGTGTCAGAATGCCAGACACGGTCATTGAAGTGAAATCATTTATGGTCATAACAGGGTGTTGAAAAGCTCCGAGGCCAGGAGGATACCATAAAAATTAAAAGACAGAACTATAAAAGCGGGAAATGGACAAATACTGAGATCGTGATCACCTCAGCTCTGTGTAATGACGATAAATGATTTCACTTCGATGACCGTACGTGGTATTCTGACACCATAGAATCCTCAAGCCCTTAATAAGGTTTTAAATAAACCAAAAACTCGGAAAGAAATGTTCAACTCAGTCACAAATCCTAAACCAGATCCCTCGACCAATTATAGAATTATGATTTGGACCTTTGGGTTCTATGGACTGATCCAGATAGCTGTCAATCTGAATTTATCATTCCAGCTATAAAAGCAGATTAAATTAAAGCAGTTTCCTGCTCAATTGGTGAGTTACAAATAGTTCCTAGCCTTCAAGTGAGAGAACATGTGTGTCCTATCAAGGTCCCCCAAAACCAACAAGTTGTTGTGTACTCAGCTTAATTGATAATTCCTAGTAAGTATTTATTAGCAAGTATTTTGGGAAGCGTTTATTTCGAGTCCCCACATGCTTACAACCTAATACATGCAAAATACGCGTTTCATACACCCTATGCTTTCCAACTTTCGAGTACTACGAACAGTTTTTAAATTTGTAGCAGTTCATACATTGTAGTTTCGTTCAGGTTAAAGAACTTGTAGTTCCTACTGAGGGCCCAAAAGATGAACACGCTGAACTCTCTTTCTTGAGCGAACAGTTGAATCGATAATTCCTAGTGAGTAATGAAGTGTGATTTACTTAGAGTCCCCACAAGCAGACACACAACCTAAGACAAAACATATGTTACACACCCCCCCTTTGCTCGAAAAACGGCTTGCTAACGTTGAAATACTAGCACTACGCACAGTTTTTACATTTTTAGCAGTTCATTATTTTAAAATGGGTGCTCTATTGGATTTCACCTCAAGCTAAAACACGGAAAGAATTGTGAGAAAGGCTGCGAGCGTGTATGAGCCGTTGGCGTGTACACTATCTTTCACCATGTGATAGCTTTTTGTTTAAACCCACCTCCACCAACCAGTGACCTCTCCTCTTCCCTCGCCCACCAACACGCCTTACCCTGATTGATTTCGTCACGAATCCTGATTATCTGCGCTTCCCTTTTAACTTTTCTTGTACCTATTCTCCTTCCCTCGTCTTTATCGGCCTTTCCATTTTACCTCCCGTTTTTCGTTTTTCCAAGACTGAACTAAGTGAGAAGAATAGTCGACCACCCTCTTCCCCTTCTTCCTTCTTCTTGGCTTAACCCTCTCCAGCCTTCCGCTATTTATACAATCTCTCCTGTCCTCCTCTCTTTCCACCATCCTTTTCCTCATTACCATCCCCACTCGCACTTATTCATTCCACTCGTGAAGTGACGTCATTCGCCAAGTTGTCACGAAAGGTCATAATAATTGCTAAGCACTGCTTATCGCATTGCATTGTAAATGCTCATTCTTCCCCAACGGTTTTCCACTTTGACTGGAATTTGAACAGCCATAGAAAACTGAAGACTCGAAGGAACACAATAAACACTGCAAGACTTAATTTTAATCACTCCAGTAATCCGTCTATTGAAATGTCTAACGCTGTGAATTGAGTACAGATTCCCCCTCAATTTCAAGAAAATTGTAATTAAATGAGAAAAACTAAAAATTTTAAAAAATCTTTTAAATTTCACCGATTCTCCCCAACTCTATTTCATCATTAAAAGAAACAGTCCGGAATACAAATTCAATACTTCACAACATAGTTAGCCCTTCAAGTTTTTCAAATTTTGTTTACCAGAAATTATTATGAAGACACTTGTGTGTGTATGAGTCTAAACATCCCATTTAAATCGCCTTCCCTGCCCATGTACAACTGCACAATAACGTCACTAAATTTTAATGATTCCCTTAAAAAAAATGGTTAAGGAAGCAAATGAATTTCAAAATTGAATGTTTGAATAATGTAATAGTTAAAAAATATTGACACAGTAGATTTATAATTAGGCACAAACTCTAGACTACTTACAGCTCATTTTTGTTCACCTGTATCAGGACAATGATTAACTAGGAACTCCCTTGGTTGTTGATTATTTCCAGCCCAGTTCTCCACAAACATTACTTACTATTATCATATAATGGCCAAAAATCAATCATTTTATCAAAAATTTGGATTAACACACTCATCACACTTTTTTGTGTATGATTCCAAGTAACAAATTTACTCAGGAAGCAAATCAATTTTAAAATTATACGTTTAAATAATGTAATTAATATCGTTAACAAATATTGACACAGTAAATTTCTAATTTGGCACAAACTCTAGATTATTTACAGCTCATTTTCGTTGAAATTCATCACGACAACGATTATTTAGGAACTCCTTGGTGTTGATTATTTCTAGCTCAGTTTTCAACATATATTACGTAATATTATCATGAAATGGCCACATATCAATCAAGGTATTGTTTAGGTACGTTGGTCTGTGCATGTACTTAATGATTGGTACAAATTGATACCAACTGATTGATTGAGTCTAAAAACTAGTTGTTTATAAAGTCGCTAACGTTTGAGATAATTTTTGATTCGACAACACGCTCATAGACACAGTGGCTACATTACCTACCGATAAAAACAGTTTTTCCAACCTAAATTAATAGTACGAATATATTAAAAAAATTAATTAAACAAAATGAAAAAAAAAACAGTTCTAAACTCTTGACGTCCTTGGGTCCAAATAGTTTCTTTTCAAGATGAAACATGTCATAATTTATTTTTAACTCAACTGTTAACTTGAGTCAAATTTGGACCATCTAAATCAGACACTGACGTAATGAGATTCTACGTCAAGAATCTCAGTTTCGTCGTTGTTGCCAATGTCTCGTAAGAACAAAAATAGTTTGCCTAGACCCTCCTTTTGCAATTCCCTGGCCTACATTCTTTATACAAGTACCGTCGACGTATCGTGTTTCCAGAATATTATAAAATAGAAAGCCCTAGAATTATAAACGTGTCTTGAATACTTGAATTCGTACTAAACAGTTTATGATTGAAACCAGAAGGAAAATGCTGTAAACTATGAAAGGTCACTATCGGAACAATATTACTTTACATAAAACTTCTGTTGCTAACATTCAATGAATATTACACTTTTGGCTTAATAATAACTGTTATGTAACAATTACAAAAAGTACATTTCGTTATCAAGATTATCCGATGTCAGTTACACGTTTAATGGGATTGAGATAAGATGAAAACAATCTACTTAAAATCATCAGATGCGAGGCTTCATAGCCTCAGGACTTTTTTGCATCGATGTGTAAAACCATGAAAATTTGTGTTTGCGAATTTCCAACGATGAACATGGAATTGAGAAAAAACAATTCGTTCTTTACTTTAAAAAAATAATAATAAGCATTTAAAAAGAGGCCTATTTGAATTGATCAGTTATGGACGGTAGGATTTAAGAATGGTTTCAAGTCAGGTACAACACAAATTATGCATTGATCGTTGTAAACTGGTATTTTCATAGTTACTTCGGTGTGATTACCGGGAATGCAGTAGCTGTTACTTGTTCAACTCCGAATACAAATTTAATTTTTTAGTTTAATTTTTTCCATAGTTAAGTGATTTTGTTGAAGGTTTTGGAAAGCCTTCGTGAAATGTTTATCTCGATCATAACGTCCTATACCGTCTAAAATTCATGCACAAAAGTATACTATGAATTCATGAAAACATGATTCGTGTGTACAGGAATCAAGAGATACATTTTAGATGCCTCAAAACGGATGTTCTTGAAAGAAATTCGCAGTAAGTACATGGCAGTTTTGGTCTATCGCAGTATCATATTCTTCCACAATTAGCTAAATTAATTCTTGAAACTGTTTTTAATTTTACTGAACTTCCATAAAAAGGTGTGAAAGTCAACCAAACTATCCATTTTATTAAATGAATAACATGTTTTGCTTCCTTATTCGTATCAGTGGGATTCGATTGTCTTCTATTAGCAGAGTAAACGATCAAATATTTAAGGTGTAGACATTTGTCGGGCGTTAAATGCATCGCTAAGAGGAAGACCCTCTGATGATATCTAAATAACTCGGTGCTTACGTCCTCAGTATGGAGTAACTATGTAATGCAACTATGTAACTTGTGTAATATTGTATTGCCAACTTCCGTAGGATACTAATAGATCATCCTTCCGTGTTTACTCTACCCTGTTAAAATGTCAGAAAATACAACAGAAGTTTAAAAAGAAAAACACCGCCAAAGGTTTATTAGCTTTGTATTTGAATAACCCTTCTAAGCAAATCACTGATCTATTTACATTAGGCGTAGTCGCGAACCTCGCGCCTCCGTTACTTGCACTTGAAATCTAGACAACAAAAAGGGCCCCGTTTCTATTTCAGCACGTTAGATCGATTACAAACGAAATTAGCCACAAGGCTCCTCCAGCTGATCACTGTGAGTCCATACCTTGTTATTGACTTCTAGATGTCACACAGACCTCTTCCGTGAACACCAAACTTTGTAGTCCCTTTGTACGAAACAAAAGCTGATACAAAATACCTACAACGGTTCAAAATACTTCATACGGATATTAAAGAGAACTCCATGAATAGAATAACTAAAATTTAACGAGATAATATACAACACCTACTTACCATTTCTCAATTGTACAACATTCTTGTAGAACTCGATATGAAAAGGTACTCTTGAAAACTAAACTTTATTGCAATTATATCATCTGATGTGATTCTCAATTGATATTGATCGATTTTCAGAACGTCCGAGCACTCTCACATTCATATTCGATCATTACCATTTTTTCTGTCAAATGTAGCCCTTAAGAAAAGTAGACGGATGGATGGAAAGCTCTTCGGGATGGCTCATTCGAATCATTGAAGGTCTATCAATAACGATAAAAACGTTAGGGCGATGAGATTTTCGACCTAATTTTCATTAGAACTAGAATCTGAATAAGGAGTAATTTATTAGAAAAACTCCAGAATAGCGGACCGAGAGTGGACGGATTTTTTTTTTTCAAATTTCATATTTGGATTTACAGATTTTGAAACGTAACATTATACATTTTGACGAGTTTACATTTCTTTCTTGGTCGACTATGATATAGGATCTTAAATTTTAAAAAGATTTGATTTAAATGTGACTTAATCACAGCAATATACATTTTAAAAATTCTAGGCCAATCAAAAGATTTGCAAGGTTTGTTTCTCTTCTAAAATAAACGTAGACTAACCAAAATACTGGGAATAGAACACTGATCCGTAAATATTAAACAATAGACAAACATGTGGGTAGTCTCTTTATGAACGCTCACGTAAAATTTTCAAACGGATTTTAGCGGATATAATTCATAATGACCATTTTGGCCACAGCATACTCAGTATACTACAATATTTGTGATAGGCTTGTATTTACAGTATCTTTGGTATTAATATCGTTTCTCGACTAGAGTCCTTTGTTGTTACGATTTTATCACCGCACATTCACTATGAAATCAGCACCCATCAAATCTAATACATTCGTTAAAATCCATGGAATGTATTAAAGAAAATACCATGAACCATTTCGCTGCCAACATAAAATACAGGAGCTATCGCTATTCAAGTACCATCGTCGAACTAAAGAGTAAATGTATCTACATACGTGGACAGTTGTGTCAATTACCAACTTACGCGTAAAACAAGAGAATTCGTGGGTTGAAAAGTTGATCATTCATCTTTGGTAACCACAGACTTGAGTCAAAATTAATCACAAAAGGAGAGCACTATGATCGCTACTCAACATTCCATGATGATGAGTTGTGAAATGAGAACTCCGAGCGACATACTCATCTTGGGTATACCATGATTCTTGTGAGAATCTGTTCTGCTGGATGTTCCGAGGTTATGAAGGGTCATTTTCCGCTGTTTAGGTTTCAAAAAATCTTGCGACCTCCTCCGTCCATTTGGGGTTATTAGATCATGTTGAGTGTCTTCTATCACATCCCCACAGGAGTTTTTTTTATTAAGCTCATGAAGCTCATCAACGGTTTTTTCAAGATCATCCATGTGATTTAATTGAACCATCAAAGCCGAGTTGGATTCAGCTAAATAGTGGCTCATTTCATCTTGTTCGTGTTTCATAGCCATCACTTGTCTGACGAGGTCGTCCAACCTCTCGTTCATCCACTGCTCCCGAGCATACTTGATTAATTGTTCTTCTTCTTCTTGAGATTTCTTGGCCAAGCACAGGACGCACTCCCATTTGCTCTCCGCTGCCAAACGGTCCGCTTCCTCACACGACACCGGCAAACACCTCAGGTGGACTAAATCACAACAAATACAGCACATCAGCACTTGCTGTCCGGATCTGATGCTGCAGCAGCAACTTCTGCAAGTTGTTGGCATTGTGATCACTATCACTTCAACTGTAACGACGTTTCAAATGTCCACCGAAGACTGTGCTCAACGATCACGCTCGCGCCTTGATTCAACTCACATGACTCAGTCGCACGAGGCCCACAGACGCCGACGGGGTCTGATTATTTTTATCTCTCACCAACCTTCTTCGTCGAAATAGGTCTAACGTCAACCGCTTCCACCCTCCTCCAGTTTTACGCGCTATTGAAACCTCCCAGCTAACCTTCCTCCCACTTGCTGCCTCCCTAACTGAGTTAATCTCACCCTGTGGGGCTTCTGACCTAACCATAGCCGTTCGATATTAAAGCCACTCAACAGATCTCAGACCACGTGAGATGATCTTCACTGCACTTTTGTGGTTGTAAAGATTTCACAGTGCTGCCTATAACTTTGTGCTCAGTGGCTTCTACCCAAAAACATCAATATATATTACTGGAAAGCGTATGTGATGGAACTAAAACACTCACTGTTATTTAGTGGTGAATGTGTAAGAAAAAAATACGCCTTCCATCACACAATGTAAAAGCTACAAAACCAAACTGAGCTTACATCCCGATATTTGTACAGTTCTTGATGAGTTGCCAGAGTCTCCTTATCTCCGGTGCCTTGAAGAATAAATGTGTAATACAATTTTACCATTTCTTTACTATTATAATATAAGAAACAGCTTGTGATATCATCCAATCAGTGTAGCAGTAAGTTCTCAAAAATGTTAAGCTCTTCTTCAATTCTAATCACCAACATCACAGAAAACATCAGCGAATTTCTATCGGTGTAAATTCTCCCTCAATACATGGTACTCCCGTGTCTAAAAAGTTTAAACAAAATAATTTAATTTATAAGCTACCAGTACTTTTTACGGAAACACAAGGTTATTGGTTGGTTGCCGCTCAAGCACCAAGTTGTTGTCACTCTTGCGAGTAAATTAAACACGCTAAGTTGTAATATGTATTTCCGTGTTTCTTTGTGAAAGCTGCTACAATATTATTGTGCAATCAGTTTACTTCATTTTCATTCTCTTCAAAATTAACCGTTTAGTTTTGACCAATAAATATACATTATAAAATACCATGTAGTTACAGTAAAATTGTACTATGTAGATGCGTATATTTCAACCACATTCTATTCTAATCGTTCAGCAGCCAGGTCTTTAATTTATGCAAATTCATACGGAATAGCTTGGAAGTAATCTTTGTAGTCCCACCATGTAAAGGTGTTACTGTTCTTTCCGTGGGAGTCGAAAGCGAACGTTCTTCCATTCCACCGATCTGAATCACCGTAGATAAGCAAGTTTCAGCGGTGTAATGACGGCTGGTAATACTCGAACAAACAAAGGTGGAGGGAAGATATCTTGGATGGGTCGAAGAAGATTGAAAAGAGATAAGGTTTTGATGTCTGTCGCTCCTCCATTGTGTATTTCGATAAGAACTTTTTTGCTTAGGAACTTCTGACGTTGTCTTCGAGGATGTGTAAACGACATTTATGGATAATGATACCGCCAGACCGGAATACCTGTCAAAATTAATTTTTTGGAATTATTAAACTAACTGTTCTTTGATGATCAGCCTTGTACGTGCAAGGGGCTATATTTCATTATTCCTATATTCATTGTTATTTTATTCATATTCCATTTTTAATAACTAAAATGTTTACTGAAAGAATCCATCAGATGATCACGTTTGAGAATAAAAAAATATCGTTATATTATGATCATTGGAAGTAACCAATTTCATTAACAAAGTCTTCTTCGGTCAGTAACCTTCAAGTTCAACGAAAAAGAAAGATTAATGATTGTCACCTACACCTTACTACGGATCCGAAATTTGATTTAATTAAGAAATACATCACCAAAAACATTTCAGCAAATTGAAAGACAACAAACGTATACGATTTTACGAGCACAGGTAGATAGAGGTTAATAGCAATAGTTTTTAACTTCGATTATTCTGATATAGAAACTAAATAATGGATTGGAGTGTGCTCACCAATCAGTTTGGGAAGCTGAGAGACAGTTAAATTTCTTAAAGCTCGCAGGTTAATAAAAATTATTCTAGATGGAGACAACGATCAGGAAACGGTTCTTCCACTGTATGAACACCCCCACGAAGAGAACCTATGATCTGCATTACTCGTGGACAAAAACTAGTATTTTTCTAAGAAATAAACTCCTTGCAAAAATAGCTCACTTTGTACCCACTTTCAATGAAATTTCCAGGATAGAATCAGGTTAACAAGTCGATGGCCTCTTGGGACTAAAAATCTTATTGTAATGCATTAGGAATTGCCATCAAGTCTGGGTGAATATGAAGTGTTTGAACCCAGTGTTACTTCTACCGATTCTTCGATTTATTTGGTTGCAGTGATTTGGGTTGTGTGACAGATTGTCATATTGGAATTACGTTGCAGTGGAAAATGCAAAATTGTAGTTAGTGAGTTTCAAGGAAGATAAATCCAAAATCACTTGCAACATTCCGATCCACCGGAACATCCCATGGCTAAGTACACACCGAAACGTGGATAGGTAACTACTTTCAACATCTCAATCAGCAAGTACCTGTTTGCATGTTACTTTGCCAGCTGCAAAGATCTTCACGACGAATCTCTCTTGAAAACACAGTCTTTGTTTCGTGGTCGATGGTTTGATGGCAATGGGGGAATGCAGGGGGCCCATTGTTACAGCCCTCGGCCCCGTTAACCCCGCCTTGAGTGAAAGTTCGGGTCCAAGGACGACTTGGGCCCTCGAGGGCGGTGGAGGTGGACGCTGGGCGAGCACTCCAGCTTCCCGGCCAGCGGCTCAAGTCAGTCAGACTGACACCCGAGTGTTGCGGCGGGATTCAGTGCGACGCCGCGGTTTCTGTCGCGCGTTTCGTGTCCCCAAGCCAGGAGCAATATCCGCGAGTTCTGCAGCTCTTGCGTCATCGAACAACAAACGGAATTTGCCTCCGCCAAGTGTTAGAAATAGCAAACGACATTCAAACGAGGTATGTGACCACATAATTCGCAGAATTGTACGTGTATGTTGTAGTATGAACACAAGCATATTATTTGTTTAAGCACTACAATCATTACGATCAAGCAGTCACTCTTATGATAACATTTTTAAAGAAACTGCAGACCTCTCTCATAAGAAATCTTGGGCAGTAGCGTAATTGTACAACAGGCACTGAACGGGCAGGTAAGATTTGAAATACATTAAAGAAGCCGATAGATAAAGGCTCCTACAATTTTACGAAAATATCACCAGCAAAAAGCAAGAACCGGTCAGTAAGCCTTGAAGCCGAGCATTCGCACAAAAGATTCGACACGTATTTATCTTCCGACAAGAAAATTGTCGCATTCTTTTTGCATTTCATAGCATTCCATAATATCGTAAAGGCTTTTTTAAACTCATATTTCAAGGATTTCTGTCTGTTGGAGAAGAAGAAAGAAATTATTTACGTCGTATCACCTCGGAGATTCTCCCTTGAAAATCTTCGATTTCGAATATAAAGCCCAATGAGAAATCCCCTCGCCCCTTATTATATTTAATTACACTCCTATTTATAAAACTATAACATTAAATTGTGGATCAGGGGGTATACTATCATGTTTTAATGACCTTGCGATTTGAAACTGCTTTTTAAATAATCCGAACCAAAGACCCATTGAAAAAAGTCTATTAATCTACATCTACAATTTAAAAATACATCCAAGTTGTTGCACAGAGACATCTCAAAATATTTTTAAGATCTCTGTTTTCATTTGTAGATAGGTAATGCTTGGTTTTTTTAAATGGAACGCTGTAAAACATTCCAAAACATGTTAAAGCCCTCCAAAAATCTGTTGAAAACACGTGGCTAGCTTTTTAACTTTAGAAAACAACGAATTTGATACATCAAAACGCTGCAAAACTTTCTAAACTAGATTAATCTTTTAATTCCATCGAAATTTTCAGAATGATCCTGCATTACTCCGAAACGGTATGCTTCAGATCGGTTGAAAAATGTTTAAGAATTCAGAAATCGGTTTAGACCGTTTACGCATTGCTTTCAGATGACATTCAACAATTAAAAATGGCTTTTCATGTGAAAATGCTTGTAAAGGAGATGGGTTGATTTTTGTATTTCCTCACGAAAGAAGAAATAGAGAAAATATGCTTGCGCATGAGATAATTAGCCCTTATTGCGCTGAAGTCTTCAATTCATAAACAAAGTTGGACCGTTCGGGCCTCTGCCATCCAAGCTCACTAAGGCCTGGTTCCTTCTCCATCACATGATCCCGTATATGTGCACGAAGGGGCGTTTGCTGCCTGGGCAAACATTGACTGACTCCGTCGGCGCGATAGGTTTCTTCAAACATCGCAGACTACTGAGGGCAGGGCAACTGGTTAGTTTCTTGGTTCGTTCAATACGATGTTGCGCTGAATAAATGACAACCCATATAAATGATGTCGGACTTCACTACAATATCATTACTACTTGAGACTAGTAATACAGTCCACTTAGTAAACGGACATGAATGTCCCTTATGCTGTTCGTATTGATTGAACCAATTTGGTTAGAACTCAAATTTCAAGGAAATCCGTGAACAATTTTCTGGGCCCTTCGAGTTGTTGGGAAAGTGAAATGCTAAGCAGTTTTTTCTTTATAGCTCGGTTTGACGTTCTTTACCTCACGAAAGCACGTTGGAGCTGTTAATTTGAAGAATGGATCGCTGCGTGGCGGCATAGGGTTGTAAAGGGTAGACCGGTTGAAGGGGTGGAGAAGGTCGAAATTTACTGCTGAGATAAGACGAGTTATCTAGTAAACGACGCTCTCAATCGTCGTTCGCTAGCGTCACGATATGAGAGACCCTTTACGATTCAAAGCAAACCCAAGGCTCCTTTGGTAGCGTAAACTCTTACTGCGCTAACAAAATAAATCAAACATGAATCTAAATTCTTCTAATCAAGTCAAAAACAGGAATTTTAATGTGTTTACTTAGAACTTGAATCCCCTAATGTTGCTTTCAAGTTTATTATGCTGCCGCATGCACTATTTTCGTTATTAGCAAATGGAAAACTGCGCCAAATTGTTAGTATTAATAATTATTTTAATTAATAATTATTTCACAGGTTTATTATTTCTGATTATGTGACCCTTAGCTGCCCTCCACATCTAAAGCCTCCACATCTTGTAATTGTATTCAACCTGCCTTAAATCCGTTAGGGGTTATCAATTTTTTCCAAAATAATAATAATGATAATAAACCAAAATTGTTTTCATCAAAATTAATATTTCCATTCTCATTTCAAGTTATAAACAAATCTGAACAACTTTCGTTTCGTCTGTGTATGTGTGTGCCCAACTCCTTTCAAGATTAATTTTCACTATTTCCATCAGAATTTGATAAAATTTTCCAGGGAACATGTAGGTTAGACTCCAAACAATTAGTTTCATTGCTCACAAATCAAAAGAAGCATATGGATATAGTTACATTTAGGATGTAAGATCATTGATGCCCGGTTTGTATCTACCTATGAAAGGGACCGTCTGAGTAGTATACACTGGAGAATGAATATACATTCTACTGTTGCTAGGACTGAATACTGGCAACTATTAGATAGAAGGGAATGAACACGGTACTGCGTTCCTTAGAACGTAATTTGCCCCAACAGTTGTTTGATGATAACTATGATCTTCTCTTGAGGGGACGTTTTTCTCTCCCCAAAGTTGGTAGAAAGACTATACATGGTGAATTGTACTGGAATACGATTACAATTTATGTTGTAAATATATGTAATCTTATATTATCCAAAAAAATAAATTCTGTTAACGATGAAATTTTCTCAGAAAGGACGAATTATGGTGAGGAAGGTCCCCTGTCATTTCACAAATGCTTGCTGCGCAGTCGCAAACTTATAATCTATCTTCTCCCTTTCGTCCAAATTTCAAATTTAGAGTGTAATGGTGGAGAGAGTTGTATACCCCTTTTGAGTTTCATCAGGAACGTATAATTAGTATTAGCTGCTCAAACTCTGACCTCAAATCCTTCCAAAAGGTGATTCTTCAACAGTTTTCGTTCTATTTCAATGAATTTCATTCGGTTTGAACGGATTTGTTTGTAGATCAAACCTGTTTGACCTGGGCCAAACGACATCAGTTCCAACTCTTTGGAAGATTATGCACACGTGCAAACGTGACATCTATTGGAAACATTTCAATGATCTATACATTCATGTTATGGATATTCGGAAGCAGTGTCTCTCCCAATGTGGCAGACGTAGCTTTATTCATTTTTCAACCTATTGTTGGTGGTGATTTTCTTTAATCCTCCAATTCATTTATTTATAGTGGTTTTGTTCCCTCTTTTCTCAACATCAAACAAAAATTCACTATAAACGGGTGCTCGCTGAACGAATGTATGGGGCGCATGGCAGAACTACTTTCGTTTATAGAATAAAACCAACATTGTGACTGGGTTTTCAGTTCTTATTGATTCTATTAACTTTAATCCCCACTCCTCCTTTCTCTGGATTATCCGAAACCCCGGGGAAATTGGCGGATAAACCTTATTCAACACGTTTGGCGACATCTGCGCTTTCAAGAAAAGTTGTTTTTCGTGGATCCACTTTTTTTCTTTTGAGGAGTTCCCTTTTATTGGTCCGTCATTCGTCTTTTGCCACCTCACCTCCCCGTTTTCACGGTCGATCTACCCGTCAGAACCGTAACAAGGGAAAGCAAATAATTGAAAGACATCTTTTGGAGCGACTCAAGCTCGGCTGAACATCATCCTATTGTGATCAGGTACCTAACCAATTTATCTTCGTTGTTCTGGGCATTGACCCTTATCGAGGAGATGGGTTGCGGATAATAGTTTCGAACCCAGAATATTTGGGATTAGAATAGTCATTATCCTGTGAATCAACATTTTCCCATTCGATTCAATGTCTTATCAAATTTTGTTTACTTACATTAATAAGACAAAAGTCTATTAATATACCACAATACCTTGGGACTATAAAACTCAGAGGGAGAAATGATTCTACACCTTCAGGGAAAAACTTGTGTTAATGTTATTTTAGAACGATGTCCGTGGCGAGCAGGACGATTTTTAGCTTGGATGATTGAATCGTACACCACCCTGCTTTTTCCAATTTAATCGAGACCTCACGAAAATCTCTCGAGACCTCGAGAAAATGATGGATTTTACGTAAACGTACAATGTGTATGTGCCGAGCGCAGTACTGAGCTGTGCAACGAAACAAAGACCATCTACGGAATGAAAATGAATGAAAATTCGAGAAATTTTAATGAAAAACTGGAAAATGTACTAGTCTCAATGAATTGCTGACATACGGTAATTATTGCAGAGTTTTTATGGAGACACATTTTAAAGGGATATCTACCCTGCCAGTCCTGCCTACAATACAGATATCTTCCAAAATACGATCTATACGAATCAGTACGGGATCTATTTGAAAGGGCTTAATCGTCATCGGTCAGATTCCTGTTCAAAATCCTAATCCTATCGATATTTCTATAAAGCATTCGTTATGGAATATCCATTCTACAAACTTTTTCAAACACCCTTATTCAAAGAATGATTCAGTGCCGTAACAAAACCGATGTTCAAAAGTCGTGTGCCAGAGGGATCGTTGCGGATAGCCGGGAAACTAGAGAGCAAATGACTAGAAAGGCGAAGTTTGCAAGTTTCCGTGACATTCCGGGTTGCGAAACTCGGAATGGAGGAACGAATCATTTGAGCAGTAGATTGGTTTTACGTTTGGTCGCCGCTAATGTCACAACCCGAATTATCCTCATCTTCTTCGAGTTCTGGATGGAACGAAATGAGTGCGTTGGAAGTTGGCCTCTTCGGTTAATCTGCCATCCTGCCTAGTGGCATTGACCCTGAGTACCCGTGGCATCATTTTTTTGGTGGAAAGATCAAGGTAGATACGTTACTCCAACGTCATTGTCTTATCACGTTACCTTTCTCACAGAAATCGCTAGATATCACCATCTCTCTTACAAAAATTAAAGCGTCTATTTGTTTTCATTGTACAATACTAAATAATTTATTTAATGAAATAAACATCCTAAATAATTTAAATATGAAATAGTTTTCGGTATAGAATAGTTGAAATAAAAATTACTGCAGCACTTGGGAATGGAGCTCGTCAGTTGATAAACTATAACTCGAAACAAGAAGATTGATTGATTGATTCATTTATTTATTAATCTGTACATTATCGGACCTATGTTGGTCCGCTCTTCCTAATATACAGAATTTATCATTACAAAAATCAGGCTGTAATCTTATTATTTAACTATACAAAAAAAAAGTAAAAATAAATATATTTTCCTCTATACTATATACTACGCTAAACAAATTCGTTGGTAATTTGTAATAAAAGATAAAGTAGAAATCAGAGCTTCAACATAATGTCCTTAATTCAGTTTATCTTTTATAGTGTCCTTATACTTATTCTTAAAATTGCCATTAGTCTTGGAAAATATTGATAAATTATTATTATAAATTCCGGAAGCTTGTATTAAGTAGGATTTATATAAACTTCGGTTCTATGCAACGGAATTCTCAAAGTATGATGAGCGAAACGGGATCGGGTAGGGTTTAACATAGCTTCAGCGGATATTTCAAAATTTTCAAATAGGTAGAGTGGTTGAAGATGTGGAGATGAAGAAATTAAATGTCTAGATTTGGACGACCGTCAATATAACCCATCAAATTCAAACAGTTAGCAAATCAAACTCTAAATTTTCCTAGTCAATTCACTATTTCTCATGTCACATCCATCATCTCTCGAGTTGAATTCACTACTTCCCAATTCCAACTGAATGAACACCACTCCGACAGCAGCACTGGAGGTTCAGTTAGACCTCACACCTCTGCACATTTATGTGCAGAGAACAGCCTACCTGAGGGCCATTAGAATGCAGCAAATGGGAAAAATAAAGCACTCCCTACAAAAAGATAATCACTTGGAAATACTGGACAAGTTAGATACAGATCCAATGACTATGTCCATCTCTGACGTAATGTTAAAAAATATGAACTTCGATCTACCTTTAAATGAATCGTAAATGATCGTGAGTTTTGGAAAAGAGACATGCCTCAACTTAAACCAGGCTCACTTGTGTGGTACACAGATGGGTCTGTGATGAATGGGGCGGCTGGCCTGGGGTTCAAACGCCCCAATTTCAATCTGGCCAAGCCTCTGGGTTCGACTGCAACCATATATCAAGCGGAAACCCATGCTATAGAAATATTTGCACAAGAGATTGCCAGGAAACGACTCAAAGGTGCAACAATATATATACTATCTGACAGCCAAGCAACACTAAAGGCTATTTCTGCCTTCTCAGTAACTTCAAAGCTGACTTGGAGTTGCCTCAACTCCATCAAGGCTGCGGCTCAGGGCAACAAACTGGTGTTGCTATTGGTACCGGGTCATGAGGAAATAGAGGGCAACGAGGAAGCTGATCGCCTTGCTAAAAAGGGATCCAAGAGTTATTAACTCAACAGGTTCATTTAATTGGGAGAACAAAACACGTACAAAATACTCGCATAACACTCCTAAGCAGAGGCAAGCCATGCGGTTCCTTTCTATTTCAAGAAAACACGCAAAAGCCCTTCTGTCATTGAGGCGCAAACGCCATTGCAAACTTGTGGGTCTTCTCACTGGCCATTGCCCCCTCAGGTACCACCTAAACAAAATGGGTAAGTCCAGGACAAATGCCGGCTCTGCTACAAAGAGGCGGAAACAGCAGAACACATCCTCTGTAACTGTCCTGCTGTTACATCAACTAGATTCCGGCATTTCGGGAAGGGTATCCTAACACCCTCCGATATTGCCTTGGAAACGCCTGAAAACCTCCTTCACTTTGTAAACGAAGAGGTTATTAAAAAGGTTTTTAATTAAAAATGGGGACAGCGTCACAATAGATCCTAGTGGTCTCAGTGACCAGGGGCTCCTTCCATCCCTTATCGGAAAAAGACTCCAACTCAACATCTCCCAAACAAAACTCAATACCTTCCAATTCAAACCCAAAATTTCCGATGTCAAACTTGAAAATTTCCACGTTATTTCCATAATTTCCAACTCATATCAACAGCTCCCTAATCAAACTCCTCCCAACATAAATTCAACTCTCCACAACTCAAATTCAGCATTAGAACACGTAACAAAAGGAAATCTGAACAAAGTGTTAAAACTTGGAAGAATGTACTGGCTAATCGGCCGGAGATCCACCTTGACATTGGTAACAAGCTGCTACTGTACAATCACGTACTAAAACCGGTTTGGAAGTATGGAGCGCAGTTGTAGGGCTGCACAGCTCCAACTAATAGACGGATAATTCAACGGTTCCAGAACACCGTTTTACGATTTATCACGGATGCACCGTGGTATTTCCGAAACGATGGTCTCCACGGTGAACTTCGAGTTAACACCGCGGATGAAGCTATCAAAAAGCGAGCTACTTCTCACCTTAACAGACTTAAATATCTTGTAAATGAGGAAGCTGTCAATCTTCTGAATAGCGCGTGAAACCACATGAACTTGTGTAGGAAGTGATTGTGAAAGTTAAAGAGACATGGGACGATGTTGTGTACCTTAACTCTGAAATATATATGTTAGTAAAATAAGTCAAATTAATATTGTTGATGAATTTACCCGGTTCAATAAAAGAGTTTAAAAAATCAGCATTTCCCAACTTAACAACTCAGCATTTCCCAGCTTAAAAATCAGCATTTCCCAACTTAACAAATCTCCAACTTCAACATATCCCACCAGATTTTGACCCTCACTTTGGAGGACAAATGATGACGTCCAGGACGCCTGAACAATTGGACGAAAACCCCTCAACCTGGAACGCTGTCTAGGTACTTTACTGCTAGATTCAACGCTGACCGGGGATTGATTGATTGATACATGCGATTACTTTTGAAGTTGGATCGTGTTCGACAAAAAACATTATTGACATAAAAGGGAAAATATTGAAAGAACAGACGGTGGGCAGGGATATTATGCACTTGTGCCTGTAGCTGTTACTAGGCTTGACCTTGTACCGTCGTTAAAGAAGTACAATTCACAATTGAGGTACGTTACTGCAGAGGACACTGCTGAGGTTCACATAGGTTACCATACAAGTTGTACACATATCTCATGATGAAGTTTACTGAACGGTTTAGACATGACGATGACATGTATACGGTTTAGTCATTCACACTAGTAGAAATATGCGCTCTACTCAATTACCTTAAACTTACCCAATATTGAAAGAAATTCACCTGTCAACCTATTCGCTATTCACAAGGGAAATTCCTTTACGTCATTTACCTGAGCTTATCTGTTTCAGTACGGCGGAGACGAACCTCGACCTCTCGCACCAAGCGAAAAACCCCTTGTGGTTCAGAGCGACTTCCTCCAAAAATTGGGATACGCTGACAGTTCAAGAAGGGCACGCTTGGGGATTGATCCTGACTTGCGCTTTCTCATATCTTTTCACACTGGTAATACGTTTTTTCTTATTACAATATTTTGCTCAATAATCAATAAATCAGGTGTTTCGGTAACGAAATCAAGATTGCCGTTCACACTTCGTAAATTTACTTTCCCCAGTAGACATTCCCACAACCATTTTCTCTTTGCCTTCTGCCATCTCGTTTTCTTGAAATTGCAGCAACAGTGAGAAAAGATCAAATTTTCCCAACATCCCAATATTAAATTTGACGCCTTCATTAAGCATATAAAAAACGAATAATTTTTGAAGCTACCAATTTCAATCTTATTCTCTTCAAATTTGGAAGGTAGTTTGGTAGTAATAACATTGTTCCCACAAAAACGAAGTGAAACAACGTTAGCCATTTGTATATTTTACACCTTTCCATTCGTAACTTTCATGATACGAATGAGCAATGAATTAAATGGTTCGCCATTTGTAAATTAATCTCCTACATTAACATTCTTCTTCATTCAATTAATCATTTTAAAGTATATCATTTTTCGGTAATTAAACTGTATATCTATTTCACGATCTTGAAAGCTATTTGTGCAATACCTATTCCGTTTTGGAAAAAACCTGGAGCTGGGTATTTCGAAATATTAACCTAAAAATTTTGAAGGAAAAAAATAAACGAGATTAATAATCATGATTCAGGAAACGTTTACCACTTACGGATTCATTTTCGAGTTCTGGTTAAAAAAATGTAAAAATAGGAGATTGAAACCATTTTAATTGATCAATGAAAAATCATCTTAATCCGAAAGATGACATTCGGCATAAATGAGCGTAAATTATTTTTTTTTTAAGTTTATTGCAAGGATCTCAAATATCATATTTGCGCACCCCGCGCAACTGCTCAATCATGGGCAAGTGACACTACCTTTTTTATTTTAAACGGTAACCCTAACTTTTTATTGCAGATTCGGATTCTACCCAAAATTTCGCAACCAATGTTTTTTTATTTCAAAGTATCGCGACCCCAAAATATCGAATAGTGGATGATGGTGAACTTTAAAGTGTGGCACATGAATTTTCACTGTTTTTCAACGCTGTTTCTAATTCGACTCAATTTTTGATGATGTTTGTTCTCCGTACACACGGGCTGTTTTCAGAGTTTTAAGCGGATTTATTTTCGAGTTCTGGTTAGAAAAAATGTAAAAATAGGGGATTGAAACCATCTTAATTGATCAATGAAAAATCATCTTAATCTGAAAGATGACATTCGGCATAAATGAGCAACTCGTGGGACACCCTGTAGAGTAAACCAATAGTTAAGCTCTAAAGTTTCAAGTTTCCCAATGAATTGATTTTATTGCGTGAAAATTCGCTTTTACATAAAACTTAAACCACCTGAGCCGTTTACGACGTCTCGATGATACCTTATCGTTTTTCCGGGAGAACCTAGTTCCACTTTATTGCCCATAAGACATTCTCATGAAACTCCGGTAAGACTTATTTGCTACCGGAACGTACGTTATCTACATCCAGGAGTTAGTAGGTAGAAAACTTACCTTTTACTACATATAGTTTCCAAAGAAATTAAGAAAAGATGCTGATAGCTAAGAACATACTCCATATTTTCATACACTAAGTCTCCATTTTTTTAATTGATTAACACGTAATAGAAAAAATCAAGAGAATATATTAGGTATAAATGAATAAATATGATTTTGCCTTTGTAAAGAGCTTGGTGTATGATGTTAGTTGAGTGCGTAGTAAATGTGTAGTATGCAGTGCTCATTGATTCTTAGTATAATATCGTTAAAATTATTTGTATAAATAAAAAAAATCCAAGGACTTATAAGAACTACTGAATAAAACATGAATCATTTGTTGAGATACTTATTCTTGTTGCAATATGTCAATCTCGGAGCTGAACCTCCGTGTTATGTTGTTTTATCAACTGAATACACGTTACTGAACACTAAGTGTCCAATATATTTCAATACACTTAAACTTAACAACGCATGATAATAAAACTCCTGAATAGTGTTATAAAATTGAATTCTAAGATTTTATAAATCAAGAAGCTTTTAATGGTACCTTTTAACTAATATTATTAAACTTACCTACCTGTATAAATTGAGTTTCAAAAGGTGGTATCGAACCAGTAAACTTTACTACTTTTCTTCAGTATTGATGCCGTCTACCTTCATGTTTGTAATAGGTGCCACGCTAGTTATTTAGGTTGTTTCCAAGGCGTGGTACCTAGATGCTCAGATACTAAAAGTAGGTAGGCTGGAATCAATAGGTAGGTCGGTACTTATGCAGAGATAAGCTTGTTCGTGATCTCTGACCTTGTTGTCCTTGCCTTGTCTTTCTACTCCCACCCCTCATCATCGACGGCGCCTTCTAATCGCCGTTACATTATTTCAGGGCTCGTTCGCACCGCGCAGCCAGTGGTGAAACGCAAACAATGTACTTTAACGATCTGATGCTCAACAGCCTTGCTTATTACAACAATGATTGTTACCAAATTTCACCAAATTACTACACAAGTTTACAAAAACGATCGCCTGCTAGTCCGCATCATAGTGAGATATACTAATGTTGTATCAAGTTGATGAATAAATGGACTTCCTCTGTCGTTACAGCGGCTTGGAAAGTTTTCGACCCGTTTCGGGTCGTTCGCCAAAATGCACCTAGCCAGTTCCGCGCCCAGAACATAATACGCTAGGTGCATTTTAGCAAATGGCACGAAACTGGCTTAAAACTTTCCATACTGCTGTATTTACAGAGGAACATATTTATTTCTCAACAAGACACCGCATGAGAATGTCTCGCCGTGTTGTGTACTTGCATGGTACCGTTTTGTAAACTTGTGTGAAATTCGATAAAAATTGTTAGTAATTAATTTGTAATAATGAGCAATATTGTTGCCCATTAGATCATTGAAGTACACGGTATAATATCTACGGAAAAGACCAATAAAAAATAACTGTAATAAGAGAATTCAGAAGCTAAAAACAAAGTCAGAGAATAAAAATCAGAAACAAACCTTGAACTTTCCATAAAGCTAAGTATTAACTTAGACAGGACACTTAGGTGGTTAGTAAGAATACACTAAATTGGTCAAATTTGAAAAGTATATTCTAAAAAAATTACTAAAATTGTCAAATACAGCGGATAATCGTTGGATTAATTAGTTTTTATTTTTTGCGGAATATTGAACTAAAAAGTGTGTAAACTATGAACTAAAACGTTACCGAATTTCAGAATAAATATAATTCAGAAAATACGCTCATACAATCATGCACTAAGACTAGAATTTGTTTAGACAGTCTTTTACGATATTTTGGAAGACAAATCAATGATGTTTTCTGATCGATTATTTTCAGGTCCCAAATGGTTCGGTAGAAGTGGAGAAGTTTGGCTGCTCAAGGGTCTCGTTCTCCCTCAATGGAGGAAGAAAATCATCACCCTAAAAAACGGCCTAATGATCATACAGTCTGGTAAATGTTCTAATGATGTCATCATACCTTTTAAGCGACATGCTAATCGTTAGTAGTATACTCTGACACTTGAGACTATCGATCGAAAACCGGTTAACGTTCTGGAAAGCGATCCAAAACAGTGATAGTTGAGCTGTTTAATACATTTATATAAAAACGCATTCAAAGAAGATTCGGGTAATGCAACACAGCCTGCACATATAGAAAATTTACCACTGCAATCGTTCCAATATTTTAGAAAACATTATACTGTAATAAATCGAAGAGAACGCTTCAGATTAGTGAGAACGATTTGCATTAACCTACGTAAAATGTAACGTTCAAAACTATCCAATCTTTCAACAAATTTTCCAACGTCTGAGCTACCAAACAATAACTAATTACAATAATTACTAATAATAACAATAAATAATTAATAATAGGTACCGAAGTTCCCAATATTATTATCAAGCGTTTGTCAATTCTCTGAAAAATCGTTTTGATAATCTGTACTACTTATGGATGGCAGAATCAAAAGGTGAAAACGCTGCAAATTATTACACAGAGGTTTATTATTTCGATGCTGGATAGCCCTAAAACTTGAATCACCAAGTTACACTGGATAGTACAACCAGAGAAAATGCTCCTTGGTACATAGGTAACAGAAATAACAAATTCACAAACAATACACTGAAATTAAACGGGATAAAATGAAAATACTTGCAAGAATAATTCGTCTGCTTTTTCTCCTCAACTGAATCGAAGCCTTGGAAGGAAGAGTTATGAATGCTATAATCGTATAGGATGAACCATGATGTAAGGGCAGTCGCCAGCCACTCGTCTTACCACCCATCCGACCGCCTACCTGACCTAGAATGCAAAGTTGTTCTACAATTAAAACCCAATATTTTTATAAAGTCACGCTAGTTTTTCGATTTTTATCGTTTTAAAGTCATTTAGTTCATTGTTTGTTCAAATTTAATCCAACAATATTAATTCACTAGCTGTTTTCGATGTCCTCGACATATCTAGCGATAGAATGGTAGATCATTGTCAGGGAATGTTGACCCTCAATCGAGATTGTTCCGATCCTAACTACTCAGCTACGATTATAACAATGAATGTAGCCCGTGTAAGTAAAAAGTAAAATTTCAAGTTACCGTTTAGTATCGTCATGTTCTTAAAATGCACAATGGCTATGATGCCATGGCCATTTTAATACACCTCACATCTACTAATTTCGTGCTGTTTCGAGGAGCAACAATCCCCTCTGTATGTTAACTCTGTCGAAAGGTCAAAAATACGATAAAATATTGCCGTAATTGGAGTCATGAAGCACAAAGAGTTTTAATGGAATGTTTGACAAAATTAATCACATAGTCAGGGAAGAATTTCCAATACGGTGGGAGGTCATGTATCATTATTTCATGTTGGGCCATATTCTGTTTAATCTGTCGATGATCAAATGAACACGGGCACCAAACCTGAACACCTAAAGCCGTTCGAAGTAAGCGGAATAAATACAATTTGCTAATTAACTTCATCTGTTGTCCAGGTTGATTCTACATGATAATCAACTTCGATAAATGTGTCGTTGACACAGTCAATGCATCGAGGTGTTCATTAATGAATACTAAACAACAAATAAAAATGGGTCACTTCGAGTGACATTTCATGTTTTCCGAGAGTGGCGTCATTTCGTTGAGACGTGTTTCGGAAAAAACAGAACCTCCTGAATAAATTTAATAGAACATTGTTGATATTTCATTTTAAAATTAATACAATTAGAATTCAAGTAACTTGAAAGTGATGCAGGGATTTCAGCCGCATCTCCTGCCAATCCTAGCATTAACTTTGGTTCTTTAGCACCGATGAAAAGCTTCGAAAGGCGGAAGGATTTCCTATTGTCGAAGCCTACGCATATTCAAACGTAAAACATCAAATTTTGTGGTGACGATTAAAGGAAATGTGTTTTGTCCGATGATTGCGATCATTAAAAATAACAAACCAAAGACCAACCGCGTGTATTCCAAGAAAAATATTCAGAAGACACAGCGAAACTTCAAAACACGTCAACGTAAATGTTAATTTAGAAGAAATCGCTCCTGCGATCACCATGTATAACAGAAACTTTATGTAAGCCACGGCTTTCGGTTTTCTGATTACCGTATCTGTAAACTCTATCAATGGCATGAGTGCTGGGTTTATTTAAACTAACTGAACTCAATAATTATTGATTGTCAAATTGATTGATTGATTGACAAATAAACACGGACAACTTGTAAGAAACAAGTAGTAGTTTGGGATGAAGATAATTGTTCAATGAATAGAGTTTTCACTGTTTAAAAAAATAAATATTTTAATTTATAAATAGGTTTTATCCGATGTAACTCCGTAACAGAAATTATTTTTACTGATAGATGCTACATTGACGTAGATGTGGATGGAAAATTAAAACAAAATCTCAGGTTTTTCGAGAAAAAAAAAAATTTGAAATACTCCAGACTTCAAAATTTAGTCAAATGAGAGAATATAGAACCATATCGATAGCAACTTTATGATGTTGTATGATTTGGGAAATCAAAAAGGACAAAAGAGCCAGAAAAAATTACGGACACATTATGACGGTGAAAACTTCATAAAATTTTGGATAAACGATATACAAAAATTGTATGTACTCACTTAGTGTACTTAGTGTATTTATATATATGATTGAAATGTGTTTTGCATATTTAACATTACTAATATTATTTATCATTAGTACTAACATTACTAATTTTATCTTACGTTACATCACTATTATTATTTTTTATCATGATCATAATTTCTTTTGACATTTTCAGTGGACGGCAGTGATTGGGGTCGCGAGGCGGTGCGAGTGGAAGGCGTGGAGGTAGCAGACGGTCCTAGGGGTGGCCGTTCAGTAATCAAAGTGACTTCATCTGGTAACAAATCCTTGTACCTCGGCTTCGACCGACCCTGGCAGCAGAAACTTTGGAACTCCTGGCTGAGTCAGGTACTAAACTAGAGCTCCTTGAAATTGAATAGTTTCTAGATATATCTATTTAGTAGATACATTTGCAACTTTGTCCATAATTCTTAGAATGTACCATAATTCAACGAAACGTACCCTAAACACACTGAAAAACTCTGAAGAGGTTTCGATCTTTTTGGTTTGGGAACACACACACACGTTGTAAATTTCATGAGGGTAGAAATATAAAACAATTTGGCTACTCGTATACTATTATTGTTGGGATAGTTCGGCTACTTATTGTATTTGTGAATCAACAGGCTTGCAATTGCATTTAGTATTGTAGCTTGTCTCACACCAACTTTGAGGAAGTATGATAAACAATCCGCATCATCGTCAAGAATTTCATTGAAAACCTTAAACCTGGCTAACATAATCATTAGCTGTGAACAAATTTGATTCAGAAACATCGCTGGGAACGTAATTGAAAATTACTTCAAGTAGTAACATTTACATTTGCCTGATAAAACATCCCGCATAGAGCTTGTTCGATCACTTTTCAGAAATGAATCGTAAGAAATGTGTTCTTATAAAGTATGGGTGTAAATAACTTTGTGACTTGAGGTAGGACCGACCTGCACAACTAGCACACACAATTGCCTGCCGTCATGATATCTTGGAAAGCGAATATATGCCCCTGATTTTCTCTCTTTCACCTTTTTGATGAGGTTAAGGCCTAAATCCAACGTCCCGGGAAATATCTGTGTCCATTTGGCTCATTTCTTTTGTAGTCCAGTGGCGTGCTTTTTGCCCTCGTCGGATGAGACTGGTGATGATCATCTGGGGCAGCCGGGCAAAGGAAACGAGATTTGAGGAATTACCCGTCAGGGCCGCATCTATAGCCGAGAACTGGATTTCGGGCAATTTTTTTCAAGAGGCTTTCTTTTTCTATCTTTTGACTTGAAAATTATTTTTTCTGATACTAAGGAACGTTGTTATTAGCCTTTCAAGACGAAATCAACCACAGTAACTACAGCCCATAAGGCTAGAACTTTTATGCGTTCCAAACAGAGTTGTACAGTAATCAATTACATCAGTAAGTATGTGTATTTGCAGTTAAGCAAGTAATTACGGATAAAATTGAAGAGGAAAGTGAAGGAATGGGCCCAAATAATGAAAACCGATCATTTATGGGGCAACAATTACTCATGTGATTGCATTATTGTGTATGAGGTTTGATTAAATCGGCTTCGTAGATCAATCAGTGGTACAACTAAAAGGAAATTTCCACTTGGTAGTAAGGACACAGGTTCGAACTTAGCCAAATGTATGAAAATGTTCGGGAAATAATAGTTGGCGCAGGCAATACGACCTGAAATAATACGGAACAATAGGTAATTAAATCCCTCTCGATCTAAAAGGCAGTAAACATCCATATTCCCTGACGTAGTATATTTCACTTCCTCCCTTACTGGAGTCAAATCACACACCGTGGCAATGCCTCGCTCCTAGTGAACTTCTCCCAGCGAGCGTTCGCTGAGCCAGCGGCCAGCAGTTTCACTTTGTCATTTTGTTCTACCCCAAAAGGCTGGCATTTGACTCAGGGGAAAGGTTTTGTTTGAGCAAAACAACCCACAGTCAGGTTTGATTAAATCGGCCTCATAGCTTAACCAGCTAGAGTGTTGCAACTAAAGTGAAATTTCCTCTAGCAGTAAGGACACGAGTTCAAACTCTGTCAGAGTTGTAGAATATGTTTGACTTTAACACGTACAGCGAATAGAATCCCAATGTCTAACGCAGGGTTGTCCAACTAGCGGCCCGCGACGCTATTATTTGTGGCCCGTGTAGGTCTTACCAAAATCATACATTTTCTTAAAATAACTGTGATTAAAAAAAAATACTTTATTCTTTTTGTTATACCATCGTTTGATAGAAGATCGATTGAAGACATTGAAAGTCTGAAAAGCAGTGTACTTTACAGTAATCCTCTAGGAGTATCCGTTGAAGATCAGCCTGCTGAATTAGAACTTGAGTTATGTGACCTTATCTGGCATGTTCCTAATCACCAGACAGGAAAAGGACCTGATTTTTTCAAATCGCTTTCCAATGAAAAGTACCCAAATCTGCGAGATCTTGGACTGAAAATGACTTCAATGTTCGGGAGCACATATATGTGTGAAAGTGCCTTTTCCTCCATGAAACACAATGAACCACAACAGATGCAACCTTACAGATTTTTCCTTGCGTCATCTCATGAGACTCTACAACTGGCCTGGCTGTGGATATTTCGTCATTGTTGGACGAAGCCGATCGACCACAGTCCTCAAACTGGATAAGATGATTTAAGAAGAAGGTATTCATCTAATGATTGTCTTAGTTCTTGATGAAATCTTTAGGGCTTAGGTGTATCTAGTTCATTCATACGTAAAACTGTGGTTGTTGAGCAATAGATTAAATAATAGTACTCTTGGTTTTAATCAATGCTACACCTCGCATTTCTTATTGTTACTCAAAAAATACTATTTGGCCAGCAACCTCATCAAAGATTCTGGTCTCGACCCTTGAGGCCTCGCAAGTTGGACACCCCTGGTCTAACGTATCCGAAATTACTAGACCACACTAATGACAATGATAACACTAAGTGAACTTATTCGTCCATTTCTAGGCCTGGCCATGAGAATTCACGTTGAATAGAACCAGAATTTAAAAAAAAATGTCAAAAATCTTTCAATCTTATGTGATTCAAAAAAGTTGGGGGGTGGGGACTTTGCACTTTGTGGAAAATACATGTTGCTTCTTGAAGAGAAATGAAGTTTGGTGATCATAAAAATAGTCAACTGAAATCTTCCAAAATAAAATTTTCAGTTTTTGGTAAACAAAGCTATTTCTGCATAAACGTCACTCCGTTGTTTCCAACCGTCATACCGCCTGACCCTTTCTTCTACAAGAGCCGCACTGATTGTGAAGATTCGTTCGAAGATATTCCGTTGCAATTGATTCGACGGTTCACTTCTGTTTATAAGAGTAGTATGTAGTGAATATGCACATTGTGTTGAGCATATAAAGGTCTCAAGCTATCTCCTTTACAGAGTCTGCATGTAGGCTTCACAGCTATTATCCTAACGAATTTCTCTGTTTATTATTTCATATAATGTACCTACAGTACTTAAGTGGAGGGTCCTTGAGGTGACACAGTTAAGGAGGGACCCGTTATGCTCGTAGTTCCGGAGCACTCGAACTGCTCCCTCGAGCGCCGCTCTGTCGTATCTTATGGAATATCTCTGCCCTCTCATCATCCATCTTCGTCCGGCTCGTTGAGGCTGTTGTTCTTGCGTCGCGTCGCGCAGGGGGAAACATCTTGGCGGAACCGGTCCTCAGTTCAAGAAGTGTCTTGTGATGAAGAGGTGTCTCCCGCGAAGCTGATCTTATTCTATATCAACAGTCCCCCCCCCGGTCCTACTACATATGTATCCCTCGTGCAATTAAATAGTTAAGGGAGTTATCAGTGAAAAACGTTAGTAGTTACTTAATCAATTCTTTGAAAAGTGTTTTTATCCGAAATTTACTTTACTCTCTTCGCGCCACCGGTAAAAGATGACTTTTTCAACATACATTCAAAACATATACAGGATGTTAGCCTCTGGTACCTGACACAGGCCAGGTATCGATTATACTCGTACAACAATTCACAACAAAAGTTGCCTCCTAACTTTTATTTTAAAGTACCGCTTAGTTTTCCAGTTATTTCAATTACAAGATTTTTTCGAGTGTCTACATTAATTCACTAAAATTATCAAAACTCTCTTAAGTAAAAGAGGAACTTCAAATTTCATGATACAGTTTGAAAGAGCGTTCTCTAATGAAGAACGAAAGTTTGCTGAAACTACATGGATGAAAAATGAACTTGAGGAGAGATAATTGTGCAATCTTGAAAATCTCAATTTTTAATCATAAAAATCTCCCTGTATTCAGATTTGAATGTAAGCCTGCAGTCTTAAAACATGGGCAAGAATCTAACGATATAATCTCAGATTTCTAACGGTACAACCAAAACTATTTTATGCTTGATTTTATATGAGAATATATTATATGAATATATGAAGGCTGATTTGATGATATTAGGTTTGAACGTGGAAAGACGTGGATATATATCGTGAAATCTACGTTTTTCACCCAAAATCAATTGCTACATTAAAAAAAAGAAATGACCCTCTACCGGGTCTCCTCGCTCAACAACTAGGGGATTTCCAGAGATGAATCAACAATTGAAAATTTCAATTAGTTATATACTTCTCATTCAGTCCTTACGACCAGGGGAAAGGACCTGAAAATCCCTTAATTTTTGGGCCAGGAGGCTCGAGAGATTCACCATTCGATTAGGTGAAGATGGCACACAATGCCATTCTCTTTTTTTTTCTTTTTTTTTAGACCCCATTGATTTTTCTTCGCAGAAAATAGTTCAAAATCCCATTCGCAATTTCGCCAAAAAAACTCAAAATTGACCGAATTTGAAGTTCTGACTAGAAAAACGCTCAACAACTCGGAGGTAAAAAAATTTTCTGTAATTTACGTGATTAGAAAATAATTGCATTTTCCGATGGATTTTCCATCAGATTTCACTTTGTATAGAAA
This sequence comes from Creontiades dilutus, assembly GCA_031894815.1. NCBI lineage: Eukaryota > Metazoa > Arthropoda > Insecta > Hemiptera > Miridae > Creontiades > Creontiades dilutus. The sequence goes on along the minus strand of JAVIWC010008387.1, from coordinate 433,926 downwards.
ACTAAGGGACTAAATACATATTACTGAGACAAAGTTGAATGCATGACAAAAACTTTAGAATTGAAATAACTCAACAACTTTTTGTTGCAAATCAGTAGTAGAATTGATCCTTAAAGATCCGGCCGAGTCTGGTTAACCCTGTATGTGTAATGAAGTATAAAAAGTCCAGAACAACAGACATCAACTTTCAAGGCAACACTTTACTATTGAAAATATGCAAAACGCTTAATAACGTAAAACATCAAATAGATACGAAAGTTCTGGTATTGCATTAAACCAAAATTTACTATAGGTTCACTGAGGCTGTTTATTGTTCCCATTGAATTAAACCTGTATCATGTATTTTCAAACGTTTTAGTTCCAACAATTTCATTGTTTACTTATGAGGGATTTCTTTGAATGAATTTTAAAACGGTTGTTTGGAATAAAACGAACGTAGAATTAGAAATTATGTAAAGACGGAAGATACCGACAGTAGCTACCTAACTTGTACATGGGATGACTATGTGTCCATTAGATGTTTTGTCATTTTTACGAGAGCAAATTAAATTAAATTGGGCTGGGATAGGCACAGGGGCTCTGTCGGTAGTTTACGTTGTGTCCACATTTCCTGTATAGGGTAGATAGGTTTCTTTGTCATGTTATTATAACTACACCCTTTGAGTAGTATTTTTTTCAAGGCGACACATTATTGGATAATAAACCAAAATTATGTAGAGACGGAAGATACCGACAGTAGCTACGTAACTTGTACATGGGATGACTATGTGTCCATTAGATGTTTTGTAGTTTTTACGAGAGCAAATTAAATTAAATTGGGCTGGGATCGGCGCATGGTCTCTGTCGGCAGTTGATGTTGTGTCCACATTTCCTGTATAGGGTAAATAGGTTTCTTTGTCATGTTACTATAACTAGAGTAGTGGCGATACAACCAGCGTGATGATTGGTCGCTTTAGCCAACTTTCATAAGTATAACCATTATTAGTGATTTCAAAAACATTGATGCTTCTCTCCTAATGTGTAAGATATTTGTTGAGTTTGATGAGATTTCTAACATGGAAATTACCTACTGTTTTAGTTATCATCGCCGTAATTCTGAGTAAAAATGGTTAAAATCAAGATGTAAATAAGGTTTAATTCAATGTGAATAAATAAACTGATATATGAAGTACATTTACACGAGATTCACACTGAGCTGTTATTAGTCACTTTATACTTATGTATGAAATACATTAATACACATAAAAGAATTCACATATTTGCAAGTACGGTCCTACATGGTTCAAAATTAACGGTCGACAGTTGTACTCAAGATACACCTATTTTAATAGTGTTTTTCCCTACTTATCATCTCACAACAACAAAATTACTGAAGTCTGGTAAACATATGCTTCCCTCCGGTAGTGGTTATCCACGTATCTACCAACGTAAATTTTAATTTATTACATTGGATTTATGTAGATAACATCTAAAATGAGAAGACATCCACCAAGTCCTAAGTCACTAATCATGAGTCATCGTTCCATTATCCATCATTCCGATATTTCCCCATGCACATTAATTATACTTCCGTCACAGTGCTATAGTGTGCTATTTTCTTAATGCACCATCTGATTACTGCCCATCATAACCATCCTAGTCGGACCACCTTTCCTACTTAACTCTGACTCTAAGCAGGAGAAGTAACTCAAGTTTTGTAGTTGAGAGAAAGTGAAAAAGTCATCTAATTACAAGAGTGAAGGAGTGCAGCGTAGTTGTTGAATAAAAGGAACCTCGTAAAATCAAGATGCTGCAAGCATCGCACCGTGATGCGAGTAATTCAATGATGTGGACCTCGAGAAAATCTGTCTAGTAGTTTGGGCATGAAAATCGTACTAAAATACACATACACATACACTAACACAGAAGACGTTTGTAAATATTTTAAATCTAAAATAAGACATGAAATTGAAGTTGCTAATTTTTAGTCGACAAAACATTTATGATTAAATTTGTGATCTTAATAAGTTCAGTTTCTGCGAGATTATCGATCCCCATTTTCGAGGAAAATTATCGAAATAGTTTGTCTACTGAAGTTAATTCCCAGTCCAGTGCGATGTTGACTTTAATACTCCGGTGCTTTCTTAGGCAGTGGTTGTGAGCGAAGATGACCGGGAATGGCCTCCGAGGTAAGTTGGTCAGATATTATGTTTTAAGATTTTGAAATAAATGGCAAGTTAACGAATTACGTGTAACTTCTTCTTAGGTCTGGGAATTTAACTTATCACGATAAATTATAAATCAAGATCATAGGTTTTTATTTGAACAAAAGTGACCACAGGTTTTTACATCGGCTTTCAGAATACAACGAGGGTGGAAAAATGAAAAATTAAAAGTCGATGTTCAAATCATTTGTTATCTCATTACATACCTATTGTATAAAGAAGCAATTTAGACATGACCTCCGAGTGCACCTATGATTCTGTGGAGATTAACGAATCCGATGATCAAAATCAGTCAATGATACGTTCATTACGTGTATCATTCACTGTATTAATCACTCATCTATGATAATCTCAATCCGTTGCTGGTCAAGTTTAATCCATAAGGTAACCAGAAACGGTATTGAGAACAAGTAAAAGTCTGCTAACTATTGACTAGCTAAAGTTCAACCTTCCGGGATGTTGATCGTCTGGTGCTATACGGGTCATTTCGCAGAAAGTGGCAAACTCCAGTCCTGAGCAAGTTGTGGGAAATTTTACATGAATTTCATGCTTCTAAAAATATTCTATCGTATATATGTATTGGAAGAACATGATGAATCAACTAGAATGCGGATAACTGTGGCTATAAAGCTAAAAAAAAATTTATAAACCCCTCTTTGTCACTTCCCTAGCATGTCCCTGGGTTGACTTATACACCTTCTCAAGTCTGTTCTCGCGTTGGATTTGAAGTTGAGCAGGATTTCGCGGGCACATCGTGTTGCAGGGGTTTGCAGCAATCCTACTATAATATTTAAATGAAATTATTTCTTAAATTAGGGGGTTGGGGGGCTAGTTCAGGCTTGTCCCTTGGGTCGCAGGTCACTTCCCTGTAAAATTTTCAACTTGGCGTGAAGGCGGGAAAACTAATGTTTTGAACATTTTTTTCCTGTTGACATCACTGCTAAGATCTCGCCAACTCAGTGATAACCTCCTAGGTTTTTAGGAGCTTCCTCAGTGCACGTGGTGCAGTGCCGATGTAAAGGAACTGTTTGTAGGTTAATCGTAGCCTGTCACATCCCTGTCGCAGGGCCTGAACTTGTGGAAAGTACCATTATACATAGAATAAGAATAATTAGTGCCTTTTTAGGAGTATTATCAGACAAAAAAAGAAACTCAACATAGTTACGAAAATGAGGCCAATAGCTTGAATTGAGCACTATTTCCAGGGATGTGACTTTCTGAGCAGGGTTGTCACTTTTTTCCTAATTTTTAATCGGTGTTGCTTGATTTAACAAGGAATGGTCGTTGTAACCTACAAGTACCTAACTATCTATCTTTTGGTGTTCATCCAGGACGCACATGATGTCACCAAAGACCCGAGAGGACATTTTGACCATATAGTGAATAAATTGCTACACTAGTCATGTTTTCTACAAGGTATTTGTGATATCTTGCTTTCTCTTTAAATCTGCGGAATTTTTCATAAAAATTTTACGAAACCATACGATTTTAGTCACTTCCTGTGACCTAAGTCACTTCCCAGTCCCCTCAAATTTTCAAAATGGTGGTATCTTGAAAATGAATCGTTTCTATGATGAGATTTTCCGGTATTTTACTTCCAATATACTGAAGAAGACAATAGTAAGGAAAATATTTGTTTTCCATGAAAGTGGGTTTCTTGTTTTTTTTTTTCGAAGCTGAAGTTGCCACTTCCCGCAAAATGACCCATACGTATATTTCAGTGTGGAGAGGCTGATAAGAAATATATGAGAGTACGCTGAGGCAATGCAATGGATGAAGCTTTCCCAAATATCAACATCATCAATTTTCATTATGAAGCGCAGAAAACAGTGAAACAAATTAATGAAACTGAAATCACGCTTGTTTATTTAGCTATTCTCTCTGTTGTTCCTTTAGCTAACTTCCTCTCCGTCTCGCTATTTATTGCTTCCTATTGCCCAAAAAATCATCTGTCAAGCAAATGATGACATGTGCCTTAACACATTTCCTCTGAACACAAGGTGCCAACTGCTGTAGTGGGGAATTCACTTTCATTAGTTTCACATTAGCTGCGTTCAGGACAGTTATGTGTGTTCGCGTCCCCACGATCTATGTTCCATACGGTTGTTCTCGTTTATTAAATGTGTTCCGTGTGCCGTGTCAAGTTCCTGGTGAGTGGTTAATATATTTACTTTGCTTCAAAGTTGCGGCTCAGCCTTTCAATTTCAGAAATCATAATATTTTTCATTAAAATAGTTTGTAGAATTTTCCCTGAAACATCATTTATTGTCGATACCTAGTTGTATTTTGTTGAATGTCAATGGAACTTAAGTTAATGAACCGAATGATACCACGAGTAACTTATCGGAAAGTCATCAGCACTAAACAAGGATTGAATCAATTATAATTAGTTCGCACCGAATTATTGGTTTGTTGTACAGGAGGCACACTGATCATTGTGGAAGTTGATATGCTCAAAAAACAACCAATAAATAGAAATCATATATCATGTTTTCTCATTTAGTAGTGTATCTACGGAATGAAAGACAGTGTAGAAATTAGCTGTATGAGTCTATCAGCTGATCTGGAGCCTATACATTGTCAAGTAAGAGCCCTAAAAAGCCTGACTATCAAATTGCAGCTCCAGATTGTAAGTAGCGTAGAAATTAGGCTTTAGGAGCGAATAAAATTGATCTTCATGACCGCTCATCAATCAATTATTTCATTTAATAATCGTTATATGGGCAAAACTGTAATTGTTGAATGTCTTCGCACAATTTAAGCAAAGTTCTTTATTAGATATTTTCCAGGGAAATAGTTCAAACCCATTTCAACTATACTTTCAAAAGGTTAAACACATCGGGATGGTGAGAACGTTATCATGTCGAACTTTATGCTTGGTTCTTTTAAACTTTATAATCCGATTATTTTTACTGAAAGCGGAAAAGTGAGACGAGAAGTTATGAGATTGATTCCGAAATAAATGCGAGTGATTGGAGGACTTGGAATTCTAAGCAGAAGTGCGATAGGGTCGGTAGTGGTGGCGCCGGTGGAGGAGTGAGGGTGGGGCTGTGGAACGTGGCAGGTTGTGGCACGCACGTGATTGGAATGGCTTGCAATCTCTACGGATTCTGCTCGTATACTTTCCACCTGCGGTGTTATACCTCCACCTGCGCCCTCGACGGCTCCATCGAGAACGGCAAACACGACACGAGGGAGGTCAAAACGACTACCGCCCCCGGGGGTGGAAAGGAGCCAAGAGAGGAGGTGACCCGACCACCTCTCCACTGGAGTACATTACTTCAGAGGCTGGGCCAACCGCTGTAATGCCGCCAAACGATCCCTCCCCCCTCAGTAATGAGATCGCGTACCAAGCTGTTGATCTTTCGTTAGGATGTGAGAACGAAACACGGGGCTCTTTCTTTCATCGACATCATCGTTGCTGACGTAATCAAAACAAAACATATTTACCTACTATCGAAAATCGTAAGAGTTCCACAATGTGAACTAAATAGTTTTCTATCATCACAGTGATAATGGAGCAGGGGTTCAATGTTTGCTTAGCAATCAAAACAATTTCAATAATGCAGCAATAACATCAAATTTGGTGTAAGTTACCACACTACCTTCCCATCATGTTTTCTCCTTATATGTGTATTTTGGTATTTATTTTCTAAATAATACAAACAACCTATATAAAATATAATCGGAGAAATTTTTCCGAACTTCGGTCGAAAGCGTGTGCGGGCGGATCACAGCTCGCACACTTTAGTTTATGTCTCAGGACAACGAATAGTCTACATGAAGAACTTCCACGGTTTTTTTGTTCATTGTTTTCAACTATGAGCCTTTGGAAATATATCGCGGAATTTTTTTATAATTCCCCTCTCTTCAAACTTTGACACTTGACGTTCCAAGGTTCGTAGATTCTAAATCTTCAATGCCCATCCTTCAAACACCAACCGCCGTACGGGTCTTGAAAAGTCTTAGAATTGATATGAAAAAAGACTTACATGATCCGATGGACTCCACTTGGTGTCTAGTTGGCCCAAACTCCCAGTCAGCCCGATCGCCTCATGGCCCAAAAACAGGCCCTAAAAGTAATGTCACAATTAGACGAACAATCACTCATCATTCAACAAACAACATGTGTTTGAGTTGACAGAGTTTTGTTTTTCAATGAAGTTGTGAAGAATCGCCTTCTCCTCTTTTTCATGTACGACATCATATCCTCATTTATTTGAGCTTTGCTTTACTCGAGGGTTTCCCAGCTTTCGTGGACAAAGATATCTCAAGATTTCTGAAGGTTTCCACAGTAATCTCGCCCTTGAAAATCGAAACAACAAACTTTCATTCGCAATTAACAACAAGGATCTCTTCCCAGAGATTTTGTGGACACTCCAATTCACAAACGGTTCGCCGCTTGTGGCTCTTTTTTCACACTCAGGATAATAACGGCTTTTTTTCTTATCTTTGCCAAAATTTTTACCGGCAAGTTATACTTGCCGCACACAAAAAGAAGTTGAAACACTATAATAAACGTCACAGGATAGAAGGACAAACAAGTAAACAACACACAAGATGGCCTTAGTGTTTCGCCATGTACTCCTTCAAAGCAGAGTTGGACTATGTTGCAACTAATGCGGCACTTAGACCGTTTTGATATATAGAGTCGATTATGAACCACTTGGTCTTGAACTTTTTCTGCAACTCTGCCGTGGCTTTAGGAAAAATGCGTGGCATTTAGCTCGTTTTGCCCATGGCACTCTTCACGTCCTCAAATTGGAAACAAGACTGTATGTTTGTCTGTCGTTATGTAACTACTAACAGCTGGGAGGCCGTGCAGAGTATCAGTTGAGAGAATATTCAACAATTGACATAGATTCAGTTTGTTGCCTTCTGACTGCATTAATTTAATAAAAGCAGAGCAATAAATGAAGTATAATGTTATACAAGTGACTGATTTCCTTTATATCAAAAGTTTCTTTTGTCCTCTTTGTTTGCTCAGTATTGTAAACCTGTAAATTACCTATACGTGTCCTGTGTAATTTTGTGATAAAACCTTTTCGTGTTGTTTCGTTGCCTTAACTCACAGATCAGATTTTCTGACCAGGTTTTTCTTCAAATAAGTCGTGGAGTCAAACATACCTTTTGGACCCTGCCCTAGGTCGATTACTTTCCGGCATTTCCCGAGAGAAAACCTCTCATTCCTTACGACAAACACTACAATTGAGTATACGGTCAGAGGGAAACCAGTATCAGGGGAAATGCTGGGGAATATAGAACGAACTCATTCATCCGCTCGAATACTTAATAGGTACGACCTCAACCACTCTTAGTACGAGAATCTGAAATTTAAATCAAGTTATTTCCCACCAAAAAAATTACCTGGTGCTTCGTAGGCCCAGTCAACAAAACCCTTGCACGAACGTGATAGATATTCACCGTAGCGTCCGTTAAGGATAGCTATAATTAAGAACTGAATTTTAAAGTTGATGATTAATTAATTAACTTCTCTACATGACTGAAACCAGAAATGTCACATTTCATTTTCATGTGTTTCATGGTTTTGTGAAAGATATGAGAATTAATCTTACTTAAAAACCGCTTCCATTTCTGATCATTACTCTCGTTTAAGATGAACTGGTATAGATATTTTGTGACATTTTAACGCATTATTGTGACTCATTGAAATCAATCCGTCCCATACTTAAGTGGTAACCCGCACTTTTCCTATTAATAACGGCCGTATAAAAAACTAAGCTTATTTTGGTTCAGCATATATGTATTACTGTTGCTAAATGAATTCTTGAATATGTATCCAATTTTTGGACACTGAATGAAAACCTACCTACCGATTTACGTCCTCAAATTCTTGTTGAATGAAATGTTCAAATGTGATTGTGGGATCAGGTTGGAGTTTATTTAATGATACTGATTAAAGTTGAAATTTTTCCTGTTAATATTTTAAAGAACATATTTTATGTGATCGAGTCCGGTTTTGACATCGCATGCCGAAAGCCATTAAAATCTTCCAAGTCAACTTTTTTATTACATTTTATATATTTTTATTATTTTTTCTTTCTGTTTGGCATTTGAAATTTATTATTTGGTATTATAATAACAATGTTGAAAGTTTACTTCGTTATCTCTACATTTTCATGGATGAAGTAGTGAGTGTTCTTGGATACGATCCCTGATTAGGAGTTTTGCTTTTGTACAACCGAAGATTGTAACTCATTCAATCCGTTTGGTCAAATAAATTATTGCAGCTTGCAGTATTTATATAATTGTTGTCCGATTCATTCCAAATTGAGGAGTTTCTAAAGGATTCTAGATAAGTAGATTCCTAAATTACCTTAATCCCCTTTTATTCGTTTTTACTACATTGTGCATTACTTTATTGGGAAACTTGGAGTTTCACAATTTCAAAACGCTTAGTAATCCAAATGAACTTCAAATTTAGTAAAGCAGCGGCTGTATCGGTGCCAAATAATCATCTATAGGATATATAATTAACCTTCCGACTAGTGGGGTGTGTGTTACAAGTACACTACACATGATTAGTCGCATAACAATTAAAAACTCTCGTTTTTAATAGTCAGGATTGTGTAAACAACGCAGTTTATTTTAGTAAACAGTCTAGCACTATGAAAAGGAGTAAATTTCAAAATTGTTTTACCAAAAATTTTCAACAAATTCTGTATACACACAAAATATTCTGTAAACACCTTTGTATATTGGAAACAAGTAAATTTAAAAAATAATGTATTAATTCACTTAGAATTGACATTTTTAAATCTGTGTTAAGCTGTGGGTGGCGAAATGCTGTATTGCAGTTTCCAAGGTGTAATATTGCTGAATATAAAATACGTACAAGACATCAAACCGACTAGTTCATCATAGCAAAAAACTTTTTGACTGGGAATGAGTGAAAACTCAGTTTAAAACAAAAACTGTCCTACCCCGTATCTATTGTATTATTAGCTCACTAAAATTGAGAAGGATTGACGGGAACCGTCAGCAAATGAATCTTTCGCTTGAAATTTTCAAGTAAAACGAAGTGAATTTCTAAGTCACTACGTCACTACGTCCAGATAACCAGGCATGGAGTGTTGAACACAGAGAAATGGGCCATTCTCGAGAGCTTTTTATGAATAACAGGGTTTACACCATTGGGTTTCAGACCCTTCTGTTATTGACTAACTACTTCCTCGTCTCTTGGACATCATCGTTGAGGGAAACAGATGTACCAGGCAGTTTGTTTCCATTAAAACTCCCTGCTTAATGTTTGTATTTGTTAATCACCTGCGGTATAGATTCTACCGTTTATTATTGTGATGCATCGATTGACAAGACTTTTTGTTGTAGGAGAGGGGTGGAAAGGAAGGACAGTACGCTTCCAGGGGCCTGGTAAGAGTCCCACGGAACATCGGGAGATGTCCGAATCTCGACCTATCGGACAATCGGCTGTCCGAAGCGACGTCTCCGTCGTCTGCCTCCTCCGACGATGACGACGACGGTTGGGCGGGACTGGCCGAAGTTTCGGGTCTGTCCCGGCTGAACTTGTCCTGCAATGGACTCCAGGCCGTGCCCCAGGAGGTGTGGACTCACCTCGGACTCGTATCCCTCAACCTCGGTCACAACTCTATAACCAACCTACCTCAGTACATAAGACTACACAAGTAAGTTCTTATACAGCATAAACTAGTCGTATTTCAACTTCGGTTCATAAATGAACCGGAGCTAGTGCAAAAGTTTCAGTTGCCGTACATATCTCTAAGTGGTAGCAAAATATCCATGATTTCTTTCTTTGTTTTAGCTCACTTATCATTATTTTGTTTTATTTAATTTATTCTCTCTTTTCGGTGTTCATTATTTGGTGTTTGGAAACAAAAACTGCCACTAAGGAAGTTGTGATACGGATAATTCCTCCCCCTCCCCGATTCTTGAAACTGCTACCCCTGAGAGTTGACCTGACTCCTCATAGCTTCAGCCATATCCTCTGGGTGTTGCAAGCATTATCGCCTCAGCATTTGGAAGGGGACCTAGACCATTTCACCTCCTTCATACAAGGGTGAACAATTCGAATACATATTAACTAGGACAAAAACATCGACCATCAATAAATCTTGAGAATTTTTGAATAATATTGAAGAATAGAAAACAATTGTTGATATATCACGTGAGATAAAATTCAAGGATACCTCGGTCGGGCCTACCGAGCGACGATTCTAATGCTATATTTTAAATAAATTGATGAGTTCAGACAAATGTAGATCATAAATATTAACATATTATTGCAGGTGCGAAAGCTTCATGAACCAGTTTTAAAAAAATAATAAAATTTGCTTGGTGTATGTGTATGTGATCAATGCTTTATGCAACTTGTGATGGATAGGGTCAGTTGGACCTTCTCGATTCTTTAATCCACCGCCTTGGGGGAAGAATCAGACGCCTTCAAGCGTCTGGGTCACGCTGTGAGCGTAGCGGGCATTACCGCATTCAGAACAATGGAAGGGGCAACTATACCATTCCATCACCACACAAACTATCAATGTTAAGTGTTAATTTTCCAAATGCCTTCAACTGTTTCACCTATTCAACTTGCCAATATCGTCGCTGAAATGTGCAGATGATTTTCTAAGAGCATGGGGGAGCTATTTAACGGAAATTGTCAACAGTAATGAAAGTGGACAGTTTCCACTGCCCAATTCTTAATACTATTGCCTCCGCTGCTACGCCTACAGATGATACGTTTCCTGTTTAACCTCTGATACGGACTATTCACAGCTACCCCATGAACAGGGATATATAATCCATTCCATCACCTCTTTGCCAAATGGTAGCACAGCCTGGATTCACCCACTCTCAAATGTTGACTAAATTGGCCCATATTCCTTAACATTGCCTCCATAAGTAAAGCGGACAATAAACACTTTATGTTTAACCTGTTTTTAACCACTCAACACTCCTCAAGTACCCCTGCAGTGCCTATTGCAAGGCCTTATTCTCCAATAATCTCCCCCACCTCCCCGCTTTTGTAAATCCCATGAATGGAGTAGATATTGATATTTCCCCTTCACCATTTCTTTATTCTATGCCCCTTTGCCATTTCTTTATACTACTTCCCCTGGGCCTCTGTCATTTCTGAAAACTATACGTGAAGCCAAAAGACGGGTGTTCCTCTAGGTGTTGCTTACTAACGCCCATAACTCTAGGATGGGGTAACTTCTCCATCTTTCTCCTTCTTGTTATAGACCTTAGCGCCTTTGATTCGAAATAACGTTTACCACGTTGTATAAGTGGTATAATGAAGTATAGAAAAATAACATAGTTCAGATTCTTACTTTCTGATTTATTATTTGGATGAAATCGTAGAGCCTATGAACTGAGGTTAATGTTTCTTGTTACTTTCCTCAAATCAGTAAAACCGTTCCGAAGTCCGATTCCGTAGTGGTATTTCTTTGAACAACTCTGATTACTGCTAAAAGCCATCATATTCCATTACAAATAACTACTACAGCATACATGGACGTGCCGGGTAAAATATATTGAAGTAAGTAGAATTCATTGATCTGTATTTGATGATAAGACTACGAAGAAATCATCACTGGCTGAATTGGATTATTCCTATCAAGCAGAATCCACTTAATTTCATTCAAATTTGAGGTACAAGCAGCAACACAAGCTTGCGTGGTATCTGAAATGTTTATTTCATCAAGATTGATTAAAGCTAAGTATGTTACTACTACTTTTAGACAGCTACAACTACAATACCAATATTATCAAACATATCTCACAACAGTTACTACCTACATTTTATATCGGTCGACATTCCCGGTCCTCTTGCTGAAAAACATGTCCATTTTAATAAAATATATTGTCTGCTTCACCCATCGGAATATTTACGTCATTTTTCCATAATTAAGAAAAGTTCCTACTCATCGGTTGTGCTGATTTTCATAGATATTTCGTTGTGGATCTATGTAAAGACATCAGAAGTCTCTTCAATTTCGATCTATTAACCATTATTTTGCTCTCATGGGAAAGCTTCCCTATTTCTTCATATCCTAATACCTATTTCATTCAACATATGTTTTTTTCAATAATTGTTTTTTTTAGTGTCGTTTCTAAATTTGGGTTCTTACAACCGGAAAACACACCCAATTTTAATAGAATATGTTGTCTTCTTGACTTGTTGAAATTTCTTCCTCATTTTTCCAAATGGAGTTATCTACCCATTTAAATGTACTAGTGAACTGAGCCTATAATGTGTGTCTTCAATTTCGACCCTGCAGATATTGTTTGCCTCTCATGGGAAGGGATCATGAGCTTCCCTGCTTCTCTAAACATGATTAGATACACGCGAGGGTTCGGGCGGCCTTGTAAACCAATCCCTTGTGTGCCTCTTTTATGAGTTTATTACTCTCAGGCAGCGTTAATGAACACGTTTAATCGTCATTAATGGCCTCATATAATGGCCCATCGGACCCTAGTCAGCTCACGTCTGGATAGTGGAGTGGTGCTACCCCATAAATATACCTCCCACACCGCTTCTCCGGGTAAGATGCGCGCAACATTTAACCGTAAAATTATTGCCTGATAAAATAAACTGATGTTTTCTTTCAGAAATTCTCATTCAATACACACTGATTCAAATTTATGAGATGTATTCATATTTTTAAAAAGCTGCAAACTATATAGTGCTCTTAAAATCATTACTTCTGTACCACGTAGCCCTTCTACGTTCATCATTGATGTATAGGTAATTATTAACAAGAATATGTTTCACGTTGCAATTGGCACGAGCTGCTGAATCATCTACCTCGACGCACATATGATCTTTTCTGACACAACAAAAGAGAACGGAATAACTTGTGTTAAATATCAATATAAGTGTTAAGGGACAAACGCCTCTTCACTCATCTAAATATAGGTGGGTATTTTAGGCTATGTTCATCCTAAAATTCTGAAATATTTATCATGCATGAACAAGTAAATGTGAAAAAGAAAAATCTGCGGCATAAAGCCCAAAATACGGAAAGTTGAAATTACCCACGATATACTCATCTCGTTAACATATTAATTCAATTATCTCAAGAATGTTCGGTCCATTTTTTTCCCTTTTTTCCACAATATTGATTTTCCCCCGGAATGGAAAATCTTGGATTGGAAAATCCGGAATTGGATGTTTTAAGCCTTCATATCACTCAGACCACTGAAAATTGAAGATTTTTCTCCAGATCTTAAGATGTCCTCTAAGTTGAACAAAGAAAACTCAAAGGTATATAATCATAACGGCCAGTTGAAAGAGAGCATTTTCTCGTTTGGCGACAATAATTGTTTTGCAATTGAAGGAAAAAGGATTCGACGGTATAGCAAAAATGTGTGCCAACAAATGTTTTAAGGAAAATAATTGGACCGTTCATGGGAAAGCCACCTTATTCACCTTGTTTTGCCTCTCGCCCTTTGAGCAGTCGCAATGGCAATAACATAATTTTGGTTAGGAAATTTTAACTGCCTATTGTATATTACGCGTTTTAGCAGTATACGCGTTATACTAGTATGCATCGTATAACACGAGCATCAACTAGCATAGTTACCCAACTGTAATTTTTGGTAGACGCAGATTTTCCGAAAACCGTCAAGAAAGAAAGAAAATAAAAAAGTCAAAAAACATAACATCAACACATTAATGATAATAAAAGCATATTAATGGTAATAGCCAAATCGCTCCCTCTAAATTTGAACATCTGACTAACAAAGCTCATCAATTTTAAGCAAAGCTTACTAAATTCGGAATAATACACCTTGAACAGATGTTCATGCGGATAAATAAATGGACATGCGGACGATTTATTGAAACAACAGTTATCCGCAATTCGAATTGGACTCCTGAATATGATAGAACGTAAGATTGGTCGTACATTTCTCTCAATCCAATCAACTTCATCATTAGTTTTGAAAAAAAAGTTGCCTTCGAATAACACTGTACTATTAATGTTATAGAATTCAAAATTAAAAAAGAAGTTGATAAAAAGACTGCTTGACTTTTAATTTTCCGTTTTGTTCTATCAGATAAGCGTTATGTTCTAAGCAGTTTTTGGGTTTCATCTCGATATTTTTGTAAGCTCCTAAGTCCTTGAAATTGAAGATATTCTGCCAAATAAAATTATACTGTACATGTTGAAAACAGCTTTCAAATTTATTAAATCGTGCCTATCAAATTGTCGATAATTTGTTCGAAAAGTGTATTCACTATTTTCGTAATATTTGGGTTGGGAGTAGGTATGTTTTAGAAGAATTTTTTACCGAGATTGAAACAGTTAATAATTAGAAATTCTTGTCATTCCCTGTTGGAATGATCTATTGATAATTGGGTAAATATTAATGGGCGCATGATCGTGGGCCAACATACTGAGAGAACTGCACTGTAAAATAATCATGTAACAAGCTCACGCAAGAGTAGACGAGGCAGGCGGAGGTGTAGAGTGCAAGCAATGGCATGTTGTCTATAACACGTGGTAGGCCGCTGCCCTATAGTGGAACTACCGGTGGAACCGCAAAAACATGCTCCTTATCTTGTTTTGGTTACCGCTTCCCTCATGAAAAAGTTTTCATCCCTCCGATCCCGCCGTATTTCTCTTCCCAAGCTCTGCAACCCGGATATCCGGTTCAATCAATACAAAGCGAAAGCATAGCACTAGCAGCGAATGGAATGGAGGGAAAGGGGAGGTTTGTTTATATTGATGTAACAGACTTGGATCAAGGCTCCTGGCGTTGGTTGGATTTCAGAGGGGTGTAGGGTGTAGGGCCTTGTTTACTACAATACTCTTGATGGTCGGCCTGGAGAGGCGTTTTTACGGATTTCCCTTTACATGCCCTTAACTAGAGTGGCTGTTTTTTTGAGCTGGGATTCGCTTTACGAGTATATCCGCCGCAACCCTACCACTTGATGTGAGATCCCTTATCCTACATACAGAGGAAGCGAAATACCCAAAAAGGTCGCTGTAGCATATGTAGACGTCTTTTGTCTATAAATTTCTATCGTCTCTCCTGAGGTTAAAAGTTGTAGTAACTATACTAATTACAGTTTCTGTGTTCAACATAATTTCCACAGGGATTTGTCTCGACTCACAGCATTAACAAAACTACAAAACACCCTTGATCACGGAAGATTGGCAGTAAATACACTAATTAGGTATAACGTTTTCGTTTAAATATATCCTTAACTTCTATAGATAGCAGTTTTTTTAACACAGAACAATTTGGACAAAGTTTGAATAACAACACGTCTCATTATATAAGAACATACTCAAATCCCCATTTAAAATATCTCGATCGAAAGACGGATACATTGAGATTGAAAATAAGAGTTATGGTTGTGATGGATATGGTTAGCTTAAACCCATCGCCTTGGGAGATGACTCAGACCCCTTCAAGCGTCTGGCTCATACTCTGAACGTGGCGGGGATTACAGCATTCAGCTCAATGGAAGGGGCAACTATACCACTCCATCACTTCAGAACCTTGAAAAGAAAATCAGTTCTAAGTCGTTGTCTTGGGGACTCAACAGTAAAAGAACGGAACCAACAGTAAAGATTATAAAACATGGAATGAATTCGCCATAAGATGAAGTAACAACCGATACTCTGATAAACGTGGAGTGATTCACTTTTACATATATAACTTTCTTCCACATCTGCTCAATGCATTTTTCAAATCAATCATTAACTCACGCGCCCTTTTGTGTCTACTTCATTTTATTAATACATGGCCATCATACATTTAAGTTACCGCACATTCTGATAGATGGTAGAAGATGTTAGGGTATCAATTGACCTGTAGGCCATTAGATTTATGCATATCCAGTTCATATTGATCACAGACCACACTCAACCATAAAATGAGGACCACCTAAAAAAATCTGTTTCATAATACGTTCCGTTTTGTTGGACATTCTATGACGTTGGTTTTTATTGACTTTAATTTAATCTACTTACTTAGATGGATTTTCAAAATGAGTGCTTTGGGACGGATAAGTGAGGTGCGGAAAAGAATCTATTGGTTTGATCTCAGTTATTGATCAGTTCACTTGGTCATTATTCAACAAAGTAGGTAATAGTCCTAATAAGCAAGTTATTACTTAAATGTAAATTTCATCAAAACTAGATTAAAACTTCACTAAAATCATGTGTTTTGGACAAGAGAGGATATCGCAGACTAAATTCATCTGTAAGCTATTTAACTCGAAAATCAGGCAAAAATTTTCATTTTGGAAAGCAACTAACACAAAGCTTTCGGTAGAGAAGGAAGCGAAATGAAACAAAGTCGGTTGTACCTCAATTTTATTGCTTTTGCATCTCAGTCCACCTATAAAGCCGGAACCATTCAACCATTTCATGTTTATGAACTAATTTTATTCAAATAGACATCCCTCCTATGCAATTCATGCACTACCGGGCCACATGTTCAATATCGTTCAAGATCAAGCCGTGATTATCGTGCCGAATTTCCAACCCCTTAATAGGAATGTTCTGAGTACCGTAAATTGTGAAATATCCAATTTAAAGGAGCAGGTTGTGGTTTCGGTAGTCTCTTACAGGTACAAAAGTTTATTGAACTGAAACGACTTGAATCAGATGGCACGGGGCTCCATTATCAAGCTGCCATTAACCATCGTCGATTTAATACGTCTCCCAATAATAACGTAGGTAGCCGTACTCAGCACCTGTTGTGAAGCAAAAGAAAGGCAGAATGACACCAAATGGCGCACGTTCTTTCTTCCCAGCTCTTCCTTAATTGCTCCCTTGATGCCCCACTCAGACTTTAAAGAGCAACAGACATACTTGTTGAGATGAGGCGGGTACGGAGGAGTGGATTGCCTGTTATATAGCACACCAGAAATAAAATGAAGCAACAAGGAGATGAACTCCTTAGATGCTGTTTTCATTCCACGAAGGCTGAAATCGTACTTACTACAGATACAATTTGGTTGCTTATTGTTCGTGCATATTGAGTAAATATCTCCTAGAAGAAGATCCTAAGAAGTAATTCTGCAAAATATTTATTGTTCTACTCTACATGTTCAACATACAATAAACAGAATTAACTTGTATTTATTACTCGTACTTTCCCTCTTCTTAGCATTTCCTCCATGTTGGGTAGAATTTACCAGAATCCACCTCAAAATATCCGCTTTCTTTCATTATAAATAATCATTTCTTAACTTTAGAAATAACGATTTGGCAAACTACAAGCGTTCAAAAAAAAGTTAGAGCTCCACTCGTCTGATCGTTTACAGTAGAAAAAAAGTAAAAGGTATAAAGGTATATTTTCACCAGCTCGAAGAACGTTTCTGCAATTTCACTAACGGTCACGTACGTAGCAGCGTCTCTGATGTTGTATTAGGGTCTAACGTTTCTCACATATGATGCAACCTCGCCATTCGCTATTCTTACTCGATTTCACTCGTTTAAAATTTTTGAATCTTAACACCTCGTATGATCACTAGAAATACCCTTTTCACCAAATTTCAAGTACCACCTATTCTGCTTACGTATTTATCGACAAAAACAGAAGAATTCTCAAATTTAATCTACACTTCTTTAATTTTGTGAAATCCACATCTTGAAAGCTTTGGAACTTGGATTGTCTCGAACACGGGTGATCTACGTGAATTACATGCATGAAAGTCAAATCAAAAGATTGATTAGAGCATTTAAAAACGGACTATTCGTTGAGTGGTTTTCTTTCTGTCATTTGGCAAAAATCTCCTCGTGCTCCATCGCATCCCTCCCGCCTGGGTGGAACCAGTATGTTTGGACAGATAATCTCTATGCTTTATCCACAATACGTTCCAGGGCCGATCTGCGTACCTCTCATCCCAAGCTGTCCGTGGACATGCCTTCAATGTCCATGCTTGTGCCTTGCTAACACATTGGCTTGAGTCCGAAAACGATTTTCATTTCAAAGTGATTAATTGAGTCCAACCATTTGGGATTTCTTCAGACATTAGGAAAGTATAATTACGGCCTGCTCCCTGAACAGCCCCTAACCATATCTAGACGACCCTAAACATATTTTTTCCAATGTTTAACAAATTCAAAAAGACATTGAGGACCTTCCTACCAGGGGCTAGTGTTGAAATGAACGATCGCAAAAAAAAAAGCAGTCTACCGGAGTACGAACCTAGTGTGTCTTATAACAAATCGGAAGTGGTCTCCTGAGCCATGATGGCGTTTGGAGAACTATGACCAATAACAGGAACAGAACAAACTAAATAACTAACTATAATCACACAAAAGGGGAAAGATCTTGCATAGTGGTCCAGAATCCCAAAACATTATCAAAATCCCTAACGACTCTTTTTTTTTACTTGTTGGAACAAAATTGCTTCCACACAATATTTATTCGTTGCTTGGGCTCTTTTGCAATAGTTTCATAAATATAAGATAGATCTTAAATGAAAAAATATTTCCTTTATTAAGTATCACAATAGCAAACCACTCAGTGAACCAAAGTCGAATAATAAAGAGTTTTATTTTGATTTTAAAACCGGGAGAATAGGATGAAAAGTGCTTTTTTGCCTATCTCTCATTCCCACTGTATAATATAATATTATGATAAAGCGCTCAAAGTCCGCGTAGTACATTGTAGTTGGACATGATTTAACTCGCTTCTCCTCACCCATGAGGAACTCATTGGAACCCAAGGCCTCTGTTCGTATCCAACTTTTTGAAACTTCACTTGAAGTTGGTATTTTTCTTTAATATCTAACGCACTAGTAAATCAACTGAAAACGTATTCAGTACTTCAATTTCGAGCTTTTTGTATGGTTCTCGTGCACGTTGAGGTTCAGCCAAACTGTTACGTCTGAAGTTACACCTAGAACGATCAAAACTAGCCTGTATAAAAAAAAAAACCTAACATCATTCAGTCACTATTTTGAACAGAGAAACGCTCCCAAGAAACTTTGTGCGGTTAAATTAACTCCTGTATATGGGTGGTAAAGCTCGATGAGCCCCTAGTCCAAGAATGGACAAACTCTGTTTCAATTTCGATCATGTTTTTGCAATTTCGGACCACTGTGCGTTGCATGGGAGCTCCTCACATCGAGCCTAAAACGTTTCTTTTCCATAGTTTATAACTTTATAGGCTCTATAGGCTTTATATGCTTTATTCTTACTGCCGGGAAACCACTTGGGTTCTACCTAGTAATGTCACATTCTGTCGGAACCCAAAACCTCATAAGGTTAGGTACTCAAAAGGCTGACTTGAAAGGCTATTGAAAAGACAAGATACTCAGGCTGAAATCTTCTTTCATCTACGAATGGTAAATGCAAAATTTTCATACTGATGGGATTCCATGATTCTGTACGACCTCAGCATTTGTACTGAGTAGTTAGGAAGAAAAGAGTTTTTATTGAAGTACTTGTTTTTCGATTTCAAAAGTTAATTAATTATTGATGAAGAACCCAAACTTCCTTCTTCCAATTTACAAAGGTGGTTTTATACAACAGAATTCAGAATTATTGATATTAAAAGCATTTCGTGTCGACATCCATCATCCTTCGTTTGTCATCATGGACAAGGTGAAAACTGTCTAGTCAAGTTCAACGTGGAAACGGGAATTGTGTAGGCGGTTGCAGGATTGCGCGGAAACGAGGTAATTACTGGTATAATAACTGAGAGGTGAGCACGTCACCGGCATCCTTCCTCTCCATTCCTTATCGCCTAATTAGGAGTATTTGTTGTGCAGAAGTCTGCAAATGAAAGAAGTATGAAAGGCAAAATGATTAAAACAATACAAACAACTAAATTGTATAGATGACAAAACTGTTCCTATCTGGCAATTTACATTCCTAAATTCCTTATTCGATGGAGTTCATACATTCTGATTCCCCAAACCATGAAACGTTCTTAACCTAGAAATAACATATTTCATTACATAAGTCACTGATATTAATGAAAAATCACGGTAGAGTTTTGTTGAATTTCTTGTCCAAGTGCTCGTTTGATGTTGTATAATATTTATTCACTTCAGTGCAATCAACATTTATTGTTCTTTGTAAGTATTCTAAATTTTTACAACTTTCTCTCTAATAGAAGTCCTTTTCTTTGAATATCGCGTACATTCTTGTGCCTACTAGTACAATCGTGAAAGTAGTTGTACATATTTGTGGGCACCCACCGATTTCGTTACTTATCACATCAATCCAACCAATTAACCAACTTAACCACTTAAATTATGAGTCTTATGTCACTATGAGCCCCCCGAGTGATGTATAGGAGAGGGGGAGGGGGGTTGGCGATGGCAACTAGAATATTTAACAATAAATAAACTGCGTAAACAAACATTTCAGCAAATACGCTCTCAAAAACATTTCTGTTGACTACAAGAAAACAACAAATACAGCAGTATGTAGGTAATGTTTTACCTAATTTAATTTACCTAACTTTAATTTTACCAGAACAACGGCACTGACGAAACAAAGAATGCAAGCTGGGGTGTAACTGCAGATTAATGAGTAACATCGATTCACAACCATTTATGAGTTGGAACTCAGCACGGATATACAAAATATAACAATTATATTTTATTATTACCGTGAGCATTAGTAGAATCAATGATCTTTGTGGATGTTTTGTTTATACTTGAAAGATCAAAGAATAAACACCAGAATGAAAACCGTACCAATGCTTGTTCGTCAGACAGTCGGAAGATACATACATATGTTTGTTTATAAAGTATTTTATATATGCATCAGTTACATTTAGATAAGTGGAAAAGGTAAAGTCCCTTTTTTCAAGCTAACTATTAGAATTAATCGTTACTTAGAATCTGAACAATCTGATTATATCATGTAAAATTCTGCGCAATAGTATCGTTAGTAGCTACTGCGCGAGTGCAAACGTGAAATTCTTGTAGCGAGCTAAATTTTTATAATTTTTTTAAGATTTTGATGCAATTTTTAGGGAATGTGTGGGTTAGAATGTAAAAGATCACTTGAGAGTTTCATTGCTTACATGTACATTTCCTCAATTTTTTAAGGTAGTCGGGAAAGAATTTATATTAATTCCAACAAGATCGAATCATCGTTCTATTCGCTTTCGAATCAGCTCAACAGACACGAAATATACGTCAACTAGACTTTCGAAGGCGCTGATGTACGACATACATGTCCAGCGGCATTTCCAACCCGTGAATTGTAGTAGATCTTGAATTGTTGTTACAAGGTTTTATTCCATACTTTCCGAAATCATCTAAAACACTCCAAAAGACCTATTACATCGAGATATATTGACGAGGAAGCTATGGGTTACACCCAATTTGCAGACAAAGAACCAATGGGGGATCCCAACGAACATGTTGGGATCAACTCGTGCAAGATTGGCTAAGAATTTAAGTACTTTAGGTGCGAACAAGTCTACTTAATATCACAAAACATATAACCCTAATTGAGGAGCCTGTTTCCAAAAGGTACTAAAGACCTTTTTTTTTCAAAATCGAGTTATTACCTTCCCAGGGGTTTTGGGACCGAGTTATTCATGAAACAGCGATCAGGTTGAGGCTAAAAGTACTGCATCCCCTCGAAAAACTAGGTTGAAAATTCATTTTTATTTCAAAATCCATCATAAACGAGTACTTCCATCTGTTTGGGTTCAAAAAGTACCTACTGTATCCATTAAAGAGTATCACACTGGCTACGATATTTTGAGCATAATGTGCTATACCGATTATCTTTTTTCATTTATCAACTATCAAGCCATTTTCGAAGGGGTTTCAATTATTTAAACCGTATTCTTTTAGCTTGTTCATATCAGTTTTAATAGAAACAATGATGGCAATCAAGGTGAAACTTCAGAGGTGGCTTCCATAAAATTGCCGATATCAAAAACTGCCTCTCACTGCTTCAATAAAGCTTGGTATTTGGTGCCTTGTTTATCGTTAATTTCGACTGAATATATAGTGCGCAGTATCGAGAAGTTTGTGTGAATTGTACGAAAAACTGTTTTTCTGGAGAAAAAGGAGGAGGAGGAGGGCGGCAGCTGCATACAACGACAACTGCAACAGCTTTGGGAAGATTAGTAAAGTCCTTGACAGGAGGAAATTATTTGATTTCAAAACGTACTATATCCACTTTGTTTGGTTTCAAAAAGTACTCAATGACAGGTTTAACTCCAAAAAATACTAGGTATTTCCAAAATCTTGAAATTTCAAAGCTCCACCTAAATTAATTGACGTCTCGAAATAACTTGCTTCTTTTTGCGAAACGTTTGTTATTAAATTTAGAATAAATGTTTTTCTAAGTTTCTTGACATGGGGCAAGTTTTCAGCTTGTAATGGTTTTCCGTGAATTTCTAGCTTATGACCAAAATGGATATAGCACGCTTTGGAAGCAAGTTCCTCAATTGCATACCTCCTCTTTTCTGAAGTCAATAATTATAATAACGAACTTTTAATAAAGATGACAAAAGTTATTTACGATGGCAGGTAGGTAGATGCGATCCTGAAAACCGTACGGCTAAACACAGTTCTAAACTCATTCTGGATCCTTAGCCGAACAAACCTGAAGTTTGTAAGTCATATGCTAAAGTTGAATTTGAACCATATCTAGAAGGAATCGTCCCTCAGCTGCTTCTACCCTCCTCTTCTTATCCTGATAGAAGGAGATCACAGAACCGTGTCCTTCTTCCCTTCCCTGCTCGGTTGGACATACCCCCATGTCCCCTCTCCGATGTAGCGTCCGGTGTGCAAGACGCCCAGCTTCCTCCAGTTCCTTTGTGAGGATCAGTCACGAACGGAATCCGCTCGCTTCGTCGCACGTGCCGCATTGTCGCGCCGGTCACCCGCCCCCACCGCTCATCTTGTTCACTTCTTCTTGCTATTGTCCTCAACTCTGAAGTGCGATTTTGTTCTTGTTCGGTTGTCAAACTTCCAACTTGTCACCTAGTGCCCGTGATGTTGTCGTGGTGAGACCAGTTTTGTGCGTTTACTACCAACCGCTGAACCTAATGGCCCGGAAGCAACGATACAGAAGTGAGCTTCACGTAAATTTGCATGTACTGCTTGAGTCTACTTAAGGCTAAAATGCCCCTTTGATTGTAGCGAACACCTCCTTCGCATCCATAGAATAACTGTGTAGATCATTGATACATAACATTCAATAGCGGTTGCGTTCAATGATCGTATTGAAATTAACATGAGATGATTAAATACCTTCCCGCGACTGCTCTACAAATTTGAGCGAGATCGTACTACCAGGATGTATAAATATAATGCTTTATTGGTGCGCATGCACGTACAGACTGAAATATTAATTTGTAAGCAATAATTCATCCCCTGAAAATTCATTCGAAATAGTATAAACTATAAATTAGCTGGTTACAAGGACACATGAAGAGACAGGCACAAAGCTAAAGTTGTTCATAATGGTCTACAACGTAAAATGGGGGTGAAAATTTGATTTTAGTGAATGTTAAAACAATTCTTCCGCTATATGTATAGGGAGACTCGGAAGCCAAAAAGAAATCAAAACACGAACCAACGAAATGTCGTAATGCATTGGAAAATATACTAATTTACACTACAGCAACAAAATTGGGGATAATAAACCCATCGACTATACTACACAGGGGTCATCCCATATCCAGACAGACTCGAATTGTACCGACCCCCTCCGATTTTGTTCATACTTGGTGTAGTTGCTTCCTTTAACGAGTAAAAAAGGCCTGCCAGGTCAGCTCCTCCAAAAAGGAGCGGTTTTGGAAGCTATAGCAGTATGATTTTTTCGATGTTTTATGAACTAAACATGGTTCTTTTACTATATCTTCGGTTCCAATCGATCAAATTAAGCGTACGCGGTCTGATTTTCTTCGTAATAAAGTAAAGAACGCAACGGACCCTGCAGAAAGCCGGTCCGTTTTGTTTGTCGGGCGGATAACGTCCTCAAATCTTAAAAACGCGATTTCTCCCGAGTCGCTCAGTAGAATTAGGCGTTCGAGGTCTTAAAATGTTTTTAATTACTTGTTTTACAATGCCCCCAACGGGTTTTGTGTGTTATTTTCATTTGACGGAGTTATAACGATTTTAAGGGCTTTGCACTGCCATTATTTCACTTTATTTCGCCTTTTATCGATGTAAAGCTGAATTATCTCGAAAACCATTCGAGATATCGAAAATTGTCATGGAAGAAAAGTTGTAGCTCTTGAAATTTTCATTCGGATGGACTCCTTCCACCTTTCCATAGCTCCAACCGTTTACGCGCTATGACCAGCACAAAGTCTGTCCATTCACGGGTATGGGTGAGAAGGCAGCAGTGGCTCTTTCCTCAAAGAAAACCCCGGTTATATTTACATCTTTGGATGTCAAATTTATCTTCATAATAACCGTAGTGAAAGCGCAAAAATATATTATCTCTTCCTTTTGTCTACTTCCTAGAGCTGGCTTGGGTATTTAGGTATAAACATCGTTATTATTGTTACTATTATTATTCCATCAAAACTTAGGACCTCAAACCCTACTTGACTAATATCTTAGACTGTTTTAGTTCAGATGATTAAGTATTTTAAAAAAATAATATTCTGACGACTTCTTTAAAAATTACGTCAGTGATTGGATATCAGTCTACAAGTAGCTCCTGGAAAACGTGCATTTACAGTACTTAATAAATATCCATTTCCATCGATCCGCCATGATTCTTACATTCGAGCGTTTTAATTTCCACAAACTCTTCTACCATTCCATAGAGTGCCATATAACTCTGATTCCCATTAACTTCCACTTTCCATTGACACATCATGAACCTTATTAATCAATAATCCCGGTTTGTGTGTTGAAAATCCAACTACCTCTCGTCTTGAGATAACTTAGCAGCGATGATAATACTCCTGTAACGTTACTTTTAGTTGAATATCTGTATCTAATATTTAAAAGTTAAGTTGAGAATTGAGAATTTTTAATCAATTCACAATTGCGTCGTTGAATTCAAACTTTTTCGAATCTTGAGCGACCGTGACCCAGAAGCTATTGACGACTTCTGAGGAAAGGCCAAAAGGAACAATCCCCCGAAACATTTATTTATGTCCATCAACCCACAAACTTAATAAGACGGACTTAGTTTCATCAATTACCCCGCGTAAAGAGCACTCCAGATTTAATTAAAGCAAATATTCATCCTTCGAAGATTCGTAACCACATCATAACATGCGCGTCGCCTATAATCTTATTTAATATGATTTCATTGCTCGGTGAGAGAGATGTAAGAGGGTTATTAATACCCCTAACCAAACTTCAGTGTGAGATGATTTAACACAGATGTTAATCCACAGTTAACCAACGCTAGTGAATATTTCATACCTGCTGTGTAATGCGCGGAGATATGGTTGTGCGCTCAACTCAGGTTCTATCTAGAGAATAATACAGTAGTTGCGGAACGTCCATTAGCCAAGACAGTTTTACTACTTATACGAAAAAATTCATTCCATAATTTTAATGAATACAATGTTTATTATGAGTTGATATTGTGCACTAAGCATAGTATGTAACTGCATTCTAATCAAGTAGCACATGGGTTTGTAGTAAACGGAGAGAAAAAATTATAAATTGAGTACCAAGAAAAAAGTATTCTTGTTCATGTTAAAATTACTAACTTAACCATTCGATGTTAACTATATTTGGGAGATCACATAATGGTGTAATTTTAAATGGCCAATACTGCCGAAAGGATATTTATAAACGATTCATCAAAACTTGATCCTCCTTCGGTAAAACAATACCCTCAGAGGCAAGGATGTATAAACTTGAATAAAGAAGCCCGCTTCAAGAATTTAATATCATTTCCACCCATAAATCATATCCAGCTGGACCAATGGAGCATACAACTAGCTCTCTGGTGGTGGAAATGCATAGTGGCAAAGAATCTGTATCGATTTGTACCATGTTATTTCACTTATATACGAACTCAATTCGTTCAATGCTGATCGACAAAACTAGAATATTTTCTATTTCCCTCCCCAGTTGGTATATGAATTTACCAATTCTATGTTAAACTTTATAGTTTTTTACACTGTAGGTAATATTTTTTCAAATTATAACTTTGCTTTCAAGCAATTTTTTAAATGCCTAGAAATTGTTTAATGATTACAGTATTAACCAAGTATGTACTTTTAATAACGAAAACAAAAAAGAGTCACTAGCACATTTCAACAATTATTTTAACCGGTATCTATTCGAACAGCGTTTCAATTTTTAGCACTTTGTGATGTGTAGAAAGTGTTAGGTATTGTAATTATGACAAACAAATTAACAATCACATTTGTGGATTTTAACTATTTTATGCAGTCTTGTAATTGATTTTTTCATCACATTATAATGGAACTAAATGTTTCATTGTTTACAAACTTTCTCTAAGTAATATTCTTTGCCAAAATTACAAATTTAACAATTTTTATCCGTTTTCATGATTTTGTTAGGACTTTTTAAATGTCAGTTATTTATTCGCGAAACAAATGCTGTAAAACAAATTCTTTGAAAGTTTGATTCTTTTGATCCTAAGAAGAATAATGACCTAGAATGACTAGTGTGTATGCAATGTTCTAATCGTAACGGTTTAATTTATGGTGATCGAAGAAGGGAATTATTTAATTACTGAACTAGTCAAGAGTTGAATTATGGAAAATTTCATAGGAATCACCTCCATTTCCACTGACAAATTCATACACTCAGTAAAGAATGTCTCCGTACACCCCAGAAATGTGTCTTTCTTTATTTCCCAGGCGGCTAATTTGGACATCTAGGTTCCAACTGATATATAACATTATTTTCTGATTGGGAATTTTGGAACACAAGAGCCATTTGTTCTGGAAAAGGGGAAGAGCAAAGTTTCCACAAACAAACTGGGGTTCATGTGAATTAGTACAGGATCAATCAAGACTTCCCCCCGCAATAGCAACTACCAGAGGTTTAGAATCACAACAATTACAGGATCAGCATTTTCTACGTTTATATAAGTCTAATAGAATTTATCCAGGTTAGTGAGGGTTAATTCAAACAAGAGTAAAAACAATAACTGAATACAAATCCGTTCCAAATCATTATATGACCAAAGATGGAAAAAAACTATAAGTGTTGTTAAACAACTTTCAAGAACAGAATTCTTAAACAACTTTCATGATTTGTTATCGTAATTGTTCATGTATTGTATTGTTATGGTATTGTATATCTTCGGATTCCTGCGTGGCATGAGTGCTCCCAGATACCATCCACTATGACTCGGAAGCTCGTCGATTAGATGAAGTCCTATTTGTTGGAAGTTATCAAGCAAAAAGGAGGGCCCACTAGCTATTAATCCATTCTTTGAGCTCAGTTTTTAGTGTCTTTGGACTGCACGGACACTTTTTTGACTTTATAAAAATGAATTCGTGTACGTTTGATGACAATTTGGCCTGGTTTGTTTATTTGGAAAATTGTTTGACTTGAAATACACTATTTAAGACTTGTGTAAACACAGTCTTAAAATTAGTATCCGATTTTTCTAGGGTCGTGAGGTGCAGTTACAATATTCGTGAAAAGCCAAGTGGGTGTACGGATACATTTTTTAATAAGTGTAAATTCTTGTCCCAAACGGCTGAAGCAAGAAGCTGTTTCTTGAATACAAATAAGGTTGTCAAAGTTTTGTAAAATCCCTAAATTTGGACTCATTTGAGAACAGATTATGCATTATCCAAAATGTCATGTTACGCCGGATTCTATGAACTATAAAGATAGATGTTGTCGAGTGATCAAGAAAGAAGAAGGAACTTGAATAAATTGTCTTGTAACATTTGCAATCAGTCATTATTTTCTAAATAATATTCTACAAAATGTAAAAAACTTCAGTTTCTTTTTGTTCTTGCTTAGATTTACTTACTGGGTAGGTTTGGAGAGCAATTACAGACATTTGACTGAAACTTTCTTACTGTATCAATTAATTGTAACTAATGATAAATTCATGACCGAACTAATGTTCTTATCGTTTGCTGAATCATGAAAAAGTTGGTTAAAACTTTCTTTGATGACTACCTTCCACGTAAGTATAGAGATAATGTGTTCTATCTAAAGCGCACAGAAACGCCAGCTTCTGCGAACTTAGTGTTTTTGTGTGAACAAGAAAGAAAAAGGAACTGAGTGAGGTAATGACCATGGAAGCATCACCGGTACCGTCTACCTGTAGAGCTCACAACCGGAACCTAACTAATTTTCCACTTCAACTAGTTTTCCTTCCTCGAATAGCCTCTTCGGGCACGCTAACTAACCCGGCGAGGCCGAACCACTCGGACATCGGCTGAGCTGCACATACTACCTTAGGTACCTACCTCCTGCTTCCTCACCTTTGTCGAGCAGGTTTACGCGGAGCTATTAGAGAAATTGTATGCGTTGCAAGCATTATCGGGCAAATATCCTTGGAGTTGAATCCGGTTTTGTAGCCACATCAATAATGACAATTTAAAACTTATTCGTCAGCAATGAATGCATTTCAAGTTGAAGTTGAGTAGTAATAAATCCCTTTCTATGTCCGGTTTGTATGTGATCACACTTACACCTAAACTAATGAATATTTTTAAAAACTAGTCCATATTCTTAATTGAACAAAAAAAGCGTGAAAATCGGCTAAAAATACTGTTGCCATGAGCAGCACTTGAATAGTTCGGGAATTATCCTCTCCATTCCCAACATCGAATTCAAAATTTCTGTGGTTTATTGCACAATTTGTTAAACAAAAATCGGGATAGAAAAAAATATTAGGAAAATGAAAATACTGGAAAATCCTCTATTCACCCCCTTTTATAAGAAAATTGTATGTTTTGAAACATGTTTAAATACTAAACCAAAATCTTAACTGAAGAAAAAAAGAGTAAAAAGTTCGAGGATTCTTGCTTGAGCAGCGATTGACAGGTTTGGCTATTGCCCGTTCAATTCCCCCTCCTGTCAGCGAAAGCAAAATATCCGAGATTCGTTGCACAATTAGACTTGGAATCGGAATCGAACAAGATAAGAATCATGAAAATATGTTGAGAATTGCGCCTGAGGAGCGTCAATAAATTTTTGGCGCACACACACCTGTCGTTTTCGATTCGATGTCTAAAATCCTGAATTATATTAATAATGTTGGTTTATTATTTTCAATAATGGACCCATGTAATCGACCAAGAACACAATTTTCAATCCCCCCCCCCCCCCCCCAAATGTTTGGTTTACGTTCAAGATACGTAAATTTCTCTCCAGAAATCGAATTAAAAAAAAAAAAAAATCCGTCCTCTCTCCGTTCGCTGTTTGGCGTCCACTGTCCTCCGCCCGTCGTCCGAAGCATTTCTCATATACTAAACGACTATATTTGGCTCGAAAATCAAACATCGACGGACCAGTAATCTCGACAACTTGATCAATCAACCCCAAAGGTATTCTAGTCAAGCAGGAACGTAACTAGAAGGGGGGGGGGCAGCCCCGGGCGCCAAATAGGTAAAAAAAAAGTGACAGTTTACCAAGTTCTTTTAAATATTATGACCGTTTGGAGTAAATTTGAAAATTTTTACTAAAAGGAAAAATGATACAAATAAGGAATGCAATAGGCCTACAAGAAAGGACAAAGGCGATAGAAAACGTATACTTCGCGGGGGCGCCAAATTTATTTCTTGCCCCGGGTGAAATACGGCCTGGTTAGGTTCCTGTATTCAAGGGTTAATCTATCAAAAAATCGAAATCTCGAAAACTTTCGATGTAAGAGGATAGTTTCTTGTTGGCTTAAGAGAGAGATTACTGGCCCCCAAGTGATTGTAACCACTCGGCTTGCAATACAATCATCCGTTCGTTCACCATTTGAAAGACCTTATCTTCGGGCGATGAAAATCGGTCGTCTACGGGCAGGTAGGCGGTCGTGCTGCAGTGCCTTTTCAACGGGAGAACTGAGCTAGACCGCGTGGCTGGCGGCTGCTGAAGTATTTTCATCTTGAATATAGTTACAAGGTATGAAAGAGCGAGGTGTTCGAGTTTAGATATTGTGAGACATACAATGTCTGATACAAAATTAATAAACCATTGTGTAATAATTTGCATCGTTTTTATCGGAGTATTGATTCGTGGACAATAAAACGAGTAAACAGTACGAGTAAACAGCTTAATTCGCTTTCCCTGAAGATTGTATCTAAATCGGATGAAAACTGTAAAAAAGTTGCTGAGAAGATGTATTTAGCCGGTTAGCCTCTGTGAAATCCCTTAAGTCACTTACTAATACTTGGCAGACGCTTTCACACAATTGTTCACCACGACGTTTATTTTCTCGCTTCAAAAAACCGGTAGTTTTCCTAACGTATTAATCTGATCCCCACCACTTAAACGGGTAACTTTTAAAGCCTTTCAAAGCCTGTTTTAATCCTCGAACGTACAACAACCACCTACATTTATTCAACCAGGCAAATGTGACGAACGAATTCGGGTGAATTCTCAATTTCGCTTGCTCAGGAGCACCGCTTTTAGTTTTAATCCATTTAATACATCATATTGACGATGTTGGGAAAGCGTATACTCATATGCACAACGTAAACTCATTTCTTTGTTTATTTTTGCAGTGAAAATGTAATGATCATTAACTGTAATAATTCGTTAATTTTTCATGTACTCATCCTCAGCCAGAATAAACAGTTTATGTATATATTAATACGGGAATAGTGAACTTCTCCTTTTTAGAATCCTTTTTCTATGATTCCCTCGTATTCAATAGGCTATCAATAAGCCTGCCTGCGTTCCCGTAGAAAAAGCCTCTTTCCCCAGAGCTCATTTCCCATCAACCCGCTCCTCATGCAAGGCAGCCAACCGAAGTGGAAGATCCCAGGAGATTGAAAAAAGACGAAAGTGAGGAATCATTTTGCTTCCTTTCGTCCCACGTGTTTCCTGCAGAGTCATCTAATGGTGCATAGCGCCACCAATCGATTGTCACTGCAGAAAAACTATCTCTAGGTCTCCGTTCGTGTCGGATTTTGTAAAACCCGAACTAAATTGAAATACTCGGATCTTATCCTCTTTGCGGAACGTTATCATTCAAGTTGGTTGAACATGATTCGAACTACAATAATTTCATCAAATTCCAAGCTTAAACATTGCCATGCAGATCGATATTTTTGCGATTGATTATTTAAAATTGATTACTTGAAGGGCGGATTGATTTAATAAACCATAAACGTATATTTATTACTGTTAGTAGTCCTTCCGCAGGCATGAAACAAAAGCAAATATGTGAATCAATAAAAGTTGTACACCTCAGGATGTATGTGTTGCTCCCAAGTTCACCAGCTGTAAACTGAAGCAAAGTTTTTATTTCGGGAGATGAACAATTATTTCCCTCTCAAAGCCGAAATATTTCCATTTGCAACTAGGATTTTATAATATTTTGAATAGCTTACAATTCGTGTTCATCTCCATTTACCTGCCTAACAAACAAGCTTCAATCAAACATGCGTGCTGCAATGGCAGCTTCTACACTGAACCCCAGCGGGTGCGCTTTTCTCAGCCAAATACAAATGATAACTACCAATGTGCAAAGGAGATCGATCTCGTCCGATTTCTCGGCTTCAAATCGTGAAACAAACGACTTAATCCTACCTTTAAAAACAAGTTTAATAGTTGGTACATAAATACTTGTGTAAAATTATAAAATGAGATGATAAAAAATGGAAGCCCAATTCCATCTTTAATCCAACCTTCATTCCCATTATTGCAGCAATAAGGGAAGCAGAAAAGTAAATTACTTACTTCACATCCACAGAGCCAATTTACCTTATCGTAGTACTGAGGGTTGATTTTGTGAATCGTGGATCGATTTCTGTTTGCCTTCGAGGTTTGTTTCAGTCCTTAAATTTGATGTTTTATGTTTCAAGACGTGTAGAATCCGACAATAGGGTTGGGACATCTACGATTTCGGCTAGGATAACGTCGGTTTGGTTTACTCTTCACTCACAGAAAAAATTCCACCTAGTTTTATTGCTACCTAACGTGAAAAAAATATATAAAAAATTCTTTCCACTGCTGTAGTGTTATCGGATTCCGAAAAAAAGAAACTATTGCTCTCGGTTAAAAATATTTAAAATGAGAATTTTCAGAAAATGTTTACATCGCAATCCGACAATCCGTTTCAATGCATTCTAGATCCACTGTCAGAAGACACCAAAACCACATTTCAGACGATAAATCTCGATAGAATTGACATTAGACGCCTGAATTTGCAAAAAAATATATCTAGGCTTTCAAAAGAAGATGGGGACAATCGCTTCACTCTAAGGAGAGTTTTGGGGCATTTCAAATGAGGGAAAATTACACGAAAACCCCCAAGACCCTCTTTTATAAATGTTTTTTTTTTCGCTGAACACGATGATGAAATCGGATCAGGGATATTTCAATCTATTCAAACTAGAGCAGTTTGAAGATGATAAAACAAGGTAGATAGGCAAAATTGGGGGGGGGGGGGAATGTGAGATTTTTCAGCTTTCAAAATTGTTCAAGTTAAAATGAGGTTTCACAAGTCAGAAAATAAAATTATTGATTTTTGAGTAATTTTTCCTCATACAAAACTAGTTTCTTTGAAAATTAGCTCATTTCATCAAGCTGCAACACTGGAACTTTTTTTTACTATCCCCTCAGCGTTGAAAACCCTTTAAAATGTGATATCATTTGCCAAAGAATATACCGATACCGAGAATATCGATGTTTTCACATTGGAGGACATATCGATGCCACTCTCAAACATCGACATTGATATCATTATCGATGTTTTGTCTCGATACCCCATCCCTATGAGAGAATGATGACTGGTAGGCAGTTAGGATTTTTCCAACCCAGTAGTTGATGAAATTCAAGTCCCTTTTGGTTTATTAATCAATAATAAACCATTGTAATCGCTCTTGAAAAAAAAAGTCAAACCCCCTGAAAATTTCATGGTTTACGTTTCAAAGGGTGTAGAATACGAATCTGCAATAAACAATTTTCCGTCCATCCTCCGTACGTCGTACGCCGCACGCACGATTCCTCCCAAACGGCTGGAGCAAAATATCTTAAATTTTCAGGAAAAATCAATATTGGTCCGACAACGCCCCAATTCTTTAGCACTCTCACTTAATTTAAAATGCCCTTCAAGGGTTGTCGAAGTTTTGTAAAATCCTTAAAAACCTCAACAAAAAGTCGAAGCGGCCTAAATTTGGACTCTTTTTGATGAACTTTCCATGAGGAATCGAATGAGCCCTTCCCCAGGTTCGTAGCTCAAACCATTCCCGATTTATGGTGCCAACATTTGCGTTTTTTTGGTTTATTATTGTTTATGTTTTCATTGCAGTAACCTAGTGATATAGTGATGTAGTAATGTGGATACTGGAGTGAACTCCTAAAAAGCTTTGTAGCCGATACACGGGTTGAAGCATTCTGATTTGCATGAAACGCAGCAAATTCTTTCACTGGGGTTTATTATTCAATTGGCTTGCGTTCATGATTTGGATTTCTACTAAGCTTTGGAGTGTGCGTGTTTCACAAGTAATAGAGTGATTATTGACTTTCAGGAGGCACTCAAATATGATCAACTGAACAATCCAAATAGGTATTTTGGTTGAGAACAGATTTACGTGCTCTATGCATATCTCCTGAAACTCAATAATCACTCTATCACCTGTGAAACACGCACACTCCAAAGCTTAGTAGAAATTCAAATCATGAACGCAAGCCAATTGAATAATAAACCCCAGTGAAAGAATTTGCAGCGTTTTTTTGTTACACCGACTTCAACTGTTGCGGTTAAAAGATTGTTGTCAAGCTGGTGCACCCGGGCACCTTCCTCAGTGTGGAAAAGAGGTTGTGAAGAGGAAATATTTCACGGCCCCTGGTCTGAAATGAAGCTCCGGTCATTCAACACCATGAATATCCAAGTGGTGAAAACACAGCCCACACCGGCGGGCGTCCTACCTAACGGAATGAAGAGGAAAGCTCACTTAATTTCAGAACGACTCACACTGTTTCAACAAATGTGTTTCAGACGGAAAAAATTTCAAACCAAATTTCTCCTTATAATTAAAAAAACCTCTTTAGTATCCAGAGTGGTAGGTAAAGTTTGAATGCATACATCGGTTAACCCTCTCTGATTAGCTTTCTATCCAAACAGAAAACTACTTGCAGTGCCGCAAGGATTTCTCTTCATTAAACCTCTATATATTATTCAATTTGTTCCCTTTCTTCTGATCTTCTTGGTTAGGTTCCCTATGTTTCCCCCGCTGGATTTAACAAATAATGTGGCTCATTCTCAATCTTGGAATATTCGTTTTTAATCTCTCTATCTAACCTGACCTGATAATGGATCTAAAAAAACAGTGATTTGACGATCAAATTCAAAAACATAAAGTTACTTCTACAGCGGATAGAACAAGATATGGTGTTGAAATCGATTTCAGTTATTGGACCGCTCTTTCCGTACCTAAAGAATTTGAGTTATCGGACCCTGAGGAAATGATGCTTGATGGTCTTTACGTTTGCTCAAGCTCAGAGTGATGAATTGATTTTTGAGCAATGAAACTAATAGATGACCGTCTATGGCGCAACCCGAACACTCCTCGAAAATTTAAACAGAATCGGATAAATACTGTAGAAATTGGGCTTGCTGTAAGAATTCCACGCTTTCTTGTACACTGTAGGTACTAATGATTAGATCGCATTGAAATTTCTATGAGATTATTGACAGTTATAAACACCATTAAACACCTAAACACCATTAAAGTTTGAGCGTGACCGGACTATTAGAAATTAAGAAACTAATACATGACGGATTTTAATTTTGTCGTCATTGCTGACTGATGTACTGTTTTCTGACCTGTAGAACTCCTAGGCACCATCTACAGCCTGATCCACATAGCCCCTAAAAATGACGTCATGTACAGTCTTGTATTGCAAAATTACAGGTGAAATTTTGAATTTGGAAAAAGTTCATGTCTATGGAGTATAAACAAAGCGTCAATTACTTTTTGCACACTTGGAAACAAAAATAATATTTAATATTGAACTCTCAAAATTAGAAACGTTGTTGTGAGGGTTAAATGTTGGATTTGAATGTCCGACCAAGACATTCACAAGACCCCTCGGCAATTTTGGTTTTCTTCAGTTTTCTGAAGAGATTTGCCAATTTTCAAAAAGTAAGTTTTGATTTAAAACAAGTCCATAAAACCTAAAAGCCTAAAAGAAAAATAGTGCCATCTGTAGCTTCGTAGCTGCTTTAATACTGGACCCAGTGGTAGAATAAGATATTTCAGGGATTTGCTTGGAATGAATTTACAATTACCAAAGCAAATTTATGAACGCGATGTACCGATCGCTAAGAACTTTACACGGGTTAAGGACGGCAACCACAGCCTTTTGGAAAGAGCAACATGTAATCATGGCCTGGTTAGATTGCCGTTATGTGCGTAACACCAACTTAACTCAACATTGAGTGTAATGAATGTGGTCAGTTAATTAGAAGCTCAAAACACATAGGTAATGTGTGTGTTCTACGTAACGAGAGCGTTCTAGATATTGCATCCAGGTAACACATTTTTTGGTTCACTATTTTCAATAACGAACCTTCGTAATCGGCAAGGAAAAAAAGCAATAGCCTTTCGCCGAAATTTATTGGTTCACATTTTAAGATAAGTAAATATAAGAAATTTTCAGGGTTGAGTACAATGTTTACTTTTCAACATTATAACGTTATAATAAATTTAGTTATGGTTTGCTAGGGACGTTCAGCTAATCACTGTGTCTCCATACCTAGTAACTTACTCGTAGATCTGCATACAGCTTGGTGCCTTCTTCTGAATATACAACCGTGAACACCAACCTTCACTAGTCCCTTTGTACTAAACAGAAGCTGGTATCAAAATATCTACAATTGCGCAATATACCGTTCAAGGACACGACATACGAATCCACAAATACGACAACTGTTATTTAACGAGGTATAATAAAACACTCACGCTTCATTGGTCGACAAATATATAATGTAGTCTAGGAAAACTCGATTTTTCTATTGAAAACAAATGTCCATCGTCAGCACATTCGTGTTGGCGTTCTTTTTTTCTGACTAATTTAGCCCCCAACAGCTAGTTCATTGGATATATTGTAGGTAGGTACGTCTATCATTAACGAACATTAAAACATTAGTGTTATTTCGAAAGTTTTTTATATTTTTAGTTTTAATATTTCAGCCTTTTGAATAATCCATAAGGATTGATTGAGAGCGATATCAAGAATTCAATCACAACAGAAATGTGATTTTTGACACAAGTTTCATTAACTTTGGTTCGGTAATTTCGAAGATAAGAAAGAGCCGGGCGGATTTTTTTTTTTTTTTTTTTTAATTTATTGTTTTAACAATTTTAATAAATAAAGATTTAAAATTATAAACCGAAAGTCGTGAGGGGTATCTCTAACGGGAGGATATAGTGGATACTAGATTGAGTGGCTGGCGACAGCCCTTTAAGGATAGTGGATACTATTCAACCCTAACTAAGCAGTCCACTTGAGAGGGATACAGAAATAACAAACCTTTTGTAATAATTTGCAGAATCTTTTATTGCAACTCTTTCCTCCTAAGAGTAAGCTCATTCCACAAACTCGGGTAAGTGGTATAAACACAAAGGAAAATCATTTCAAGAATGTTTCTCTCTTTTTTTTTTTTTCAATTGTTCAATTATTTAGAATGACGTGGGCATGCTTACTCCGTCCCCTTTCTGAACGGTGGCCACGCACCAGAAAGTGAAGTGACAACACAACTCACCTTCGTTCCCTTTTCATTTCTCGAGCAGTTTGAAAATTCTCTCAGACGAGTTTCAACAGGTTTGATACACCATCAACAGTGTAACATAACTTCATTCAGTTGGCAAAACTGCTGAGGTTTAAAAAAGATTTTTACCATGTTTACAAGTGGTCTCGCTCACGCTGAAGTTAATCCCCCCTTTCTCAAGGTGTACAGAAAAATTGAGCTTACAGTAATATCTGAGTGGTCTTTTTTAATTTACAAAATTAAAATCATCAACTACAAATCACTCCAATCGATCACCACTCACTCATCACTAGGTCATTCCATCACCCCGTTCCATTGTTTTCGAGGTTAAAATTTAAAATTAGGTTCCTTATTTGAGATTGAAATCAAGAATAATTGCTCCATTGACTTCTTCATTCCTTTACTTTGGCACAAAGTTTGAGTTACAAAGCAAGTTCTCGTCACGGAAATTTCAAATGGAAATGTCACGTGACCGAAATTCTCCCTTGATGGACGCCCCTATTAAGTTAAAATTTGATTGGGGCTCTAATAAACATCAAGAGCCGAATGAAACTATAGGCATTACTCAAATCAGCTGAGTGAGATACAAGATGTAGATTACTCACCTGATCTGATTAGAGGAGATAACTTGGGGGGTGATGGAATGGTATAGTTGCCCCTTCCATTGAGATGAATGCGGATTAATGCTCTGCCACGCAAAGAGGATTACCCAGACGCTTGAAGATCTGGTTCATCTCTCAAGGCGACGGATTCAAGAATCGGGAAGGGCCAACTAACCAGATCCATCACAAACTCCTGTTCACGATAAGTCATTCGATGAGAAGTTTCTC
Organism: Creontiades dilutus; assembly: GCA_031894815.1. Taxonomy (NCBI): domain Eukaryota; kingdom Metazoa; phylum Arthropoda; class Insecta; order Hemiptera; family Miridae; genus Creontiades; species Creontiades dilutus. The sequence continues at coordinate 396,084 of JAVIWC010008387.1, read as the reverse complement.
TGAAACATCATGAGACAAATGAACATTAAATTACATGAGCTTTGCACAAACCAGCTAAGAGAGCTCGGTTCTCTCCTGTTCGAACTAGGAAATGGATATTCAACAGGTCACGATATGATACCACTGGACTGACGAGCTCCATCTACATCAGCTAAGTGAGCTAAATTCAACCTAGAAATTGGAGATTTTAAACGAATCTTTGAGGGATAACAAAGGCAAATAAAATTATGGACTATATTTTGATCAGATTAGAGAATCGAATTCTTTTCTCATTACCCTTGGAATTTGTGATCTGATTTGGATCTTCTCTAAGACACCAAGAGACTCAGGGAGAGATAGAGACTATGGACTCCATCTTCATCAGAACAGAGAGCCATATTTCACCTATTCACCCTACGCAGTAAACTTTTAATAAACATTTAAGTTAATTACCTATGAATTCCGGACCGTTTAGTGATCTGCTTCGAGGAATGAAAATGCTCTCTTGTGTTCGCCGACTTGTTCGGCAAAAACTTTTGTCATGCACCATTTAAGAATACCACTGCATTTGCAAACCAACCTTCGCTCCATGAATCCTGTAGATTCAATGACAAATCCGTCTGTTTCGTCAACTTTCTCTCAAAATGTATAACAATCTATTGTATTCCGTGAAAACTCCATGGTGAACTAAACAATGATTGAGGGAGAGCACGCTTTTACGGAACAGATATTTCTGTGTTCTGATTTCCCTGTTACCAAAGACAAAAAATTAACACTTAAGTGTTAACCAAGAAGTAACTTGAACAATAAAATCCATGAAAACCCTAAAAGCAGGTATCATACATATGTTTTTAAGCACTGAATTTTCCCATACTCATTTCAGTGGTAAAATTCAGTGTCATTAGCAAGTGTCCTTAGTAAAATTAACCAAAAATAAATTTTAAAAAAAGTAAAAAGAACCTACCGCCATAATTTCAAAATACAGATTTACCAATACGGGCAAAGGAAATTCACGGTTTTCATAATCCATTCGCGAATGGTATCACTTAAAAAAGTATTTCAGGAGGTGACCCAAAGAATAACTAGAAAACCGCCAAGTGAACAGTATGTTATTGTCAGCTTCAAGTTGTCTACTTTCATTTCTTGTTAGCTTCGATTTTAGGTAATAACTCCAAATCGCTTATCGGTATTGTTTGGTCTTGAAACCACGTTGTCGGGGTTCAAATTTTCATCCAGCCAAAAACATATCAACGAGTACGTTAAAACTTTATTTGATTGGAAACTTGCAAGCCACAAGGCTCTAATTTAGTAAAAGTTATGAATCCACTTAAATAGTCAAAATCTCTCTCTCTCTCTCTCTCTCTCTCTCTCTCTCTCTCTCTCTCTCTCTCTCTCTCTCTCTCTCTCTCTCTCTCTCTCTCTCTTTCTCTCTCTCTCTCTCTTCTTCTCTCTCTTTCTCTCTCTCTTCTCTCTCTTCTCTTCCCCCCATTCTTCTCACCCTTTCTCTTTTCCGCCCTCAACCCTCTCCCTTCGTGGCTGATGGACCGCCATCGTTCAACGCCGAATAGCAATCAGAACAAAGGCTGGATCATTTTCTAACCTTCTCCGGCTCCCTGAGCTCCTGGTTTTCGGGAGTTTTGTGGATTGAGCTGTCACTGAGGACCTCGTTCGAGGTCGGTAGCTACAGTTCTTCCTTTGAGGTTTTGCGGTGGAGGCGGGCACGCTTCCCCCCTAAAGACTATACGCTCACCCCTCCCATCATAACCCTCACCAGCAACGTTCCCTTGTCTCGAATAAAAACAAATTGCCTCCACCCCTACCCTCTTCACCACTGCTCGCCCCAACCGCCTCCGACCCACTACGCCGAACCCCCGCTTGTTAGGAAGTGATGAGGCATTCGGTTTAATCTGCGCTTCTCTTGGAAAGCGTAACCAGAGCTTTTTTTTTCAACCGAGGGTACTGAAGGATTTTTCGCCATAAGGGATCGTGTAGTTGCTTCCATTCTGTTTCTGCGCTTGTTCAAGCCCGCCCACATGCCGGTTATGAACGACCCTGCGGCTCGTTGACATAATTACATTCTTTCCATCCAACAATACCCTGTTAACTTTACTCATCTCTGTTGAGACACAGGAATTTCCTTTATTGTTAGCATATGCGGCACTTGAAAAACTAGTTAACCGTTTCATGTCATGGAAAAGTTGACAGTTTCTAAATTATGTAGGAGTGACTCAGGGATCGTAAACTTCAAATGAATTCTTTACCGTCGTAATAGCCTACAGATTTGAACACTTTATAATATGGAGCAGCTTATTATATTTAAATTCGAACAAATGGTCTGCTATAAGTATGCTGCATCATACTTTTCTAAATAGGAACTTGCACTATTCTGAGGATATTACAAACGAAGTTACAAACTTGTTACCTAACCAACGAGATTTTGGAACGGATGGAAGTTTTTCATTTAGACGAACCTGACGGACTCACTATTACGAAGAAAGGTGTAGTGTATAGCTTTTCGTCGCGGCGGACCTGACGAACTCGCAGAAGGACAGAGCTTAGAGGTAATAATGGTAAAGCATAAGCCAGCTTTAGTCTAAAATGCTGTGATTGTACAGGGTGTCTACACTAATTATGAGCCAAACTCAAGGATTCGATTCTACAGGTCATTTCCAACAAAAAATGCTTCCTAGAGATTTTTTCTCACTCTACTAAAAATCCTTCTTTTTTCATTTTCAAGATTTTCTTCGTCTTCCCGACCTTACCTTAGTAAAATATACTCAACTTCCTAAATTTTTATGCAAAATAAAATCTAAAAAAACTTACCGATGAGAAAAATGGAGGGACGTTCAAATTTGAATATTTTGTTTATATCACCGTTTTTTCTTCTGCAATCATCTTTGTTATAAGGGAGGTTAATCGTCGGGCACTCCTTGGGAAAAGCTTCTTCAGAATTTCAGCTTCCAAACGGTATAAGAAAAAACATTTTTACAGTGAGATTTGGTTGAGAAAATCACGTTTAAGTCCTAAAAAACGTCGCTTCTCAAGTGGTGTCAGTGCTAGTTTAGGGGTGTTTGATTCAATTATGTATTTAAGGAAAAGTCGGCAATCAAGCTGAATAGAGACTATAATTAACAACTTCGTCTTAATCCTAATTATATATTAATTAACCAAAATTAAAGTCTCTCCTCATATGGTACCTTAACGTCGAGAACGATGGGGCGACAGCTTGTTCCGAACGTGAGGGGGAACTGCTTTGAGCACTGGATACTACGACGGGGCTATTCGTCTTAGGAGTCGTGGATGTGGTACGAAACAACAGCGAATTGTTTTCTACCGCAGCTTTCTCCGGACTAAATTTTGCGCAGTTCGCTGCTTCCTAAGAAAACTCCTGCCGTCTTCAATTTCCCGGGGAAGGCCGCCTTGAGCCAGGTGGAGGGGATACTGGACGCTCGCTCCTTTCCGTGGACCCGACAGTCGAAATCAACGTTTTTCATCGAAAGCCGACTTGCAGAAAATCAAAATTTTCACTTGTATTTGACGTTTTAGAACATTACGATCAATTTTAATCTCCGATTTCTCACTATCTATCACGATACCATTTCGTCCCAACGTGGGAAACACTTCGGTACAAGGATGTTTAGAGAGAGATGCATTGATCAGTAGGAGATTGATGAAATGAAAGATGTTTACTTCATTTAGACATTTCGTCTTTTTCAATGCCCTAGAGGTCAGTTTCAAGAGTGGATTTACCCGTTTATATGCGTAGAAGAGATTGGTTTGTAGGTGGCGGCGAAGGATGGGCAACAGGACCAATACAATCAAGATCAAGAGGACAGGAAGCCGCGAGCTCTACCGGCGTTTGCCAAGGTAGAAGAGTTGAGTCAGACCTCAAGGAGGAGGTACGCTCTGTTAATCTCCGCGTATCGCCAACGTACCATCTCTCATCTGACCAACCGGCCAACAGACCCCCACCGCAGTATGAATAATAAACGAAGTTCTACCCCACTCACCCAGGCCTATCCTTCTTCACCGAGGGGAACGGAATTATTGTTACGTCACGAGATTTCAGAGCTTGGATGTGTATGTACGAAATTTGTGAAAAAACCCTAATGTTATTCATTTATTCAAATACGGGGAAAAAAATTCTGTGACGCAAGACTCAGCTCAAACAACACAGTACACAGCTCGTATCTCAAATCTGTTCAACCGCCATACAATTGGGCTGCGTCAAAATTTGCTAGCCAGTTTAATCTTATTAACATTTTGAAACCTATGAGGAAATCACAGGATAGAGCGATTATTGAATTATTATAAATCGGGCCAATGGTTTGACCTACGGACGTGGGGAGGGTCTCGTTCGATTCCTCATGGTATGTTCTTCAAATAGAGAAAAATTTAGGCCGCTTCGACTTGTTTTGAGGTTTTTAGGGATTTTACAAAACTTTGACAGTCCTTAAAGCGCACTTCAAATTGAGTGAGAGAGCTGGCTCAAGGATTGGGGCGTCGTCGGACCAAGATGGATTTTTCCTGAAAATTTCAGATCTTTTGCTCCAGCCGTTTGGGAGAAATCGTGCGTACGGTTGACGGACGGAAAATATTTTATTGCGGATTCGGATTCTACACCCTTTGAAACGTAAACCATGAAATTTTCAGGGGGGGGGGGAAAATTAGAATTTTTTTTTTCCAGAGCGATTACAATGGTTTATTATTGAATAATATACCAAAATTAAGTGACCGTCCTTGGAAAACCATTTTGTGGAACTCCACAAAAAGTCTCAACAGAACCTAATAAAATATTATACATCTATACGAATCTCAGTACCATTTAAATAACTAAGTATATTTATTTATTGAAAGTTGAACAAATTAATCACAGCTGGTTTTAAACTTTGTGCGAAAATGAAGAAACAGAAACAAGTCAAACAATGTATAAAACTGTAAAATAACGGCTACAAGATACAATGCTTATTCGATGGATTTTACGATTTAACGATGCAATGTAAAAGTATATAGGTACCAGCAATAGCAAGAACTTGTTGAATGAAAAAGCTCAGATGAAAGGGGCACCTGCGTAAACTCAATTTTCTTTTCTCTGCATAGATGAGTAATGCGTGAATTTTTTAAGAGCAAATTAGATTATTGGATTTTTGCGAAGTCGAAGAAAGGGAATGAAATGAGAAAAATAGATGGTGGTGTTAAAATAGATAGGGAGATCAAAATAGACTAAAAAATATTAGGTTTTTTAAAAAGACTAAGACCGACTGAGGAGAAATTTCTCAGCACGAACCCCCCATTCGAAGTCAACGTACGTCAGTTGAAAATGCTGCAGTCGCTTAATTTGTTGATTGAGGACAGCTTATTGGGGTCTCCAAATTACTGTGGCATGCCCTAACATGGGTCTGACAAGGGAAACTTACACAGCGTCCGAGACAGCGGCGAAGTCTCGAGTATCTACCATTCAAGGAACCAAGCATCCTGCGTTGCATTTGAAGCCATCGCGTTCGACGGGAATGGAATTAAACTCCCGTTCGAACCGAACACCAATCTTCATTAACCTACGGCAGATCATCCCAATTGTTCACGCTCATCCATCCCGGGTTCTAAGATGTGGAAATCGATGAGCAAAGCTGCACAAAGAATACCGTACTGTATTACTATACGGATTGATGATTAGTTTTCTAAGCGTTATACGTGCGAGTATACAACACTGAAAGTTCCCAATAGATGGCTAAATTGCCGGACCGATTTTGACACTAGCGGTCGTAAAATGGTGAGCAAGTTTCATTTGAGCTGGACCAAAACCTTCAAAACATTCTTTTACTTCCTAGCCGAGTTTTTAATTTGGTTCCCGAAATTTTATTATTATGGTTCCTAACACGTAGTTAGCCGTTCTTCAAAAAATTTTGACACTGGAGACATGAATTATTTAGGAAGGAACCTTGGAAGGGCCCCTATAAGTGTCATCGTCACCGAACCAGTACGATAGCACATGCCCAAACGTGTATCTAATATAACGCGTAGGTATATCTCATGGTCAAAAGACTAAAAGAACCTCCAAATCGGAAGGTTTGCGAATGAATCGGCCATGGCCGCAAATTTTCGTTTTAAATAGAGAGACACTTGAACCATTTAATCAATAAACACATACTTTCTAGGAATTGAAGGGGGTAACTAATAACAGAAATTCCCGATCGGTTGCATCTTCTTAGCATTGTTACGCCATGCGAATGCGGTATCGTGAATTTCGTTGCCTACCGGCAATTACCTACTCGAATTCGCTCAACAACGGGGGTAGTTGGAGGATTGTCATACTCAGATTGCTTATTGGTCGATAGTTATGTACTAGTTGAACAATTTATGAATTTTGAATAAATAATTGGGCTTTAAACTTCCCGTTCCCATCTCCTCCTGTATTGGAAACAAATGAATTCTTTATGCTAATGTTACATTCAGTGAAGAAACTAGTTCATTTCGTTATTTGAGGTGTTATGAAACACAAATCAACCTATTCTGAGATAAGGGCATTCTTTTTGGGTAATTGAAAGTTCTCAATATTAAAAAAATATGGCGTTTTGCTTTTTTCATTCTATTATAAACCTTTTTTTTTTTTTTTTCTGAACTATTAAATAACGTCAAAATAACTTAAAGGGGCAGATTCATCGTTCCGTTTTAAGAACTCTGGAAAACCCGTGTTTAAGTTTATTTAATTTCGAGTTTGTCGCAGTGGAGGCGTGCTAAAGCCATAACCTATTGAATTTAGAGTCATTCTCTACTCTATTCTCGCAATGGTGAGAATTATTGACAAGTTGTAATAAGTGTAACTTTGACACTTTGAACTTTGTGACTCAGTGCTAGCAAGTCTAGGAAAGCAAGGGAATAGTCTTTTGACATTTTCATGTCTTTGCTTTGGAACATAAACTGAAAAATCGTTACGAAAACTTGCTTACGCGATACCAATTAACAAAAGTTGGTAACTACAGTCCTAGAAATAGTAATACCAATAAACTGAAAAATCGTCACTAGAACTTACTCACGCGATACCAATAATAAGACATTTTGTTTTGGTTTATTAGTTTCAACTTCTTCCACTTCAAAACGATAAGTGAACAAAATCGAGAGTATCATGAGCGAAAAAATTGACGATGGACAAATCCGCTCCGTATTACGCTACGATTTACTATCATCCCCACAATACAAGTGTAACAACAACGCTATTGGGGTAGGTGATGTAGCCTGGCTCGAATTCAATAAAGTACCCTCTGGTACTTCGCGGGTGCGATCGCGAATTCACGGGTGAGATCTGCCTAGTAATAAATAAAATAAGAAAACACACGTGAAAATGCTCTAATGTGTTGCAGACTCGTACGCAAGCATTTTAAACAAGGTATGGACCTAACTAAAAATGAAATCCGACAATGGGAAGACCACAAGTTAAAAGAAAAGGTAGGCTAGTTCCTAGTTCCTATAGGTGTCATTAACTCCTGTCCTTAATAAGTACTGCATCCCATCAAAACCTGGCACCTCCATGTGGTCCACTTCGGGCATAGGGGAGGGTGGAGCAGCACCGGTCAGTGGGAAATGCCGGTCACATAGGTTTTCTGTAGTTCCGTTGATACTTCATATTAGTAATGAAGAAAGCTGTAATTTTATCAGCATTACGAGGGAAACATCTTGCTGGAATGGAACATAGTGAATTTGTAGAGTGCTACAAATTGTGGAGGTGCGGGAAATCTAATGAAGTTTGTCTTGGGAAAACTGCCTGAAAATCGTAGAATTAGAAAACCAGTTTTTATTTCTGACTTCTAATGTCTGTATTTATTCCAGGTTGGAAGAGCTGAGAGTGGATGGTAATCTATTAGAAGCTCTACCTCGCGGGGAGCTACCTAATCTACTCCACCTTTCAGCAGCTAACAACAAGCTGGCATCTCTACCTCCATATCTTCTACGAGAGGACATGCGGGCACTCACCCTTTTGGTAATCTTTAACATAACATTCTATACAGTTCCTATTTAACAAATAATAATTGCATTTTAAGTGCGAAGCACGAACCATATCCCACCTGAGGGTCAGTTGTGGAGTTTGCGACACTTACCTGAACCTCATCAATAAAAAGGAAACCGCCCAATGTCGAAAATGTGGAGCACCACGCGGATCACTAGAACAGATGATCATGGAGTGCAAGGATCACGATGGACCGAGAACAGTGTTGTTCAGTGCAATCCTTCGAGAGATTAACGTTTACTGTAATTCTAGCTTCGAGAAATACTCGTATTCATGTTTATAAAGAATTGTTTAATTTTATAAAAATACCTATGTCACATACACATTTAATGTAGCACAATTTCATTCCATTATTGTGACTGTATACAACTTTGTATTGCGAATTAAATTTTAAATAAAAAAATTACGAAGCTGATACCAACTGTATGTTACAGTGCTTCAACTAAATAGACAAGAAATTGTACGGTAATCCTATAACGGAAAAATTAAGTTTCCTATTACATAGCTTCCTCGTATCCTTAATAAGAATGTTATAAATAACCTTAAAAGAGCACGTCGCGGATTTATATGGTTGACGTAAATGATCAATTAAGATGGAGCGCAAAATGTCAAAACCGATGGAATAGGCAATGAGATATTGTTGTTCAACAGAAGCTACCAATGTAGCAATGTAGTGTAGCTGTAAAAGATGGTTGAAATATATCCTTCACACTTCATGATGCCCTATGCTATGATAGACTTTTCGTAAGAGAAGCTGCCAGGGATCCGTGAGGATGCAAGACGGCAATGTTTAACAACTATTTATTTAAAACTCGACAAATTCAATTCTCTGAATGCTGTCTCAAAGCATAATTTCAGACAATTTTTAACGTTGTGACACATTATATTACGTTGTTTACTCTGAAAATATGCCCCGAAAGCTCAAGGAAGATACTTGAATATGGCATTGAATTATTTTCGTCCATTACAGGAACCCAACGACGGAGAACCAAATGTAAAACCTGAAGATCTGAGAAGCATCAACCTGAGGGCCAATCTCCTCAAAGGGAATATCATACTTGGCAACTACGGGGTGAGTAATTATTTGTGATCGTTACATATTTCAATAGAGCACCTACAAGAACTTGCCGTGTCGAAGCTGAAAGGGTTAGCTAATTAATACAAGGAATGGAGATTCACTCAGCAGGCATCTAGAGTAAAAGACAAACTTATTATCATCAAGGAATCCTAGGATGACAGAAAATAAAGGGAAATAATTATTGAGGATTGGTGCTTACAGCGAACAGTGCATCTAAGCCGTAATATATTCCTTAATTTCCTATAAGTTATTCGTTTTAATTTCCTAACACATGGAGCACACCAAACGACATTGTTTATTAAGTATGTTGTACACATTTATCTTCTTGTCGCTACAAATATATTTTCCAGACCCCATAAAACACAACTTTCTCAAAAAATTTAAACGTTGTATAAAATTTAAAGTAAAGAGGAAAAACAAGTCGCAGGCGCGTTATAAAACCACTTTTCATTGCAATAATATTGTATCACATCAGAACATGAGAAAATGAACTTATCCCCTACGGTTTTTACCCCTAATTTTCCTCTAACAGGGAAAGCCTTTAGATCTTGGATATGTTGATTCAAGGACGATAAAATCAATCGGAAAAATATCCCTTGGAACCGTATTTGCCCCGTTTTCTTTTCTTTTTTTCTTGAAACCAAATCACGTTATTGTATTTAGACGATTGCTCATTGTTCATTAATGATGTTTCGTGCAGCTCAGCTGTTGATATATTTGAATAGTTTAAGCTGAAGATTTTAACAAACAATTGAATTCTGTACAACTTGTGGTGAAGAATTACTATCGGAGGCTCGAACATCTGTGGAAGCGCGAGAAACTGCTAGTTGTCCGTAATGAGGTCATGTGTCAGCGTCTTGCATCGCTAATGACGTATTTCTTACCTCTCAGCTTCAAAGAAAGCATGTGTTTGAGAGTGTTAGTCAACAAGTCACCGATGTCGGTAAATTGCAAGACTGATATTACAGTGAACCAGGGGTGAATACAGAGATATCTACCTAATCGAGAGGACTGGTTTCATATTTTCAGTCCGAGTGACGTTCATTTTATTACGGTTTTTTTTCGATCTTTTGAACTGTTCTGTACTTGTTGATAGCAATCTAAAAACGATGGGAAAGCTCCTAGCTACGTGGACACCTCGAGTATTTTCATGTAAATGAAGAACGTGAGTCCATAGCACTGGCCAAGTTCCTGGAAAGTTCCCGGAAAATCGGAACGGAGGGCGTACTACTCCCCGTCTAGGAACAATACAGAACAATATATCTGTTGAAGAAAGAAAGGCAGAGCAAAGGGGCAGTCCTCTAATGGTGTAGAGTTCTATTTTTTGGACTGATTCCAAATATCCAAGCGACCACCTGCAACGACTGCAGTGACCTCCAACGCCGTCCTACGCAGAATGTAAAACCTTGGAGAGCAATTCATCTGCAATCCCCCTCATACCCTTAACTCTTCCCCATTCTACTGTATTGTGTCCGGTTAGGCCCTCCTGCCAAATGTTATCGTATTTCCTCTTCTCAGTTTTCACTCTGACGATCTTGGAACCGTCCAAACAGACATTTAAAAAGAGAGAGAGACTAGAGAAGATTTACAGTCGGTTAATTCTGCATTTATGTCCCTACTGAAAAATGCGTGGAGACACGTCTCCTTCCATGTTAACGAAATCCAGGGAAATTGTGTCCTGTCTGTCGCTTCTCTTCTATTGAAACAAAATCACGACAATCCGTAATTAATTATAATTCATTAGCTAATTCGTTTGGGTCAATTAGGTAGCAATACAGTCAAAGCTGATTCTGACGAAACAATTCGTTCGTTAAGGCCTAACGCCTATTGCCTTGCGGGTAAAATAAAACTTTATTGGACAGAGGGAGTTAAGGATCAAAACTCATTACGAGACATTTTGTACACATGATTGCATGGAACGTGTAGAAACAGGCTGGGGTATGCAGAATAGACATGGAATGAAAAACACAACGCTTCAGCCACCATCCTGATTCCTGTTCATCAGTAGCATCTTTAAAAAAATTTTAAGATCGATAACCTACCCAACTAATATTAAGGGAACTGACAACAACGATGCGACTAAACGCTGCTAAATAGTTTGTTATTTCTGTATTAGATACCCCTTCAACGTCTATGGCTTGTTCAACAAACCTCATCCATTTAAGCGCTCCATTAACAATCCATTTCAGCTTATATTAACAATTATCGTGCTTATTATTATTATTTTTTTATTATATTTTTTTTTTATTCGATCAAGAATTTTGGTCTAGTTTTGAAACTCATTTCAGAACTTTCAAATTTAATTTCGGGAGGGATGATATGAGGGTGGTAATATTAATACATCGTTGAGTCTTCACAATTTTCATCGTTTTTTTCCGAAACTGACATTGGTCTAGTAGCGTGAATGACTTCGATTTTGAATTTTCTCTTCGGAGGAGAAATGGAGTTTGTATTAACCGATCCATTGAAGCACTGACAAACTAAAATTCTCTGCGGATTTGTATTCAACTAATAACTTGCTGCCGTTGTGGAACTTATATCAGTTTCAAATTTCATAATGAAAGGAGGTGAATAGAGGTAGTGATTCCGTTTGTTAAAAACGGATCGTTTGCAGGTATGATTAATATAAAAATCAGACACAGAACATCCCATTAACTATATTTAACTTACCAATAATACAACATTATTAGTTTTAGAAACAAACTAGTTTTGAGGGGAAGGGGCATATAAATTGTTATTGTTTGGTTGCAAAAGTTCATTTATCATTGAAAAATATGGCCAAATTACATGGAGTTTTTTGTTAGACCAAGAGTTTACGCGGAAGTTCACGGACAGTGGCGTAACGTACACCCCCACAAACCCCGCGATGCGGGAGGGCCCGGGAACCGGCCCGCTCTGGCAAAATTCATGTTTTTCAATTTTAAAGAATAAAGCGGAAATAACGGTACACAGAGTTATAAACATCAACGGTAATGTAAGTTCATTGATCAATCATCTCACGAGTTTGATCAATCATCTCACACGGTCAACCAAAAGTTTGCTACGTAGACTAGAAGTCTCGAGTTCGTAAAGGTAGGTTAAATTGTTATATTATATTATGTATTTTCAGTTAGGTTATCGTAGCGTATTACACGATGACCGTTGAAAAAGTGCACGCTACGCAAAAAAAACATTATGGGGAGGAGCCCCGAAAATTTTGCGGGGGGGCCCGCTGAAAAACGTTACACTGCTGTACACGGAGGTTCACACAGAGGAAGTTTTGAAACCCACAATCTGTTTGGTTGATTTGATGTGACTAATAGTTACCTTCAGTCTATTGTCACTTTTCTAATGTCTCAGCCTTCCAAGTTTCCATTTTATAGCAAGTCCAATCGATTATGCGTTAGCGTTTTACAAGAACACCAAGAAATTGTGTAGTTAGCCAAGTTGTGGCGATTAGCCTGCTAATAGGGATGGATTTGCCTTTGAAGCTGAAAAGTTTCAGGTATGTTCAAGGGAGACAGTTTCAAGAAACGGGAAGGGGGACCTATCCATATCTATCATAATAGGTTGATTATTAGGTACGAAAAAATTGCAATGCCATAAATTACTTACTATAGTTCTGCAGCATCGCTGGAATTTTATTTGTTTGTTATGTATAACGAAGAAGCCCAATCGTTACTTAACATTTAGCCACTCTCTGACAGAGGGTGACAATGAGAGTAAAGTAGATTTGCGTGAGCCTATTACGAGGGAAGAGGTGAGTCTAATGATGGTCTAATGGTACATTCAAATCACAAGGAAACACGTCCACAAAGCGGACGTGCCATAGTTCTGCGGAGGTCGACTTGAATTGTGCGACCACCCCTTGGGGTGTTATTTATCTTCTTCTCAAACTCGTAGTAGTTTTTTAATCAAGTTCGTCCAGACAACTCTTAAACCTGGAATCCTTATTACTAAACAAATAAAACTACGTTCTTTGTCATACGCCATGAACCATCACAGGTAATTATTTCGCTCAACTCGTTCATTTGTGACTCTATCCGTTCCTTGTCGGGTCAGGATGGAACCATCTGGAAAACGGTTCAAACAGAGAAAATTTCTTCAGAAACTTTAATTCAACTCTGCTGCTTTTCATCCCGCACAATCCCCTTAATGAGGGGAGTGAGGGGGTTTAGTGTGAAGTGGCAGGATGAGTGGACGAGGTGTGGGGAGATGATGTAACGAAGTTAGTTGCGAGTGTCGTGTTTATTTGTAATAAGCAGATGTCAAGGATTTGGCTGCGACCTCTCCAAGGGTTGGAGAAAGGGCGGAGAGGCAATTTAGAACTGGGACAACCCCACCTTTCTGCCTCATCTTCCGACATTAATCATTTTTAGGATAACAAGCTGTGACCTCTGAGGACAAACTTCTCCACCCCTCTTTATCCTCTTCACGCCACAATTGCGAGTCACTCTTGAAAAACCATTTGAAACGACCATTTTTTTAGAACACAATGAGGAGTTTAACGCATTGGGCTCATTCAGCCTGTTTAGAAATATACAAATTGATTCATAATGGTTTAGAAGAGTAGAACTACCAATTCTGGAAATTGTTATCACGTTGGCTAAGCTTAATGGTACCATCTAAGTCCAACTGAAACGTTACACTGAATGTTATACTTGAATTTATAGCTACATGTTTACTATTAGTCCATCAAGGAAGGTCATTAGTGAGGCCTTACTAATGGATCTTGTTAATTGCATAAGTTCCTCATGATCAAAGGAAAACTTGGAGGTATCAAGAATCATGTGGTATCGAGATCAAACAGTTAACAAGCTGTTCAAATCAGAACACTACAACACATGATGATGGAATATTTGTATAATGTCAGGCTACAAGTAACTTTTTATATTACCTTATTAGATACCGCTACATACTATACCGTGATTGTCTTGAATCTAAAAACCTACGAGAATTCAAACAATTTACACTACCTGAATAAGAAAGTAAAATAAAATGAATAGCAACGTGTATGAACTGTGAATGCTAACGACCTGTCAACTTTCTTTTTGGGAGACACTTTTTTTTCGGATTTTTAAGTCAGATTTTTATTTTGACTTTGAATGTACTTGAAGGTTGCCTGAAATAGACCAGATTTCTTGGTTAAGAAGTATTCTATATAAACATAGGCACTATTTCTGTCTTCTTAAACCATGAGAAAAGCAAATTTAACAATGAGGATCAATTATCCTGAAACCAATGCAGTAGTGCGCATTCAAGACAGCGCTTAACCTTAGCTTAACCTTAACCTGGGTTAAGCGCTGTCTTGAATGCGCACTACTGCATTGGTTTCAGGATAATTGATCCTCATTTGTTAAATTTGCTTTTCTCATGGTTTAAGAAGAGTTGCAACAGCAGTTAAGCTTAACTTGGCAAAACTACAGCATTAGAGCTAGATTTTTTATTTTTCTTTAAAATTCGTTTTTTTGCCCTCAAAAACTAACAGCAACAAACAGTAGGAAAGTAAAACTACGGATTGGAAATTCGCTCACTGATCCAAAATGTATGATCACATTGAATCCTCGGACTCTGCCGGGTCTGACACTATACCAGAGTAGAATGTTAATTCACGTCATGTTATCCCATTCTCATGCATGTTAGTTCGTAGGATTTAAGAGACCTTCTGCTGCCTCTTTTGCGAGAAAATATGTCCATCTAAAACCTTTTCGTCGATGCATGTAACTTTCTCATTAACTACCGCTGCCTAGTGGTATTAGTTCGTTCAATATAACATGGTCAAATAAAACCTGTTGCCATATATTCCATCAGATTAGAGATTTCAACTGGTGCTGAGAGCTTTCAAAAAAGGTGCAACATGAGGGGAATTGGTTGACTGAAAATAACCACAACATTTGTGTACAAAAAGGCCTCAATAGGTTAGCTAGGAGGGAGACCTCAGCGCCATCCACGTAAAGAATTCCATGTTTGACATTTTATATAAAAGGATAATCAATGTGTGATTGCAAATTACTTGAAATAATTTCCTTCCTTATTCGAGTTGCAAACTTATCCAATTCGTCTAGGTCACTGAAAATTAAGAAGCCGTATCACCCACCAAGTAATTTTTGAGATGCGAGCCCAGCCAGAATCTGAACCATTAAACTACCTTTACATTTACCTTCGCAAAATACTCCACTACTCTCTACAGCTAGCTAACGCTAAAATTATAGTTTCTAGGGCCCGCTAAAACGCATAGTGATTCCAATTTCGGACAGACCGTCGAGGACTTAAAAAATCTCCTATGTTGTAAATTGTGACATCAAATTAGCTGAAAAACAAAAAATTAAAGACTTTTTCATTGTTGTTAAGATATGGATTTGGAATAATATAAAGTTATTATGTATTAATTCCATACGTCGCTCCATTATCGAAGTTTGAAACTTTCTTCTTAGCAGCAGTGGAGTGTCTGAATTTCAAAGTTACTCATTCAGGTCAGAGTATAAAATGAATGAACCTAACTATTACTTTTTGAGGCTTGAATATCCGCGGGAGAATCACTATAAAACTTCATTAGTTACCTAGCAAGGGCTTTTGCCTGCTTTCCCACACCTAGCTCTCCAGCCTGGCCCACCTTTCCCACAGGTTTTAGAGGGAAAGAAATGCAGGGAGGTTGTCTCGGGCATAAATCTTTTCTTAATGGCCATGTTGAATTAGGCGAGAGGCTGGGATGAAAATTTCCTCCTCTCCTCCCTGTCTGCTGTCGACCTCGGCACAGCGAAAACACCTCGGTTTCCATTCTATTCGGAGCCTCACCAGAAACAACAAGTCAAGAAAATTCACCAGTTAATTTCGGACCACCGAGCACCACTTAATTAATTCTACTAAAGTGGTACAATGTGCAATAATTTGCGTTAATAACTATATCGAAATACTTCGACACGTATCTCATCAAATTCTACCAAATATGTTTCAAGAAGGCAAAATAAGTAATTCAATTTTGATTATTGATAGCTACTTTTCAAGTTTGTTGAATATATTTCTTAATAAAACACGTTTATTATCTTGTGCAACATCAACTAATTTAAGATAACATAATAATTTCTGCGACTTGAAAACTGAATGAAATTCCTGTATAATACATTTTGAAGATTTTTCGGCAAGGTCTGGTATGAGCTAAGTTGTTGAAACCAATCGCAATAAAAATGGAGTGAGATAGGACGTTGCCCATATTTCCACGAAAACCATGAGTTACATCGTTAAATCGATTTCGACGGTTAGGTCGTCATCAGTACGAAACATGAACTGACGGTACATCACAGAAACCACATCTTATGTAGGCCCAGGTGAAAGGAAATTGAATCCTATTGGCTCAGAGAAGTAAAAGGGATTAGTGCCTAATTCCTTTATTATTAAGGATTTATAGCTAACTTCCATAACTTATTGACTTGTCCAAAAAAATTGTGCGCAATTACTAACAGCAGCCCCCCCCCCCCCCCCCCCCCCACACTCAATCCTCTCCGATTATATCCTCGGTGAGCCACTACTCCAATACAATGGCTTCTGAGTCTATAGGTGGCAGTAGAAGTGTTTCACGTTCAGGGGTTTTCAAAATTGGAATTCACACTCGTATTTTATATTTATTTCCATTGTGTACAACTTTAGCTCCTTGTCTGTATTTATATGTATATTTCTGTATGTGTATTGTCTATATGTATAAGATCTTCTGATAGTGTAATTGGGCATTAATCAATATTTCAATCTGTGCATGCGTAAGCGTGAAATCTAGCAAACATAATTTCTTCATCCCCTAGTCGTACGATATCCTCAAATTTGAAAGTCGGGAAAGGAGTGACATAGTTAGATTCCCTAACAATATGCACCCGTTATAGATTCTCAAAATCCCAGAAAGATATGGAATCAGGGTATGGTATGGAAACGTTTCAATGCTCGACAAATTATTAATGTTACATTACGAAACATTGTCACACCCAACTTATCAGATGTTTTTCAACGTCATTCAATTTTGGGGCAATTGACCAGTGACAAAAACGTTCTTCATGAAAATTGATGCATGAGGTCCGAAAATTATGAAATCTAATGCGACACGATGGATATGGCCGTCTATAACCAATTTATTGGTGATCCATGGAAATTTAACCAAAATCACACGGTGATTTTGTTCAGTTTTAGCCGAGACAAGTAATTACCCCTTACAGATTCTGTTTAGAATTGATTATCTCCCAGACAAGCACCAAAACTGTTCACCAAGTGTGAATTTCCAAAAGCCATAATTGTGGGACTATTGATTTTGGATGAGCAACGAAATTACAGCCTCCTGCACTAATTGAATGATTCTATCTTTAGGAAACAAAATTACCATTCAAAATAGTTAGGGTGCCGAATCTTGTATACAGGCAATTCTTCCTAGAAGATCTGAATCCCCACAGGATGACGAAATTTAATTTACCAGACGTTAAATAAAAACGGAGTAAAGTAGAACTTTGTCTATATTTCCGCGAAAATAATGAGTCACACAGTTGAACCGATTTCGACGTCACAGAAAACACATCTTATATAGGCCCAGGTGAAAGGAGATTGAAACCTATTGGCCCTAATCCCTTTTACTTCCCTGAGCCAGGGCTCGGTTTATGAGCGCGCTTGCCTGTCCATTTATTAACTGAACAACTGATAGTATCACATGTCCATGTTTTTATAGTTTTTTTTTTTTTTTTTACCTACGGAGTAAGTAGTGCCCACCCAAGGTAGCAGACGTTGAACAACCCTTAGAAGTTTGATGGAATTAAAAAGTATTCATGAACACCTCTCATGAACTATAAATTCCAACCTGCTAATTTGGATTCGCGATAAATAAGGACATTGTTTAAACAGGCAGTGTGTACAACTATTAACGATTGTTTGCAGTCGAAGTATTTATGCAGGGATAGGCATGTAAATGAAGCAAGCTAACTTCACGTGACTTGAAAACGTCACTCATACCCCCAGTCGTGGGAGTCCACACCTTCCGAGGTATCTCTTGAAACCACCTCTCTCCTTCGCCGCCCTCCGCCTCGCAGCATTAGCATATAGGAGGCGAATTCTACGGGCCCGAGTAAGATGAGGGCAACGGGGGTTGAGTTATAGCCACACCTGCGCTACAACCACCTTCGTGTGTTTCCTCAAAGGCCCATGTAATGTGATAGGTAGGGTAACCCGGGGTAATGTAGATAACGTATGTGTAACCAAAGGTAACTATGCTTCTCGACGGGCTGCGCAATAGACGAAAATAATCGCTCCCCGAATTCCATTACTTCTGCCAACCAATCTCCATCCATAAAGTTCGTCCTGTTACCAAATGATTAATCATCTCACTTGATCCATATAAATGGTGTAATGTTTATGCAAACTATGATTTATAACAAAATTTACTTAATGAGCTACACCAATCGGATAAGAACTGTACAGAAAGTGCGTGCCTACCTATGAAAAGGCAGTATTTCCCATTATTTCCAGAAAGGTTCTCCTAGCATTATCCCGGTACAGAGAAAGCATCTAACAAAAGCAGAATGAATTAGAAAAAAGTGCGGTTTTTATACATTTTCATAAAAGTGACATGAAATCGTTTGTGGTTAAAAGGTATTGAAGGTCCCTAGTTTGAATTAATTTGTTAAAATTAAACATTCAAAAAGTACATCGTTTTTATGATTTTTTTTAATATACGTATTTTTTCCGAAAATCTGTAATAAAATTGATTAAATTCATGTATGGGTTATAATTAGGTAGGTGAAGACTAAGGAAACCGCGTACTGATTCACCCTGAGAGGCACAATAAAATGTCAAAAAAAATTCAATCTATAGTTCCGTGTAATTTTTATGTTAACTGAAATACGTATATCGACCGGAGTAAAACAAAATATATCGCATTCACCACTAATTCGTGAAAAGGCATACTGTAAAAATTATATTACCCTTCTGTGCCTAAATTCATTCTGGCAACCATTTGGCTAATTACCTTAATTATACTTAAGACGAGGTTATTCTATTGCCGAACCACAAAATTGTTTTTCAAAGATAGGTTCCGAAATAGTGTACTCAAAATGGGTTTTATATATGTAAAAATTTATTAATCGAGAAAGGAGAATTTGGAAAGTATGCTCCTCTGGGACATCTAGAATGCTAATACTTACTGCACTGCAAAGTCCTGCACTGATGTACTAGTTAGCAGAGTGACCATAGTGGCTAACTTCTTTCCAAAACGAACTGTTGTGCTGGGATTTAAATTTAGCTTTTTTAAGATCTGCAGAATTAAATTGCAAGATATGGAAGCGCAAAGTGTAATGTACCTTGGACCAACTCGTACTAGTCGTAGATGTAGAAGGGTAATACAGAAAAACTAAATCAATATGTAATCATTTCACAGCATTTCTAAGATGTTATCCATTAGGGAAGGCTGACGATTGTTTCAAGCAATTTCAGTTCAAAGTCAGAATGAAACGACTACAATTTGTTGTTGGGCTGCCAAACCGGTATAATTTGACAGTTAGGTACTGTTAGTTCCCTTTGTGTTCCGAAGAATTTTTCGTAGCATCAACGGTACACGATATCACCGCTAATAAAAGATGCCGCAAGTTCAATAAGCAGGATGATGATGATGGCAGTAACAGAATCGACTTTATAATGATCATAACGTGAGAAAATGAATGTTACTGACGATGAGAAGAAGGATACTACGGAGGTAACGCGAATGGGAAGGGATTCACCAATGGAAAGGGTTTGAGAGAACAGTTGGGAGTCGAAAGCGAATCGCGAAACATCGGTTGCGGTCTCAGCAGTAAGCCCTCGAACACGGTTACTGCGCGTATGTTCTACAGTTGCCCGGTCAGTTTGTTAGAATGTGCAAGAATATTTGACTTTCAACTAAAATCATTCAGTAAAGTGAGGTGTCAAACATCTTCATAAGATTAACATGATGATATCGGATTATGTAACCTTGTGTTGAAGTAATTCGAAGATAATGAAGAACGCTTCCAAACTTTCCCGCTATTATTGGTAGATTAATTCAAATTATGTAAAACAATCTTCATTAAACGCAATTAAATTTTCATCGAATTTTGAGGGAAAGTTAATCAAGTACTCTTTCATTTATAAAAAGTCCAATAAAATAGGAACACGCATTTTTCTGATAATTATTTTCAACAATAAGCATTTGTAATCGGATGACAAATCAACAGATAAAAACCGCTATTTTGGAAGACTGTAATATGCTGATTTTTATGAAAGATCAATCCTTATAATATATCTCATAGAGATTGATTGAAACTGATGCCAAGACACTCATGTGATTTCATTAAACTGAACTTCGTAAGACCTTGGCTAAATAGGTACCTTCCTATTTGGGTGTTTCTAGATTGCAATGATTAATGCGAGGCTATTGAAGATAATGAACAAAAAAAGCAGAAATCTGCTTAAATTACAGGAAATTAATCTCTCCGTTATATCTAAATTTAAACCACAATCCTTTCTCGTGCAAAACATTTTCAAATTATACAAAATTATGAATTTAAATAACACATCATAGGAACCTTCACTTAAGGCAAGTGTTAGAAAGAATTAGAAAGTATCTTGGAGTAGATTGATCTTCAAGACCTGTTACTGACCCAATGACCATCGGTTACCAATCGCTCGAAATTTCACTGTGGTTCGATTCTTGTAGAGGGCATCAGCCAGAGAAGACAGAATCGTGTTGACCTTCCTTTGCGGTCAAAAGCCACAAACGCCGATTTGAAAACTGTTGGTCTGCAAGTTAGGAAACTATAGGACCCCATTCATGTAGAATAGTCTAATGAGCAAATATTTTGGATGCAATAACTGTTTCCTCCATATCAAATTCAAGAACTCTTTGCCTCTAAAATGATTAAATTCCATCAAATTAGTGCATCATAATCATAAGATATAAAAATGTTTTTTTGAACTACTAACAATGAAATCGGCACATTTTTCAAAGCGAGTGACTTAGATTTAACCTACCATTCGCATATTCTTGTTTTACGAACTTATTTGCCATTTTTGAACCAATTGATTACACGATTTAAACTACCTATCTGGTGTGACGCCGCACATAGCTTTCATTAATTTTGGGAGGTTTGTTTAAAATTAAGCTGGTGCAAAGCCACTAACATTGAAACATTCTAAAATGATCCCTAAATTTAAATATTTCCTCAGTGACCAACTTTTTCAGTCCATTCGCGTCGTCAAAGACGCCTTAAAGATATTTTCAGAGAACGGTAGCACCTACAAATAGAGCAATACACGAGAACTTTATTGATATCGTTCAACCCATTTTTTTTTTAAATATATAAGAAAATCTGAAAACCTCGGTTCCCCCAATATATTGCTTTAACGTTTGTTCTGAACATGTAAGTGTTCCTGTAAAAGAAATTATAATACTATGAATTTATTGGAAATCAGTGTTTCGATTTTGTACAAGATTTTTAAAAACAGAAAATGGTCAAAATACTGCGTTTTGACCAACATTCCGATTTTTTCACGGCCAGCTTTAGGTACTACCCATTCCAGTTCCACTCGTCCCTACGTACTTAAATGGATTCTCATCCTGAAGCGAATGAGATCAAGAATCGATTTCTGACGCTTGGATTTCAATACTGTAAAATACATCCAAATCATTAGTCAAACGTAAAAGTCTCTAGCATTTTTATTGGAAGAATAAATTATGTAGTGTTTAGTTGTAAAAGGAGAAATCATGCAAGTTTAAGAGGAAACATTAATTCCGCGCATTGGCAACAATTTTGGTTCTTTTTTATATTTGCTCAATGATTAGTCCAATCCTAATATATACATGTCATGTTGATATATAATCAGACCAGATGTTCGATACACAGAAGTGTTGAACAAATTATGAAGTACTTGTTTTCTAATTAAAGTCTCATTGAAATTTTATTGAAGTGCATTCAGAATCGACCGAGTGAAAATGACCGAGAAACGTGTGTGGTCGATTTACCAGCTATCACCGACCAATCCAAGCGGTTAAGTGAATAAGTGATCAATTGGGTAAGTGATGAGCGGGGGGTTGCGTTCGATGAAGTTCATCACTATTCGATGAAATACCGAGGACTGGATCCGAGTCATCGAATAGACGTTGAGGAGAGATGGTGGCCGACAGCTATAGAGAATTGGTGGAGCAGCACAGGAAATATTTGCCAGTTCCCCGGGGGAACTCGAACTACTTGGATTTCCGCTACAGAGCACTCAAGTTTTCAAGAGCTCTCGAGCCCTACGTCCGAATTGAGGGAAGCGCCTACTCGGTAAATAATTCATTTTTCATTTCCTCCAGTAATTTTTACAATTATAAAGAATGAATGAATGAATGAGCGAATCGCATTGAATATTTGTTGTTCTGAGTAGAGCACCGACCGTTACTGTTGATTATCCCCGGAAAATGAATGATTAACCAAATTTTGTGGGTCCTGCAGTTTCGCCGAAAAGCTTCGGATTGTTTACAAGGGATGGACGGATGTCTTGTACGGTTCGCTATTCGTTTAAAATCTATATCCTAGAATGAAACAAATTTTAAGGAGAATCTAACTTTCCTTTTTTCTCGGTTGACTAATAGGTTCTTGTACTGGAAATCATGACACGAAATAAGCTACGGAATCGGTCCCGCTACCTGGGAGCAATTCTACGTAGATGAAACTAAATTCAGTTAGATGGCCTCAAAGTTCAACAGGGAGTTCTGAGTTAGACTGCGTGGCTGGCGATAGCCCAAGTACTACGGTTCGGTTGATAGTGTACGGTTATACTACCTAAAACGTCGTCTCCCAAGCTTCAGTCCAGATGAGCATTCTTGTTGCCTGCATTTTTATTTTATCTTGTTAAAGTTCTGTCGGATCCCTACGTGCGTTTCAGAAAGTACCGGGGATGATTTTGCATTATCTATTGAATGTACAGTAATCGTTCTGGAGACAAAAAACCCCCCTGAAAATTTCATTTTACATAAAGAAATGATAAACATTATGTAATAAAAATTTTTCCGTCCGACCGCCGTGCGCACGATTTTCCCAAACGGCTGAAGCAAAAAAGCTGAAATTTTCTGGAAAAATCCATGTTGGTCCGGCGAAGCCCCAATTCGTGAGCCAACTCTCTCACTTAATTTAAAGTGCCCTTAAAGGGTTATCAAAGTTTTATAAAATCCACAAAAACCTCAAAATTTTGAACTTTTTTTAAGAACTTTCCATGAGGAATCGAATGAGCCCCTAGGTCCGTAGGTCAAAATAATGTATGGCCCGATTTATGGTGCCAACATTTGCGTTATTTTCGTTTATTATTGTTTTTGTTTTGATAGCAGTAACCTAGTGATGTAGTAATGTGGATACTGGAGTGAAGTCCTAAAAGGCTTTGTAGCCGATACACGGGTTGAAGCATTCTGATATGCATGAAACGCTGCAAATTCTTTCACTGGGGTTTATTATTCAATTGGCTTGCGTTCTTGATTAGAATTTCTACTAAGCTTTGGAGTGTGCGTGTTTCACAAGTGATAGAGCGATTATTGAATTTCAGGAGGCAAACAAATGTGATCAACTGATCAATCCAAATAGGTATTTTGGTTGAGAACAGATTTACGTGCTATATATAGCATATCTATCTCCTGAAATTCAATAATCGCTCTACCACTTGTGAAACACGCACACTCCAAAGCTTAGTAGAAATTCAAATTATGAACGCAAGCCAATTGAATAATAAACCTCAGTGAAAGAATTTGTAGCGTTTTTCAATAAGTCAACTCTTAAATATGATCGCTTAGGATTAATTTATCAAGATGAAAAGTTTACTAGCACATTCCTGATCGATGTATGATTTTTTAGACAAATTTGATTAACTTTGGTCCAATAGGTAGTTTTTGAGAAAAGCTTCGGATGGAGTACGGCGGATGGTCCGATTTGACTTTTTGAAGTTTAGATTCCATGAAAAATAAACCAAACAATTTAGATGGCGGTTATTAAAAAAAAGGTTGCTCTATTAAACAGCTTCATTATTGAAAATAATAAATCAAGATCTCTACCTACACAAAGACATGGAGCAAAATCTAGGTTTTAAACCAATATCAATGTTTCAACGACAAAGGATGTTTTGCACGGTTAAAGAAGTTTGTTCAGTAGCTCATACAGTATGGTCGCATTTATCTGGACAAAAGAAATCTGACCGATATTGAGTGTTTACCTAAACAATAATAAACGGCAGTTAAGATTTTTCCTAGTTTAAATATGGACTCTTTTGATCTGGTGGAACTGACCGACCTCTTCACTCAATGTACAATTATAACGGTATATAGCACTACTTTACAAACAAGGGGGCACTCTCATAACAATGATCATACCAAATTTGGAGTTTCGGTAATATTGACCTGAGCAGGGGTTTTTCCGTTGTTTGTGCCATCAAGGAAAACTTATAATTAAGGAGGGGAAAATGACATTTTGTCGACCCCTCCACTAATAGACACTTTGAAGACCTTTTGGCATCGCATTAATCGTATATCTGGGGGTCAGGAAGACCTTTACAAGCTACGGGACGGCCTTTTACCCTATCGTCCCTTTTAATTTATCGTTTTTTCCAGCGTTTCATGTTGTGGTTCAGTAGTTCACCGTCAGGATGGTTAAACGAAGTTATTGATATGAGTACTCTTACTTAATCCTAACTGGATATGGAGTCAACAATTTATGGCTATTTATGGCAAAGTTGAATTGATTTGGGTCCCCAAGCATGATAGGATGAGTTCAAGATGCACACGGAAGTAAACCTGCCGCACTTTCCCTTGTTTACCAAGTCAGCTGAGTCTGAACGCTGGTTACATCTTATTTCCCACAGGTTCGATGAGCCACATAACTGCGGCGCAATCTCCCATCGCATAGCAGATAGGCAATTCACGAGCCGATTCTCACGAGAATTATTACGGAGAGCTTGAGCATTGAGTGAAAATGGCAAGAAATGAAAGAAAACAAGAACATTAGCCTTCAGCTTGTTGTGTTAACTCATCATCCGATTATATAGAATAAATTAACAATGCATATAGGTTACACTTTTTTAAAAACCCTATGTAACGTGTGACATAACGGCTATTAAACAAACTCTACTTAACAATCATCCCAGGCATAAACAAAATTAACATCCACCTATCCTTGAAAAGAAGGTACGTGCCAAACCCAATTTTTTTCATATTTTACTGACCTTAACGTAATGAAATCTTAAATTCTGGGAATTTTTCCTCCATTGTTGGAGGAGCAATTAGAAAAATTAAAATGATGAAATGAATAAAATACTATTCATTTAAGATATTTTATGACAAATTTATTGGCATGGAACATTAATGAAAAAAATTGTCAAAATTTGGAAATATTAGCCAGGGGTGCCCACGGAGGGGCTTGACGCAGAGTGCATCATTGAAATTCTTGGGGGGGGTTCCAAAAACATTTTTGGGGGGGTGAAGTTGATTGAAACAGTGCTTAATGTGACGACATTTATTATTATATCACTAGATAGAACGTAAATAATAATGAAACTAGTAATTAATTTAAATATAGTTTGTTTTTCTTTCTGAAAATTTATAAATGACAATGACAAAGCTCGAATATTGTCCGTGAGTAAATAATCTCAAGAAACACACGTAGTACACCCTATTCTCTATTGCCGACTGGGTTTGAATTTTTTCAATGGTTACTACTAATTCTTTTGTTAGTTTTGGATAAAATAAGGAGTACTTACGAGTATTTTTTACATTTTTGGTTTGCGGATTGGGTACCATCTTACGTACATGGGGAGCTGGTTCTGAGTTGAGGGGGGGGGGTTACCCCTGTATTAGCGGTACCGTTAGTAATGCTCAATAATGGTTTATGGTCAGAAAACTATGTGGTAAAATGTCTTGTTTCCATATGAGCTATATCATGTGAACACAGTATCAACGACTGTATTGTTTCGGAATGTACAGATAGAAGGATCACTATTCAACTCTAGATTGAATATTTCACCCATGAAAATCTGTGAATCACGCACACTCCAAAGCTTAGTAGAAATTCAAATCATGTATCATTGAATAATAAACCCTAGTGAAAGAATTTGCAGCGTTTTTTTCAAGAGCGATTACAATGGAAAAATATTCTATTTGAAAATTGTAAATTTCGTAAGACGGAGCAAGCATATCAGAATGCTTCAACCCGTGTATCGGCTATAAACCCTTTTAGGAATTCACTCCAGTATCCACATTCACTACATCACTAGGTTACTGCGATGGAAAAAAAACGCTGTTGTTTTTGTTTTGATCGCAGTAACCTAGTGATGTAGGAATTTCGATGCAAATGTTGGCACCATAAATCGGGCCATACATCGGGAATGGTTTGAGCTACGGACCTGGGGAGGGGCTCATTCGATTCCTCATGGAAAGTTCTTCAAAAAAAGTCCACATTTAGGCGGCCTTGACTTTTGAGGCTTTTAGGGATTTTACAAAACTT
Source organism: Creontiades dilutus (assembly GCA_031894815.1). Lineage (NCBI taxonomy): Eukaryota > Metazoa > Arthropoda > Insecta > Hemiptera > Miridae > Creontiades > Creontiades dilutus. Next base: position 369,551 of record JAVIWC010008387.1, on the reverse strand, counting down.
CGATAGCCCTTAAAGGGCACTTTAAAGTAAGTGAGAGAGCTGGCTAAAGAATCGGGGCGTTGTCGAACCGAATCGAATCGATTTTTCCTGAAAATTTCAGATTTTTTGCTCCAGCCGTATGGGAGAAATCGTGCGTACGGCGGACGGACGGAAAAATTTTTATTGCAGATGTGGATTCTACACCCTTTGAAACGTAAACCATGAAATTTTCAGGGGGGGTTAAAAAAAATTTTTCTCAAGAGCGATTACAATGGTTTATTATTCAATAATAAACCAAAATGAACCTCATTGATTTCTACCTAGCCTTCACTTTTCGAGTTAATAATTATCTTAAGTGCCGGAGCGTTGCATTTTGTGTGGAGAAAAAATAGTGTCGCGAAAAATTCCTCAACCCTCAGACAAAAGACAAATCTATGTCAAAATTAGAATCATCAACTGAATCAGTTTCTGATTTAATGAAAATACAAGAGAAGTCAGTTTGATCAAATTAGGACACGGGAGACATCTTGTAAAGATCGTATGCAAATGACTGAAATTCTGTAAACTAGGCTATAAATCCTAAAGAAGACAGGTGTAATGGCCCTATATTATCCGCCCTAATAGAGGTACATTCGGCACCATACGGATACAATATTACTGATATTGCCGTTCAGCTCAACTATCACCTCGAATTTATAAAATCAATTTTCGAACTACGTAAACCAAACTGTCGGAGACCCAAAATAAACGAGAGACACTCAGAGAGAAATTGTGTCGAGGAAGACTCCCTGCAGACGAGGAAAGTTCAATTTCAAAGGGTTAGTTATCGAGGTAACAACAAAATTAAACCTAAGCTCTCACAATCACCCTTGGGTCTTACACTTCATTTACATAACCATAATATGCAATGCGTAGAAGTCAGATAAAGAGCAAAATGCAAATTTTATTGTTCTACAAACATCTGCCGGTCATGAACTTATTCGAGAAGTTGACTGAAGTTTGAATAATATACAAATAAATCCTTCAAGACGAGGTCAAACTCGGTCGGTAAGCATGCACAAAAGCTCAGGTGTGTTGTAAAATCATTATTTGGAATTGGAATTTTACCTCAATGAATATTCAGTGCCTGCGCTACAAGTGATTTTATTAATAGATAAGGCTGTTACTTTCATTGCCTACCAATCATTTTGAATAACGTACAAGTGAACTAGAAAATAGCTTAGAAGACTAGGGAAAGGAACCGGCCGAGGTCATAGTTATAAGTGGCGTGACCGCGAAGTCAACTCTCCCTCTGTCAAGATGTTAAGGGCATTGAAACCATAATAATTATTATTACGTTTACTGATTATACCATCAGAACCAATGTCCCCAGTTCAATCGTTATCTTTATCATGAGTGAGAGGAGTACAGAGTATAATATGCAGGAGTATAATATGCAAATGTAGGTATCAGCTTAGCTCCTGTTTCCTGTTACCTAAAGGTTGCCGAAATAATTAATCGATCCATTTAACAATTGGTTTTATTAGGCTTACAATTTAGTAAGATTGTATGTTCTTATTAATAATGGGAAGTGAAATTAATATGAAGAGGAAATATCAAGGCATATTAAAACCAATGGACAATGGAAGCTTCGGTTTGTGAGTGCCTACTAATCCAAGACTCCCAAATTATTCCTACCACTCCTCCTATCCTAGAAGATTTATGGAGCCCCGAAATACCTGTGAGGAATTTCTCCTGGTTTCTGTCGAACCACAAGTCCTTGCACTACAGATAAGTGCATATATCAATTTAGTATCAAATCAATTCGTAATACTTCAATGACAAGCAAAACTATTAAGTTTTGCACGAGTTTTATTGAAGTGAATACACCTATCAAAAACGTTTTCATAACCCTTATTCTGTCAGAAATATGCAGTGGAAAATTGGATGAAAACCCATAAGGAAAATGTTAGAGGAAAGGCATGAAACTTAGGTAAACACTCAGCATAGTTAGTTTGCGGCTGATGTCTACAGGCCTCCTATGGGGAGGCAACTACAGATGCAAGTAACCCTACCGCCCCCCACCATAAAACAAGCATAGTTTGGCATTTTTTTATTTCTTTTTCAATATTTTTCAATAACGAACCTTTGTAATCCCAAAGGCTTTTTTCTGCCCGAATCAACCAATAATTAAATCGAGAGCTCTCCAACGTAAGATGTTAAAAGCTGCGGAAGACCCATGGTATCGCGTGCAGAGCTTCGAGAGCTATAAGTTTCTGTTCACGGAGTTACGTTCAAGACAAAGTCGTCCTACTGTCTTAGGACATGTAGAAATCAGTTACAACTTATGGGAGACCACTTACCAGACGAAGACCCTAATGGCTAATTTGATTCCTAATCGATCTAACGTACTGAAATATGTATGGGGCGGTTTTTATGGCATCTAGAGTGAACAAGAAAAAAACGTAAAAGGGCTATCCGAAAATAATAAACTAATTCTAATAAAATATATATTAGAATCAGATGCGTTTTCAAAACAATAATACTATATCGGGCTAATAAATGTTGTTTTTCTGATTACAGAATTTGACACAGTTGGACGTGAGCGAAAACAGCATAGAATGTCTGGATTTGACAGCACTAGACAAGCTTCAAAGTGTCCAGTGTTCGAGAAATAGACTACAGGACCTCTCACTCAACGGCACTTCACTGTCATCGCTCATAGCTGGGAATAATTGTAATACTATTGGCTTCATTTGACATTTATTTCTTCATACAGTATTACTAAATCACATGAATTCGGAACCAATCATTTTTCCTCTTACATGGCGCGTTATATCCCCACTTTGTCATCTGTAGGAGATCAACTCAATTTCAATCTAGCCATTTGAGGTAATTGATCTGAAACCAACTATTGATAGGGAACCTTCTTCTAACAACTGTGCCGAAACCTCGATCAACCAGAGCTTCTCTAACTCCAGCAAATGGAAGCAGATTATTGTAAAACTGTCTGTAATGGAAACCATAGTTACCAAAAATGGTCCTACGAAACCGTTCAGCTGTTGACTTATGTACAAAAATCTCTAGCGCTGGATTTGGCAATATTTTTCTTCACGTTTTCATCAAGAACATCCGTACGATCGATAAATTCTTTTATGACGAGGCGACTCAACAAAACAAAGACAGCCAATGCTGTACCTTTATATCAATTGGGGAATATGCTCAACTATGGTTTATCCCCAATAATTAAATTAACAACCAATCCCGGCGGTTATGAGCTCAACAGCAGTTAGCTCCACTTAATTCATGTCGCCCACACACAATGGTGATGTAGTTATTCGTACATTGATGCCAATTAAACCACCAACCGCTACAAACTACAGTACCCATCAGACAGCGGCAGTTGATGCTGAAAAAAACTTTATAAATTAATTATTTTTAACGGTATTCGGTACATTTATATTTTTGTTTTTGACGGTACTTGTTTTATTTTAGTCCAGTTTCGATTACTATTTTTTAATTTGAGACATTTTCAATTCATGCTGTTATGTTTCAGGTCTTACCAAGTTAACGATTCATCCGAAACCGACGAAACTCAAACACCTCGATATTTCGTAGTAAGTAACATTTTTGTTCCACTTTGCGTACGAAATAGATGCAGAACGGGTTCAGTCAACTTTAATCGGACCGAGTATAGAGATTGGATAAAGTCTTGAAGGGGAGGTTGCGAGGAGCTCTCCCAAAATTAGTGACGTTTTTCACAGGCTGTTTGAACTGTTGTATTAGGGGAAATATTCTACAGATTGGCCTATGGAGTTGACGCCCGTGCTGGGCCCCCTCCTAGGCTCATAGCCTCATTCCTAGGATCTGGGGGGCAGAAATGCAAAACTCTAATAAAACTACGGTGTGAAATAGGAGATGGACAGTCCCTTGATGTATGGGGTATGCAGGAGGCGGGTCCACGGCGGAGAGGCGGAATGCGATCCTCTTCAAACTCACGGCTGACGTCTCCTCGGATCCCCCCCTTGACACCGTGTATATCCAAATCCTACCTCCTACCCAGAACCATTGACGAAAACGGCCGTTTCAAAAAAAATGTACGGTGTCTCGCCCCAGATTCCAAGAACTCGACTTACAATAAATAAGGGTCACCCAGCACCTACCACGACCAACCAACTCCTCAAAAAAACAAAGGGAAGGGAGGGGGACATGTCGGACGAGCCCCCCTTCATAGATGACTCCCAAGGACAAAACACTAAAATATTTAAATTATAATAAAACACATTTCCAATCCATGGCCCCACGTCAACTTGTCCCGTTATCGGCGGGCCCCGAGCGATGCTCACAATATGAATATGAAACCTTATAATCTGGTTATAATCTGCTCGTTCTTTACTTAATGAATTGATCTGGATTTTATTTCATTTTTGAGTTGCAAGTGATGTCCACACCCATCTACTGTACCAACATGACACTCATGTGTATACTCTTAGTGATTAGTTGCTGAAACGTAGTGAAGTATCAGATTGGACTCCAAGCTAGGGAAACCCATTTGGGAAACCCACCTCCATGGAAAAATCATACTTTCAAACAAATGACTTCCAAATTGGGGAGTCGTGAAATTCGCAACTTTTCATCCCACTCTCTCTAGATATTTTGGCAGCTCTCCAGTTAATAAAGTTTCCTACGCCCGACGTAGTCTACGAACTTTCATCGAATAAGCTTTTACCATGGGCATTTAAATTACACATAATGAACGGAAAACAAACAAAAAAAATGGAAAACTCGGGGCTGAGCGCCTCGCCAGGAAGCAAACTCCTTCTGTCGGGCCCCCGGATGCCAGATTAGCTCCACTCTGTCTTCTTCTACTTTACTTTGTTTTGGTTGCTTTCAGCGAGCATTAAGAAAAAATTGAGCTTAATCCACCTGCTGGCTCTCAATAAGTAGCAGGGTTTACGGTAAAATAGTTTGACTAGCTATACGATCTTTAGTAATTCGTAGTAAAATGACTAAATAGCATTATATAATCACTAATATAGTATAGTTTATCTAGTGTGTGTTAAACAATTTCAGTAACCATCTGGAGACTTTGCCTGAATGGTTGAGTAGTTGTCAGCAGCTAAGGACATTATTTGCCAGTCACAACCTTCTCACATGCCTACCTGATCACCTCTTCTGTTCCGAACTGAGCTCTCTTCAGACCTTACAACTGAGCTTCAACAGCATCGCAAGTTTACCTCAAATCATCAGGCATATACCGCTCCAGCAATTATTTCTGCAAAGCAATCAAATTACTCATCTCCCTCAACATTTCTTTTTAGCCACATCCAGGTAATCAACGTTTTTTTTCTTTTTTTTTTACTTAAAAGGTTCGCAAGGTGAGGATGGATAGAGTGCTGCTCGTCATCCTAAAGGCAAAATAAATGGATGGCAAGATATTTCTAAAGAATTGAGGTACTATGAATGCAGCAGTATCTCTCAAATCCGCTGGACTATCCGGGCTTTAGCTTCAAACTTTGAGCAATGTAATGGGGAAAAGTGGGGGGGGGGGGGTTAATTATTAAATACTTCGATTCTCTTAAAATACCTAACAAGTCTTCTCAGCGAATTTTGTTAGCTAAGGGCAATAGGAAGAAGAGGACAAATCAAATTACGCCACTCAATTTCCTCTTACATCAATTTTGATCATTTCGAAAATCCCACTATTATACAGGGTGTCCCAGGAGTTATGCACAACCCGACTACAAAGTGTTCTACAACTCATTTCCGAACAAAAATGCCTCCTAGCAATTTTTTGCTAGAAGCCTCGTTTCCGAGTTATTAGCGAATTAAGATTTTTTCCGTGTTTTCGATCTTAACTCCCTCAATTTTGGAAATAGCTCAACTTTGATGACACCGTTGGAAAGAACGTTAAATTTTCTATCTTTTTTATGTCAGAAAACATTTTTTAATTGCATTGAAAATTTACAATCGCTGCGCGAAATGGCAGTTTTGTCAAAATCTTTTCATCTCGCCTAGAAACCCAATGAATGCTTGACGCAGAACTGTGCAGGCCTGGTAAAACGTGCGCCAAAATGTCAGCTTTCCCACGGTGTGGTCGTTTTGGTTTTTAAAATATTTTAAGTTGAAGAAATGGTGTTTAATTGCAGAAAAACGTGTGTTTTCCATTAAAAATTGAGGTTTTCCCAAAAGTCTCGACGAAAAAAAGTTGGAGGCGGGAAGTACGTAACTTTTCTCGCTGAATCGAATGGAGACAACGCCAGACCTCTCAAGTGACGATTTAAGTTGGTTTTGTCGGATGCATAAACCCGTTCATAGTGAACAGCGTCTGTGATATAGCTACTCAACTGAAAGCAACTCATCGCAATCAATCGTAAATAAACACAAACAATACCCGTCTCTCGGCTGTTCTCAAAAGAATGTTTACATTCATTAAATTCATTTTCATTTTTCCTTTTTTAATAATTATTTTTTGGTGTACCTATATCTTAACAATCTTTTTTCAACTTCAACTCTTTATATGAACTCAATTTAAACCCCAATATCTTACCATTGTCCTACAACTGGATTACATGTTCGAGTCAACAAACATTTTACAAAAACTGAATTTGGTCAGAAACAACAAATTCTCAACATTGCAACATCCAATGCCACGGCCCAAATCAGATTGGGTTTATAACACACGGCGCACAAAGCAACCCCTCCTTCAAGACCGAGCGGTCGTGCGGGTCATTGCATATCCTAGCCCCTGACCAAGACAATGCCTCCTCCGTGGCTTTCCCAATTTTCAAACATTACGTATTTTTTAGTTGTACAGGGTGTCCTTGGAGTTATGTACAATTCGACTCCTACGTGTTCTACAACTCATTTCCGAACAAAAATGTCTTTTGGCAATTTTTCGCTCATCGCAATTAATCGTAAATGAACACAAACAATAGCCGTCTCTCGGCTCTTCGATTATCTTGACTTTGACCGGACAGCTTAGAAATGCCGTAAACGCTGTTCACAAACGAACGGGTTTATGAGCCCGACAAAACTAACTTGAATCGTCACTTGAGAGGTCTGGCGTTGTCTCCATTCGATTCAGCGAGAAAAGTAACTGGTATGTACTTCCCGCCTCCAACCTTTTTTCGTCGAGACTTTTGGAAAAACCTCAATTTTAACAGAAAACGCACGTTTTTCTGTGGTTAAACACCATTTCTTCAACTAAAAATATTTTTAAAAACCAAAATGACTACATTGTTCGAACACACGTTTTACCTGGCCTGCACAGTTTTGCGTCAAGCATTCATGGGGTTTCTAGGCGAGATGAAAAATAGGCGATTTCAAGATTTTGACAAAACTGCCATTTCGCGCAGCGATTGTAAATTTTCAATGCAATTAAAAAATGTTTTCTGACATAAAAAAGATAGGAAATTTAACGTTCTTTCCAACGGCGTCATCAAATTGAGCTATTTCCAAAATTGAGGGAGTTATGTCAGTTTTAATGACATGAGATCGAAAACACGAAAAAATCTTAATTCGCGAATTACTCGGAAACGAGGCCTCTGGCGAAAAATTGCTAGGAGGCATTTTTGTTCGGAAATGAGTTGTAGAACACGTAGGAGTCGAATTGTGCATAACTCCTGGGACACCCTGTATAGGTTCGTACATTCTGCATTCATATGGATCCTTCATGGATGTTAAATTCAACATTCAATGTTTACAAATGACCTACCAGCGTAATATCAGAGCTTAATGGTTCATCAAAGCAAGCAACCTACCTACGGTTTAAGCACCATATTTTCCAAATGTAAAATGAGCTCATTCCGAGCTCATCTTCCTCCAATTCAAACAAAACACTTATCGCTCCATATGAGCCGATAACCCTTGAAAAATATTCCGATAATTGTATTAATGTACATAAATGGTCTCTTTCAGGTTGCGGATACTAAATTTGAGCAAAAACGAGATCACAGCTCTGCCCAATACAGTGGGAGACGGTCATCAACTCGAAAGGCTGTACTTAACTTGTAACCAACTCTCAGATATTCACATGCTTACAAGGTTTACAAACCTTAGAGTTCTTCATGGGGCATACAATCTCATCACACACCTTCCCGATTTGTAAGTTAGAATCAAAATCAATATTTACCATGTGTAGGGGAAAAATGCTTAACAACATACAAACCATATTTGTATTTGAAGATATGAGTGCGACCATTTGTATGTAATTCAATCAACCTGTACCAGGTGCGTGGGAAGCTGGCCAGACATGGAAGAATTAATCCTCTCGGGGAATAGAATAGATAGACTACCAGGAAATATTGCGCAGTGGCAACACCTCCGAGTCCTCAGGCTTCACGGAAACCAACTGACATCTTGCCCTGCTCTAGCACCGTCAACATCGCTAAAAGTAATTTCACTTTTTTTTGTTTTTAAGTTAAATAGAAACGTTTGGAATGTAAAGTGGGAATTCAAAGTATCCTATACTATATACTCTATGAAATTCGGCAAGCTATTAAAATTATACCATTCTACTGTTCCTTACACAGGTTCTTGATATTTCACACAATAATATAGAGAAAGTTGACCTTGTATCTCTGGTTCCTAAGCAACTTCAATTTCTCGATGTTTCTGGGAATAACAGACTTCAAGTGGACCCACGACAATTCCAAAACTACAAGTAAGATTTTAAAATGTTCAAGGATTTAGAAAACAAATGAATTCAAAATGTAGTGAGATTTTTAGCATTGCGTAGGCGGGTGAAATAATTATTTTCGACGAAATAACAGAGTTCTGTGATTTACAGGTCTCAACGGCGCATAAGCTTGGTAGACGTGTCTGGCCAGAACAGGGACTCTCTCCCGACAGGACAGCGGGATCATCACAAAGTGGACCAGCATCACTTTGAAGGCAATCCCGCGACATCGTGGCCTCTGGGTTTCTCGGAAACACCCGGAAACCGAGAAAAGTACGAACCAATTACATGTTTCCAAAGATCAAAATGTCTTCAAATTAGTAGTAGTAAAAAGACCTATGTCGTCATATTTTGAGATACAAGAATGAGGGGAAGCTTGAGTTGATGACTGAATGATTGGGAAGGAAGGGGGGGTATATTATCCCAAACCGCTAGACTGCAAAGTAGCAGAAGCCTTGTTTTCACTTTCATGAGATGGTGAATTTGTTCCTCCAACATCAAAATTTCCTCTAGCATTCTTCAAATCTTGTTTCGTGATTGCCTGTATGATCAACCTACAGTTTTCCTCCTACAGTTTTTATACGATTTTGACATTTTCAGGGAATGCACAGGTTAGGCTGTAGATGGTCCCCCATGAGTTTCATTTTCACAAATCACTGCTTCATTCTGCACATGCGCAAACGTAAAATCCACCATGCATAATTTTGTCAGGTTTTAGTGGCTTGACAACTCTAAAACTTATGAAGGAGTCGGGGAAGAATGTCCTCATAACAACTTAAGCACGATTGCATTCTCATTTTATCCGCAATAGAGTTAGCGTATCAGATCTGCAACACATGCCGACTAACCTATATCCTGGAATATATGCTGGGACCAGGGACGTAACCAGCCCGTATTTCACCCGGGGCAAGAAATAAATTTGGCGCCCCCCCATAGACCCGATATCTCATGACTCATACCATCTTCATATACCAATGAACCAAAATATAAATATAATTAAATTGATTTATTCACAATGTATAAACTCTTTTACTAAAAGGAGGAAGGTTTCGTAAGTAAGTGCTCAATGTAAAATACCATATAATTTTTATTAAATTTAACAAACTAATAGATGATAAATAAATTTTTGTACAAAATGGAAGCCCTAAACAAACTTTAAAATGATTGTCGGGCTTTTTTCGCAGCAAATGTTTTAATGATGCCATCAAAAGATAGTGCCGAAGCTATTTTGTGCTCTGTTGATATGATGGCCAAGTTGCTTAGTCGTTGTTGTCCTGACAAGTTCCTGATGTAGTTTTTTATTATCCTTAGTTTTCTAAAACTTCTTTCATTCGATGCTACACACACGGGTATTGTAAGAAAAATTCTCAAAGCTGTGGTTATATTGGGATAGGCGTCATGAAGGCCGTTTTGGCAAATTTAAATCAAAAGTTCGAATGGAGTAGACTCGCCTCGTCAACTACCCCGCATACGGCCGCTCAAGGCTAGTTCTCGCCTCGCGAAGTATACGTTTTCTATATCGTTTGTCCTTTCTTGTAGGCCTATTGCATTCCTTATTTATATTATTTTTCCTTTTAGTAAATATTTTCAAATTTACTCCAAACAGTCATAATATTTAAAAGAACTTGGTAAGCTGTCACTTTTTTGCCTATTTGGCGCCCCTCTAACTTTGGCGGCCGGGGCAGCCGCTAGTTACGTCCCTGGCTGGGACATGCCCGTGGGATTTTCGACCCATGAATCGTTGTAAAAAGCATGCATTTTCCATCATTCGAGAAAATCTGAAAATTATGATCTGGTTCTAGCGGTTTGATCTCGGCCTAGAATTTTCAGGGTAGAAAAAACGGTCTGACAATACCATGTCAATTTCAACACGCTAATTCCATTAGCAGCTACTGCGCATGCTAGAAATGAAATTTCTGGAACAAGCTTGTTCCTATAGTAAGGATCCGATTTTGAAGACATTTTCAGAAAATGAGCGGGTGCGCTATGGGTGGCCTTCACGAGTTTTATTGCTCACAAATCAATTTGCGCATGCGCAAACGTAAAGTTCACCAAGTGTCAGTTTCTTAGGTTCTAGTGGTACGATCACGGCAAAATTGGCAGGGTAACTTGGCAGAATTTAAAAAAAAAAAATTATTAATTTAGTTTTTTTTCTACATTTTCAATATTGGAATTGAAATTTATTGAAAGTGTTTGCAAGTGAAATAGATGTATTAATTTTTGTTACAGGTTGTGCATATCTCAACTCAGATTAACTAATTTCTGCAACACCGAAGCATTATTAGGCCTGTTCGATTCAGGAAACAGCACTGAGCTTCCCCATCTCCTAGCCCAGTCTATTCCTCGGATACTCTTGGAGGAAAGAACAGTAAAGGAAACAGCCAATGAGTACATGAAATATACTCTTTTGGCAGCCCACAGGTATCATTAGTTCTGGACTTAAAACACTAACTTGACAAGTAGAAAACATGAACGAATCACGATCTGATTGCAGTGTCTGAACATGAACGATCTTATTCAAAATAATTTTTATTTTAATGCACTTTTCTAGGGAATTGAAAGAGAAAGGGCAGAAAGTAGGAGTTTGTGCAATGGTATGCCATATATGTAGTGAGAGGGGAACAGGAATGAAGAAGAGGACACTGAGGATAGCGACAGTAGGAGAAGCGAAGGCTGTACTATGTCGCGGGGAAACATCACTTACTTTAGCTCACGTTCCAACTCAGGTACACTTTAAAACCAAAAAGTATAGAATAGCATTAATGTATTGGTAACTCAGTGTTAGAGTGTTTTTCTTCAGAAAGGTTGGTATTAGCTAAGTTTAATTCAAGTAAAACAACGGCACTCCGCGAAGAAAAAGAACAGCGAGGAAGGTCTTGACAGATCTTTCGGATATCTTCCTTTAAGGGATTTTTGAAACTTTATTCTCTTTTAGGGCAAATATTCAACAATCTAGATGGAGCCTAATTCAATGTATCTCAACACGTTTTGTTATTTTGGTCATGGGGGGGGGGGGGTTTAAATGATATACAGAACTGATTATGAAATGAAATAAAACTTGCATTGTGATATTTACCACAGCACTCGACTTCTATAGTATATGCTTAAGATTAATTAGTGTTGAGTAATTAAACATTTATTACAGATGACCAGAAGCCAAATTGGAAATAGTGCTATGTTTCCTCTCGTAGTTCCAGACCCACATGTAACTGAAATAACTCTTAGAGATCACGACGAATTCCTCATCATGGCCAACAAAAGGTCAGTCAGAATATTTCCTAGATTCTCTGTCATTTTTATGACTGACTATTGACATGATCAAACATGATCCACACCTGATATCACTACATAAAATATTTGTTTGGTAGATTATGGGAAGTTGTGAATCCGGAAAATGCAGTATCCGAGATACGGGACATGGATGATCCTGTACTGAGTGCCAAACGTTTGCAGGACCTCGCTCAAAGTTACGGTTGTGAGGACAACTTGAGCGTAATGGTAGTAAAACTGAATCATCAACAAGATCATCTTTTAAGGGAACTCAACTATACTTTGCAGGTATTATCACCACACAATTCTATTACAAAGTTACTACAAATTTGAAGATGACCAAAATAGTTTAGCTCATGAGACGAAATACGCTGGAATGTTATGGGACTATAAACAGCTACTGGGGGTGCTGTATATGCTTTTTCGTCTAAGTAAAGGCAGTTTTAAAGTTTTGAGTCCTTGAGTTTAAAAAAACATGATTATGAATAGCGTCGATGCCTACTAATTTGTTGAAAGAATTTGAAAAGAGAAGATGAGAGGAAGATATATTTAGGTGGAAAGAATAATCTTTGTGAGAAGATTGCTCCATTGTTGAAGTGCGGTTCCCCAGACACTCCACAATGGAGGAAATCGCATCCACAACGATGATAGCTAATACAATTGTCAAAAATGAATCAAAACATACTATTTGAAATGTGTAGCGATGATTCGAGGCAAAAACTAAATGGGGGATAAACAAAGCAATAGCATAACTCCTAGGCTTAAATGAAACTTTGACAAAAATAAAATAATTCCTCTTGAGGTCTAACGTGAATAATGGATGTCCCTATCCTTGGATCACTTCTTTCCCGCATTCTGAAGACCCCCTATTTCACTAGTTTCAAATTCAAAAGCATCTTTAAATATCATAGACGATAGGGCTGGGTTTGTACCTCTGAAATGTAATGTCGATATTAGATGAGATGACATGACGGGTACCAACTTGATGAGCAGAGTGAGGTAAAATCTCTCCTGTCTACAAAACAGAAATTCGTTAGGGAGGGCCCCCAAGGTTGAACAATACGAATGACATGAATAGTTCCAACCTAGTTAGCATTTCACTGAAATAAATATGTAAATCATTATTGAATGATACTGCCTAAAAGCTCCGAAACTTCCCTCAGCTTTTTAAATAAATGGACTTGTGATATAATATAATGAATAAATTAACATTGTTATCTACCAATGCGTTTTCAGCTTTGTGATCCGAAGAACGTCGATATGTACAACAGACACCAACCTGCAGTTGAATGTCAAAGACGGAATCCTCCATCAGAAATCATGGTAAGCGCCAACTAGTCTCTATCTAAACTCATATATCACGTAGAGGGAGATTCCCGCACATGTTTGCAAACTAGCACATTTCCTTTTTTATCCAACACCACCTAATATGTAGTACGTAAGTCAAGAAGATAAATATTGAACAAATTTTAGATCTAATCCCGATTTGTACGACCACTTGAATCAACGTACATATTTCTGTCCCGTAGGCTAGTGACAGCAACTGTTGGTGCCATGGAGACCGATCTTCACCAAGTGGTCAAAGCGATCAAGCCAGCTGTGGGAGAAGTTCAAGAGAAAACTACACCCAATACCTGAACGAGAAAGTACGTGAATCAGTCGCAAACATTTCGACCCAAATCGGCGTTAAATAATTGATAATTTATTTTATTTTCTGTCTAAATAGAGTGAAATGATTGAGAGACACAGTTACCCATCAGTCCTCATGCGGGAGAAAGGAACAAGGAAGATGTCTACCGCACTTGCGCCTTTGGATTTGGAGTACGATGACACGACGATGTCAGAAAGGTATATTATATATACGAATACCCACAAAAGAAAGAAAAACAATTGAATTTAATTGACTTTAAAAACATTTTAAATTAAAATAATAGTTTAAGATGTTATAAATGAAACGAAATGGGACAGTACAAGAATCAAGCTAGGAAAGGTGTAAGGAAACATTTTCAAACTGAGATGAATACTCTTCGTTGATACGATTGATTCAGGTCAGCTCAACTTTCTGAAGAGCAGTTCAGATGTTGGGAGTACATGCTGGAGCAAAACACTCAGTTGCTGTTCGACAAGGAATTGGACACTCTTTCCCGTGGGTTTTCAAGAAGGCCATCTCGACCAGGAATATGGTCCAGAGCCAAGAGTACACCTCACCTCAACACTGACCCAACTTTCCTCTCCAGGTACCCAACCTCAAAACCAATATCCTCACGTCCTACTTCCTCCATTTCCGAAATGTCACGCCGCATGTACCTTGCTATCAAATACACACGTAGAAATGCTGCGCACTTATACACAGATTGCATCACAACCGAAAGTCTATATCAAATAGATTACAAACACGCACAGAATACTGGCACAACACTCCTAAGCAGAGGCAAGCCAAGCGGTTCCTCTCTATTTCAAGGAAACGCGCAAAAGCCCTTCTATCATTGAGACGCAAAGACCTTCGCAAACTAGTGGGTCTTCTTACTGGCCACTGCCCCTCAAACTACCACCTAAACAAATTGGGTAAGGCCAGGACAGCAGAATGCCGGCTCTGCTGCGAAGAGGCGGAAACAGCAGAACACATCCTCTGTAATTGTCCTGCTGTTGCATCAACTAGATTCCGGCATTTCGGGATGGGTGCCCTAACACCCACTGATATTACCTTGGAAACGCCTGAAAACCTCCTACACTTTGTGAACGAAGAGGTTATTAATGAGGTTTTTAATTAAAAATGGGGACAGCGTCACAATAGATCCTAGCGGTCTCAGTGACCAGGGGCTCCTTCCATCCCTTATCGGAAGAAAAAAAAAAAAGATACTACACGCAGTTAACAACTCAACAGCGTTCCTATTAAAATAAGATGTACCATCCATGAGCAGAGCCCGTGACATTAGATCATCCATACAAGACATTATCATATTTCTGGAAAAAATCGATTTTTTTTTTTAAATTGTATTATTTAATTCATTATATTTGGAAACGAATAAAAAAAAAATCATAAAAAACGGACGACGGGAAGTGGTTCAAATAAACCCTCAAAAATGATTCGGAGTTAAGGACCGCGCCATAGGAGCATACTCAACCTCCGCGTTTTCGTTATCCTATGGTTTTTTTCTTCTTAAAAACTCTTTCTAACCGTCCCATTTTATCGGAAAACGATTAAAAAAACGCGAGAAAGCCTACGGAAATACTACCAAAAATACGGTATCACTCGGTATCAGTAGAGTCACACAAACAATAACATTGTCCCGTGTAAAAACAGCTGAAAGGACATTTTCCACATTCTCCTTCTTCTTTGGTTTGAAGGTTTTAAACACTTGAAACAAGGTTTCGGTGAACCACGAATGAGTTTGTGCTGACGTTACGATATGAACATCGATGTTTTCAGGAAATCGCGTCTCCTGAAAAATCATGTTTTTCAACACTTCTGTACCTTTTTCTCCGGTACCGTTGAACTTATAGCAACTTTTTTTTTTTTAATTGTGCCTGAATACCAAGTGAACATGCTGTGCCAACGGTTTTTCATAATTTTACCCAGAGCATCAGATAGGTAGATCCATTTGCCGAAGTTTTGTTGCAAAAAACTATTTTTGTATAGTTGTCAAAACAAAATGTTTCAAGCACAATATGCTTGACGAAAAAAAAACAAAAAAAATTAAGGCGATAGCTTAATTAGGGCCGGAGAAAAAGGTACATGAAGTCGGCTACTTTATTGGGCGATTTTGACTTGCCCGAAAATATGCATACTACCCTTAAAATGTTTACTTACGACAGCATTTTCCTTTTCGGGAATGGAAAAAAATGTCTAGACCATCTTGAGCACTTTTCACATCTCCAAACATGCCACCAAATTCTTTTCTGGACGATCTAATAAACAATGAATATTACATAAAACAAAGTAAAAAATAACAAAAGTGTTTGTTTTCGACTGATCTTAGCACAAGTCGGACAATGCAAGAAATATGCTTTCTTTAGTTGAGTCAGCCAAAGCAGCACCTTACATTCAAATGCTTCCACGTGGTCTAATGAGCTTTTCCTAGCAGAATCAGGCTCATATTCAGCCTGTTATGAACTATAATATTCTCGGGTAGCCCTCGGTCCGCCCCATACTTTCCGAACTTCCTTCACCGTCACAACTTTTTTTTCATTTTTCCTTGACATTATAGGGTGGACAGCATTGCACTGATTGGTAGCACCAACGCGTGGGCCGCAAGTTTGCAATGGAAACGGAACGTAAAACTGTTTGATTGAACAGTAACAAAAGTAAATTTTTCACTGTGTTTCAGGACATTCGGTAGCGCGCGATCTTTTCAATCTGGGTTTTCAAAATTCGGAGCAGCTTCATCCAGGAGAAGTCTTAATGCCGGGCCAAACGCAGCGTATTTTGGAAGTCTTCAACGACTCATGCCTTACCACCTGGACTATGATTTCTCCATTATAAAAGAACGAAGTGAAACAGACTCATTAGAAACAGAGGATCGAATGTCAAAATACTGGGATGTAGCCACCACAGAGCTGTGATCAAATGTTCGTATACGTGTGTTACTTAGAAGCATACAGTTTCGAGAATCTATCGTGGCTGATAAGCCAATGCATAGACGTGTACACAATACATAAAAAGTACAACCATAGTCATGCGTATGTCATATTGATGTCATATTGATACTACGGTTTATTTTGCTACCAAGCTTTAACTCAATTGAAAGAAATGTACTCCCAGTACTAGTATCATTTTTCTCAGTTTTCTAGGTACCCAAGTACTCAATTACCTATACAGATTTGAAATGTTCGAACAGTAGGATACGTAGGTACATAAATGGTAGTTTTCAGTATCATATCAACCAGAATTGTTACTATAGGCTAATATCCTAACCTATCTATAACCTAAAAAGTATACCATAAGTACATACGGTATACTTAGCTACTTTATCAATTATTTCGACGAGATACGATGGTTTCACCACTGTGTTTCATTCATTACCAAGCTCAAAATGTGCAATAAATTAGGGTATTAATTAAAACTTTGGAAGTGTAAACCTTAATTGAAAGCGGTTGGCATGGGAGTTAGTATTGCTAGTATTTCTTGTGTCATTATGCTGCATAATATACCAGTAAATTAGGTGCCTTCAGACTAAATGCTTTAAAACAAGCAAGCAAGAGTAACCGAACTTACTGTATAACAACCATTAAAGTATTATGTAATTGTAATTTATTAATATACAGCAACTAGTGAAAACAAAGTTGTAAAATTGCATTCGGAATTCTTCTATTGACACAATCCTTCAAACAACATAATTATCTAATAGATTAAATCAACGTGGTAGAGAAAAACAAGAGTCTTCGCTCATCTGTGAAAAGTCCTGGGAGTTCGCGACTCGACCATGTCCCCTGATTTGGCACACCATCCGCAGATGGAGATAATTTCTTCGTCAATTGTTGAGGTAATGCGATCAGAGTGGAAGTTCTCATTGGTCAGGTCTGCAGGAATGTGGAAAGGTCATGTCTAGTAATATGGGGTATTTTCAAAATCATACTTACCAGAAGTTTACAGGGTAACCTTGGAAAATCGCGAAAAAGTGACTAAATTAAAGATGTGATCTATGCTACCAACCATTATCCTCATAAGAAGAAGAGAGGGGAATCTTGCCAATCTTACGATGAACAAGCAAACCCCTAATATCACGCCCAGTATTGCAGACCAAAATGACGTTGCCAATTTGTGAACCCTACAAATCATAAAGCATGGTTCACATCCATCCGGAACGTCTGGAAATACGGATTAGGGAAGCTAGTGAAAAGCAGTGGAGGGGATGGAGGAGAATCACATAAGTTGGGAAGACGTTCATAACCATCCGGAATTTTGGCTGTCTGGAACAGTTTCCCTTTGCTTCCTCCCACAGCTGTTTTGGTTCCTAACGCAATTCTGGTAGTGAACTGCGCAGATGCGGAGCGGGAAATTTCTGAAAAATCTTATGCGTACAGTTTGCTTCAAAAGTGGTTTTCCGGAAGAAATATTCCCCCTCCTCAGCTGACGTCCAACCAATCAGCTGCTCGTACACACTTTCTGGATGGATGTGAACCGTGCCTCAGTCTGGCAAAACAAACCAACTCATCTAATATGCGAAAACGAGAATTGGAATAGTAGCTCTTTAAGTTGCACCCAAAAGTGAACGTTATACAGACAGGCGGAGGACTACATGTTCCTGTGATGACAACTTCTACATTCAGAGGTGACCTCCACAACGGGCAATAACATTTTTATTTTTATTACTTGCAATTACATTTTTTCCATGCTAATCCATTACAGGAAAAAAATTTCAACAGATGTTGAAGTTCCACAAAGTTACAACTACCAGTAAAACTGGAAGTTGTCAATGATCGAATAAATGTCATACTTCAAAGACTGAAAGTTAACTCACATGATTCCTTGTGAAATCCACTCATCGTTCAACTTGGATTTTGTGAGACAGCAAATAGATAAATAGTTTAAATGCTGATAATGAAGAAATTAATTTTGATTTTTCCCATTTTTAACAACAAATTCAATCCTATACATTTACAATTGGAAACCCAAAGAGATTGTTTTCTCGTAGTACATCTATTACCGTTCAACAGTCGCGATTTGTAATTAATTAATACTGAATTTAATATTTCATTAACCGAGGAGCCTTATGTTTGAACTACCCCTAACTTCTGAGGAAATGAGAAGTACGGATTAGTCAATACATATCTCTCGGACGCCTAGCTAATAAACTCCAAAATAACACGGCTTTAGACAAATAAAAAGTCAACAACATATTCACGATATAAGAGGATACCCACTTTACGGGAAATATACAGTAATTGCCATCTGTTAGGTAGACAAACTCATTTTAATATGAAATCAGCGAATAAGTGTAATAAAGTAAATAACAGAATACCTTTATAGTTCTACAAGTTGAAAATAATTTACTTCAATATGTAATGGCTAACCAAATCAGGGAGATCTCAATGGTGGTGATCTTCTTTGGTGAAGCGAAGGCCGCAATAATTACACGAGTGGTTACCAGGCTTGTCCTACAAGAACAAAGATGTTAGTCACTATTAAAATATTAATTAATCGCTACGATTTATTACACAACCTTTCTTATAACTATCCCTTTTGTGCAGACCACTGATCTTAATATTATTATTAAACGAGATGTACGGAACATTGTAGTAATATAACTTGATTGGGATAGGCGCCAGCCAAAGAAAAAAAGTGACAATTACGAAATAACGATTGCTTGTGATGATGTATAAAATATTTTCTATCACGCGGTGAAATTGAGCCTTGCTCTCCTCTTGTGAGGCAACAATGTTCGCCAATGTGCTGTCAATGCGTTGCATGATCGGCGACAGATTTGCATGGTAAGCCAGTAATAAGATCTTTCCACATTCTGCTCCAGTAAACACCCCCTTATGGAAAGCGAACTCATAGGTGGTATTATTCCTTGCCTCACACTTCCTTCTAGGGATTACTATCATTTTTAATAACTATTAAACTACTGTTAATTAACGATCGTATGTGCTATACCAATGCAATAAAAGTCCTTCAATGTTCCAAAATATAGTTGAAACAAGAATTTCAGCGTTGGACAAGATGTCGTCAAACCCTAAATCGGAAGTCTCAGGACCAGGAATGGAAATCCCCGAACGTAGAATTTGGAAACCTGAAGGTAATAGCGTAATCTGGAGATTTCTATTATTAACTAATTTAGCTCGCTTGCAAAGTCTGGAACTTGAATGTATCACACCATATCCCCACACAAGGATCTAATCAATAGTGTCAAATCTTCCAAGACAATAGTAACTGCAACTAAACTCTACTGAACCCAGATAGTCACCGTTTAGCTGTAAAAATCCTAAAATTCTAGAAACTTATTAGATTATCGATACACAGAATATTATTTAGAAAACTATTTTCCAAAAAAACAAGGGGTGTTCTTCGTTACTCCCCCCCATTTTCAAACGCTCGTCACTTCATGAAATTCTAACAAAAATTTGATGTTGAGGTGATTTTTGGAAACTTCAGCTCGTCTACTTTTTGATGTGTGTGTTCATATTTTGAAGCAACAACTTTGTAAAAGCCAAATTCGCCATGAAAAAAAGTGGGGGGAGTATCGAAGTATTTGCCATATCAAATTCTTCGGTACCCCCCCCCCCCCCACGGTGAAAACAGTATTTTCGACTACCAATATCGAGTCTCAACCTCTTAACTTTCGATCAAAGGATTTCATCGCTCTATATCCCATACCTGCACGTCCTCACACCTTCCTGTGTAATTGTCACACAGTTCCTGTGTATTGTTGTTTAGAGATAGGCAAGCTTACTGGTTGATATTCACCGTTTACCTTGACGGGGCTTGAAAGCGTTTTGAACCTTAAACGGAGGGCGAGGGTTTGTAATATTCTCAATAGACAATATACAATCCTAATGAAGCCATGTAATGCTACTATTACATTACTAATCGAATAGGTACCCTTCATGTACAATAAATTAATTTTTAAAGAAATCCTCAACATTTTATCAGCCTTTCTCTGTGAAATTTGTGGAAGGGGCGGAAGTTCCAATTCTGGTGAGAACTTATCTCTAAAAAGGAATTTACAGGAAGGTGTGAGGACGTGCAGGTATGAGATATAGAGCGATGAAATCCTTTGATCGAAGGTTAAGAGGTTGAGACGCGATATTGGTAGTCGAAAATACTGTTTTCACCGTGGGGGGGAGTACCGAAGAATTTGACATGGCAAGTACTTCGATACTCCCCCCCACTTTTTTCGATTGAATAATTCACCATTACTATCTAATTCTGGCACATTGAGGTTCACTAGACATGAAACTAGACAAACTGAAGTTTTCAAAGATCACCCTAACCTCAAATTTTTGTTGGAATTTCATGAAGCGACGAGCGTTTGAAAATGGGAGGGAGTACCGAAGAACACCCAAAACAAGTACTCAACATGATTTATACATACAAAATTCTCAAATTTTAAAACTATCGAAGATTATTTTAAAAACACAAATTCGCTTAGAGTTAACTGCACGACTAAATCTCGTATACATTTCTATCGCTGAAATAGATTCCAAAAATTGACTAGAATCTACCGTTTTTCATCAAAGCCGATTTGAATATCAACACAAGCGTCTACACCACAAAAACCGATAGGCTTTCTTTGTTCTCTCTCTCAGATAGAAATCGGCCGAGTTCGCACTGTCTCGGCTATGCCAATCAGCATACTGTTAAGCCACTTTTAGCATATATCCTCCAACAATGATCTAGATTTTGTTGTGAATGAAATCTATTTGACTAGAATTTCCATTTTAAATGACAAAGCTTTCCCTCACTTATAAGTGAGAATACTGTTAGGAAACACAATGGATTTGCCAAGAAGTCTGATTCTGCCCAGTGTCCCTGGATATAGAAACTATACAAGTACAAGACCAGAGTGAAACTGTAAATCGGTAAGTAGAAATGATTGATAAAACTGGAAGACTTACTAAATTTATGTAAACTTTAGGGTGCCCAAGAGGGCCGCCACCGCCTTCACACCAAACAACTCGATCTTTTTTTTTCATCGGAGGGACCTCATTAATCAACTTTATAGCAAAGTTAGGATTCACTTCTTTCTTTTTGCCAACGAACCTTGCCAGACGGTAGTCTCCTTCTTCAAATCGCTGGAACAGAAGAGAGGTTGATTATCAGGAAGAAGAATTCAACCGGGTTCGTCTAAGCCTAGATTTGCACATCTAACTTGACATTAGTCATGGTTACACGTTTTAACAACGAGTAGGTAAACTTCTCATGGTTTTCTTCTTTTAACCGCTGAAATAAATTTAACGGAATGTGAGGTGATGGAATGGTATAGGTGCTCCTTCCATTGAGCTGAATGCAGTAATGCCCGCCACGCTCAGAGGATGACCCAGACGCTTGAAGGCGACGGATTCAAGAATCGGAAAAGGCAAACAACCCATATCCATCACAGGATATTGGTAAATGTACATTTCCATTACTTAATTTTTCAAATTTCATGTTGATCACAATGTGTGATGATTTTGGAAACCTTTGATACTTATTACGTAGGTACGTACACTTGTAAGATCTATACCGAAATTAAGGCAATAAAAAGGAAACAAATTAGTACTATTGTGCAAAAGATTTTGAGTGATTATAAGAAGATGGCGACTGCTTAGAGTATTATTGAGGCAAGGAACTATGAATCCTGAATAACATTTCGGAGAAACAATGGTTTGGTCATGTCTCATTCAGAAATCCTGCTGTACAAAATTTGAGGCGTGCCGGGACAAATTACTAATGCAGGAAGTCTTAAACGTAGTTATTTGCATCGGTAGCACACAATTGTATCATGCCTAATGTTATAATTAGTGGTATTGTCATACAGCTGAACGTTGGCAGATAAGGCAGCGGCTGTAAAAGGGAAATTGACTAGGCTCATGGCCAATGTGGGAGGACCATCGCCAGCAAAGAGGAGGCTGCTCATGCGGACAACGGAGGCTATCATGTTGTATGGGGCGGAAATCTGGGCAGAGGCGCTAAGATATAAAAAGTACGCCTCTAGGATGGAGGCGGTCCAAAGGAGGGGTGCGTTGCGCATTTGCAGTGCCTATCGGACTGTGTCTGGACCAGCAGCCCAGGTTATTGCGGGTGTTGTACCAATCGACCTTTTGGCTGATGAGAGGAAGCGGGTTCATGCCAGAAAGCAAGAACATGCGGCCAGAGAAGTAAAAAAAGAGGAGAGAGCAGAGACCCTGCAAAAATGGCAGCAGAGATGGGCAGCTGAAACCCGGGGAAGGTGGACAGCACGTCTGATCGGGGAAGTGACGGAGAGGAAACAGGGCGACGTTAATTACTATTTAACCCAGTTCCTGACGGGGCATGGTTATTATCGGTCGTTCCTAAAGAAAATAGGGAAGACTTATGGGGGACGATGATGTAGAGCACACATTCTTTATATGCCCAAAATGGCAGCAGCTAAGGCAGGAATTGGTTGGAGTAAAGTCCTAATAGACGAGAGGAACGGTGTTTTTTAGTCGGTATGCCACGATGGAGACCCCGACACAAAGGGTGAGGGGGACAAATCTTTTGATATACCCCCTCACTGTCAGTCCAGTAATGGATTTTCCACCAACCTCTATTTAAAAAAAAACAGCTGAACGTTAAATAAGTTATAATCTGTAAGACTGCCATCATCATGGTATGGTCAGTCTCAAACTATTTAAGAGTCTCAAACTGTACACGAGAGAAATAGATGAGTAATGCCCAATCCTTTATGATTCGATACATCTGGTATTGGACACAGATTAGGATATACAGGAATCAGGGTTTATTATTGTAAAAAAGAACTTTATTCCTACTTCCTTGTACTGCCTCATACATGTGTGATAAGTGTATGAATGTTCATATTCGGTTGTACCTACTCTATCAATGGAATAATAAGAGATATCTTAGATTAATAACTACACTGTTGCAGTTACATTTTTCATGGAAAACTTGATAAACCGTACGAGAAACGGAATCGTCAAAGATCCAATCAATCATGCAATAACTAATCAAACGGGTAGTTGACCAAAAAAGCCTATTGGAAGACGTAATATAGGTAAGAAAACGTCGAGACAAGTGTCTTGAAACCCGGCGGCGAGGCCTGTGGGTATTCCGACAAAATCGTGGACTGTCGAAAAAACCGCTGTGTACTTCATTGAGAGTTCAGATACAGATTAACTCGTTGAAGGCTAACAATTTTGTTTCCAAACAGTACAGTTCCCGAACGGTGCTCTCAGCTCAATATCCATTAGCTTGAGACAAAACTCCTTAGCAAGTAGCATAACTATTGTACATACACTCGAATAGCATACATTCGAACTGACTCACCTACCACAATGGTTCAATTTAAGGAACCCCAGAAAACGAATCACTGAAATATATTGAATAAGGGATTTTTTTATTCGATTTCACTGAAAAAGAAGGTTCACAACCTCCACAAAGACATGGGGACTTCCCCATATGCCTACCAAAATAAAGCCCCTTTCAGAAGTACCTTAATACTATGAAACTACTATAATATAAGTTAATATTTTTTGGTAGTACTGAAGAAAGTAATTGATTACCTGACCAGTATGAGTTATGGGATCTTCAGGTGCAGTAGCGAACTTAGCACGCTGAATAAAATTGGAGCGTTGGGTCCCAATAATATTCCGAAGACTTAGAACGTTCTTTGCGGCCATTATTTACAGCCTTAAAAAGAAATAACCTACGTCAGAAGAATTTTCTAAAGGAAAAATGTTTTTTCTTATCAAGGAAATTCAGTTATCAAAACATCAGCTGCATAGGAAAACTGAAATCAGCTGACTCTGTTGTACTTGTAAATCCATTGCAGCCTTGACTCGCTACATGGAACTAGAAGCAGGAACTACTTCTGCCTTAGGTGCCCGCCTTCTTTGTGGTGCTGCAAACAGACGGGTGTTCTTTAACACTCACAACAACCTAGTGTAGAAGCGGTACTTATATTCATGGAACGGACTGTGTTTAACAGAGATGAAGCTAAACTTGATAATGAAGTGCTAGTTACTATAGTAATCGCCCAGTATGTTTGAATTAGTTACCAATTGAATTTCGGCAGGTGGTTTGATATCACTCCATTAATGAGATTCAAGAACATTCTGAAATGTGTAAATACCTTACGTCGCCTCTCACAGGTATAAGTTACGCTGTGCCTCACACCCACACACCTCAAATAGCAGAATCAATCCTCATCCTACCTCGTATCTTATTCTAGACACTGGGAGTTTGTGGGCATGCCCACGCATGGTGTATCTAGTACTGTAGTACTGTGCAGCTGAAACGAGTTCACACTGAGCCTTCTTTGGACTCTTTTTATTCTTAGATTTATCTCGAGTATGGAGCTAGAAGCTCCTGAATGAGGCACCGTTTGAGGGGAAACACTGGGTCTTCCGGCAGAACACAGCTTCAGGCCAAAAGGCTCGAACATTCCCGAATTTATCAGCATGTTGGAGTGTACAGCCACCCTCATGAAGCCTAGGTATGAACCCACTGGACTACCAACTTTAACCCTATCTTGGGATGATGACTTGTCACCGAGGGTAGGTACTTAATTTGGAAAGCTTGAGGTCCGTTGTGGTGAAAGTTGTTCATAATTTCCCTCAGGAAGTGCTGTGTACTGTCATCGATGATTGCCCCTGGAGGTTACAAGCCTGTCTGAAAGGGGTCATTCACAGTTTTTCCACTTATAAAAAACAATAATTCCAGATTAAGATAACTCAAGCTGAGCTTCAAGAACAAAATGATGTCTCCATGCATTTATCTTAGGGACAGAACATGACAGGACTAGGTGGGCACTCATTCCTACATGCTCATACTCAGCTCTGAGAACAATCCCTTATATTTGTGCTGTTGGGCTCATGGTGGCACTTTTTGTTGCACAAGCTTTGTTTTTCCTTTCTTGACATTTTCTCTTCCATTTTAGACCATTCTGAACCACTTTCTTTAAACCTTTCTGATGATGGCAAAAATCTAAACTTCCCACAAGAAATAATGAATTCATGTAATCAATACTAAATGGGAATAATACAGATTGTTATCTAATATCAGAACTTCAGTTAATAATTATTAACAGAAACATGTTAATGCTGCAATTGTAGCAGATATGTGTTAAACACTTCAAAATGTCATTTAAACTGTATTATTTAGATAATAACTCCCACTGAGTACTAAACTTGTGCCAAATTTTCTGCCAGACCAGGTTTAGCCATTCTTGTAACAATAATCTGCACAAGTACTCAAAATCATTCATTATTTTGAAGAAAGAGATGAGTGGCATCGAACTGGCACACCATTTCTTGTGTGCAATGAGGGACTACTATAGACATGGCAGGATGGCTACCAGTGCCACTCTACTTCCGTTTAGAAAGGGCCATGTCACATCTTCGCTAAACTCTGTGAGAATTGGTATCAAACCAATAGTGAAATTCTGTACGTCCATTCGTTTTGTAGCCTACCAAGGTAATAGTAACTTTTGATGATGATGTTCTTTCATTACAAACATTATTTTCTACTATGTTCAATTTGAAATATTTGGTTATATGTATTTGAACCTTCCACTTAGTAATACGAAGCTGAGTGGCTTTTTTACTCCTTGACTAAAGTGGAGGGGGGGTACTTAGCTATTAACGTAGGAAATGAGGATTGCAAAAATTAAGTTGAAATATAGTTAACAATAATAATTATAATGCAAGTATGAAAAGTAAATGACATAAAAAGAAAATTATGAGCTAAAAAAATAACAGGAACGTTCTGGGAGGAAAAAATTGATTTCTATACAATTTCGTTTGATTACGAATGGCTTGACAGTGATCTTGTGTGATGTGATGGTATGTCTTGTGTTGTTTCCGATTGCCCAACATATGAGGAGGCTATTGACGAGGCAGCACTAATGTCGGAATACGTCCCCACCCCTTCTGTCAACACTTCTCCATTGCCTTGCCAACCTCTGCACTCACAGTCGCATTTCTGCATTTCACTTCCCTCACTCGCTAATTTATTTTCCTTGGCTTTTAACTTATGATCAAAACATTAGGAAAGAAACAATACTATAAAGCGTTTCTCACAACACCAAAAGCATGCCTTTGAAGAAGCTAGGAGCTGGTGAGTAATTTCTGAGTACTAAGAGAATGGGTCATTAGTTGACAGTGGGGAGGAGGGGAGAAAAAAAGGGAGGAGCTTCTCTCATTCTACGAGCAAACTCCATCTTGTACAACACACTCCTAAATGAGTTTTCTTAGGGCGGTTGATCTAATTGATTGAAGTATTCGAAGTAGTAAGTTACTCATTGTAGGATATTAGCTATAGTTAATCACATCATCAGGTATATTTACATTCCAGATCTAACAACTACTTCTTTGTCAGACTTTCTTTCCCTCACTCCATCGAAGCTGTAGCATATGCGTTCAGAGTAGAAAGGAAATAGCTGCTATAGTTCCAGTCCAAGCTCATACAAACCCTCTGAAAATCACAGTTTGGGACGCTTGAGTGACGTAGCTGGTCTGCGATCACTGACTATTTTGAAAGCCTTCTTTACTTTAGGGAAGTCATCCAGGCGAGAGTGACCCCCAAGTCCATCGTAGGACTCTGGAATTATCAATGGCTGGGACGACGATCCAAAACTCGAGAAAGGCAAGGCATTTGACTTCTTAGGTATTTTGTAAGGGTTGCTGCTTTGTGGCATCATCGAACGTTTACTAGGAGTGATCACATCTGGTGTAGTTGTGGATGGGCCAGGTAAGGCCAAACTGGGGGACGAGTCACTTACTGAGCCACTTGGTGTCAGAGAATTCGAATCAGATGATTTCAACTTTGGCTTATGATATACCTCTACAATCCTCTGTAACACTGAGTTTTCATCCCTAACCTCAGCAAGCTCTTTCCTCAACTTTCGAGATTCTTCCTGGCTCTTAGAAAGATCTGTAGAAAGAACAGACACCTTCTTTAATAGTTTTTCGCTGTCTTTTTTGTAAGTGAAGAATAACAAGGCCATATCTCCTTTTTCCAAAGCCTGCATGGCGTCGCGGACTTCGTCATCCTTCAAGGCTCCATTTAGAATCGTATTGGAAGCTCTTAGCGAAGTAACCTTTTGTCGGAGTTTTTCTAACTCATCTAATGTGTTCTCTAATTCCTGCAAAATTAGAAACTAATTAGGGCAATATATTATCATGTATAGAGTGAAAATAAGTGCATTTGTACGGGTTAATGATTTTGGTCATTTAAATATGGTAGTACTTGTAAAATTGCATAAGTATCAGTTCCCTTGGTCCACTACGAAGATGGAACACAAGTAGAAACACCTTAATGTGTCCCTATCTGAAATGTTTCAAATTGTTAAGAGGAATTGTTTCAAAACATTTTTGCCCAAATTTCACTCCCTTTTGTATTCAGCTTCATCTGAACAAATTGGATACAACCATCTGTCAATATCCAAATCCTAGTAGTAAGAGATTCCCAATTACTTAATCATACTTGAAAACTTTCAGATAGTCTTAATAAGCATTTATGGAAATTACAACTTTTAGCAATTAGATAACAGGTAGGTAGATAATATCATTAAATGTACATGGAATGAATCGAATATTAAATTTTCCATGAATATTATTGTGTATTCCAATAGGACCATACTCATATACGTATTCGTATACAGTGTATACTATTACTGGTTCAATATTTTCTCTATTCATCCAACACACATGTACTACGTTCTTTAAAAATTACAGCGATTCAAAATTTGTATAAAATTCAATTTGACAGCAAGCCTAGAGATACTGCACGCATAATGAATGAAGATAATCAAGGAATAGCATAGAAGATCTACATGAGTTTTTGAAAGTAATTCCCTACCTTTGATTTCTTATTGAGTTTGATCCGCGTCATTTTCAATACGTCAATATTTTGTTCGGCATTCACAAGTTTCTGCTCCAACTCCAATACGCGCTCTCGCAATCCAGAGTTCACTTTAGTTAGCTTATCGAAATTGTTCTTATTGGCAGCCAATCTGAAAACCCCAGAATTCATTCCATGTATGTGAGCAGTGTCATCAATCATTATTATTTCCCATACAAATTTCTACAAATGATATCCACCTTTTAAATTTTGAGGCAAATCTGGAAAATAGTCTCGAACTGATAATATATGACAATTAATAGACGCAGCTAAGGACGAGTAAAACAAAGAGTATACGATTCAATCCAAACCATATGACATGATTATCCCATACAATGAGGAGTGGTAGTACCCAAACTTTTTCAAGTGTCTGTGATTAATAGATAAGTCTGAGAAGAAATTAATATACTTATATAAAACAGCATTTGTTCTAGTACGGTAGATACCTGTCATGTAAATCTTGAACATCCTTCTTCAGAACGTCATTGTTAGCCTTTATGACTGTAGGATCATCGTGATAGTTATCGATCGGAACTAAATCGAAAAACAGCCTTAAAGCTTTCTTCTTCGCAACGACACACCTACACCATAAAATCAAGATTTTATTGAACAGATCAAAAACTTTGAAAATTCATTAGAGACACACTGTTCTATCCTGAACCCGAAGTGTTCAACAAGCTATTGTCAGAACATTAAATTGATTACACAGAAAATTCAGTCATCAACAACATGCCTTGTAATAAAGAAGATGCGATTTACATATGAACATTTGGAAGAATTCAATGTATTTCATTCCAACGTACCTGCACTGGGGACAGGTTCCCTGGTTCGAGCTTCCGCTCTGATCGAACCATTTATTGATACACTCTGTGTGAAATACGTGACCGCAGGGCAGAGCACTCGCTCTGAAACCTTCGTTGCCTGCTTTCAAGACGTCGACAACATCCTTACATATCACGCACTGCACGTTCATTTTATGCCTTCCTTTTTTTTAATCAGGAGTACTCGTACTGAGACGGTGTTTGGAGCACGTACTTACTTTTAAGATGACAGCTACGAAAAGGTGTTGCATTCTATGCAGTTCAGATCCATTCAGTTCATAACAGTGAATTGATTATTGTTGTACGTACGTGACCCAACTTCGTCGATTAAGGAAAGAACATTTTAAAATTCGCTCTAAGAAACAAATTTGAGAAGGAAGGTGCAAAAGGAACTTAGGGATCCAAAAAACCCAAGCATGCAACAGAAAAACAAATTGTAAACAAAGAAGAATGAACCTGAATCCCGCCACTTCTTCTCCTTCCTCTTCCTTAAATGTGGATCTCTGTAAGGTAAAATTTAGTTTGTCATTATTCAAAAAAACATTTACGAATCTAATCAACCTGTTGAGTATAATATAATAATTGATTAAAATATAAAATGTTCATTTCCTAACTGCAATTGCCTCTATATTAAATGTTGGGTAAGAAGAAAACTTGGTGTTGAGGATAGGCGAAAGTAGTATTTGAGAAGCGACGAATGATCATGGAATAGAAACACATCGCGAACGTTCCGTAGGACATGAAACATTGGAAACACACTTCTTTATCTGTTTAACTACACAAAAAATTAATCAAATGCAGTATCTTTCATATAGTTAGCTAACAGTTAAATTTTTGTATTTGTGCAGTGACAGTATCAACGTTTGTCTTCACAAGTAGACGTCAGTGAATACTTAAATTGTTGGAAATGGGGGACACAACTCCAATTTCTGATGAATACGCACGGGAGCTCTGCAAGGAACCAAGCCCAGATACCAAGGTTATTTGAATGCGTATCTAATTCACTGTCAACTGTTGTTATCCACTTACGACTGCGTTGGTTAATGATATATCCGTCTAAATAATTATCTTTCCCTATCTACATTTTTTCAGTTTTGTATGTTCTCGAATTAGTGAAAAGGAGGTGGTAAAATAACATCTACCAACTTGGATTAAAATTGGTAGTACTCCGTCCCTTCCGATTGGTACTTAAACGATATACTTAGGACAGCTAATTCCTAACAGAACAAACAAGTATTTGAATAATCAATACTTAATTACGTTACTTTTTACAAGATCATCGCATCAAAAACGAATTTGAATGAGAATAACGTTATAAAACTATAGAACATGAAAAATAGACTATTTAAAAAAATACATTACCAAAAAAACTAAACTAAATTAATTAAACAAGCAAGGGCTACGTCACTCGCTCTTTGTGTAAATCCATTTCTATAAAAACGTTTTCTGTATTTCCACGAAAATAATGAGTTACACAGATAAATCGATTTTGGCGGATTGGTCATCATCAGTAATAAACATGAACTGAAGGTACATCTCAGAAAGGACATCCTATATAGGCCCAAGCAAAAGGAGATTGAATCCTATTGGCTCAGGGAAGTGAAAGGGACGGGGAGGACCAACCAATGCCACTCAAGGCTTACAAAGTGAAAGGGGCACAAACAGTAACATGATGGAGAGAGGAAACCAAACTTATTGCAAAAATGAACCCAATAATGGTGGACTATTTTGAGGAATAACCTCATTTAAACTTTTTCCTGACTTATCACTCTTAACAATTTCGAATTTTTCTAGCACATCCTATCCTTGTTAAGAGTGATAGGTCAGGAGAATGTTAAAAAGAGGTTATTCCTCAAAATATTTCACCATTATTGGGTTCATTTTTGCAATAAGTTTGGTTTCCCCTCTCCATAATGTTACTGTTTGTGCCCCTTTCACTTTCACATTAGCACTTACACTAATGATACGGTAATGTTGAAATTTAACTGGGGTTAATGGTTGATGGATTCCACTTTTGCTCATTCTCGGACTGTTGTTTTGATTTAGGAGCAATAAAACTAATATAAACAGCCCCATCCGCATAACAAAATAAACTGTATAAATAAAGCTTATTACAAGGTCTGCGGACACAGGACAGAAAACAAAAATTGCTCGTGGTAGGAGACTCATTGTTATTCAAAATCACGGTATTGATTATGATCAATTGATTAATGATTACCAATTATTGAAATATATTAGTAAACATTCTCATGAAAACTGTCCAATCAGCTCTTATAAATTCAATGCTGCATAAAGAACATCGAGAGTTAGCCTCTACTAGTGTTATAGGTAGATCCAGAACTAGATAGTTTATCTCTTTGGTGTAATGGACATATCTACGGTCACTCTTGATGTCTGCTTCCTACAGCCGTATTTAAGATTATGTCACCTCCTAGTTTGGTATGCAGTAATTCTGGTGCAAGTTGGTATTCAAACAAAATTATGAATAACTGAATAAATTGCATGGTATCAATGTATCACTTGACTTCTTATATTCATTCAGTTTCTTTTTTCTATTAGGATTTCATCATGCAGCAAACCATGCTTAGAATCAAGGATCCTCGCTTGTCATTGCCTTTTTACACTGGCGTTCTCGGCATGACCCTCTTGAAGAAAATCGACATGGTGGCTTTGAAATTCTCACTGTACTTTGTTGGCTACGAAGATCCAAAGGACATTCCAACTGATCCCCTTGAAGCATCGAATTGGGCGCTGAGCAGAAAAGCCACCGTTGAACTTACTCAGTACGTTATTATACTAGTTACAATACCACCGATTCTTTGGGTTTTTGAGGGAGAGACCTATGGCCTTTGGTTTCTTATATGTTATTTATCATGTTAAATTTAACTAAATATAAAATATTACTCCTGGGACCTTGGAATTGTCCTGGACTCGAAACTGACGTTCATCGATCACGTGGATTTATCGTGTGGATGCGGTAGCTCTGAAAGCTTTGAGAGCCCTCGGTTTTCTGAAAGGTACACGCGTGACTTCTCGTCTATTGAAGCAATTTTGCTGTTGTGCAAGTCTTTGGTTCGCCCGATTTTGGAGTAGGATGGTATAGTTTAGTCCCTATTTTATGCAGCATACAGATTTCCATTGGAGAGAGTTCAATGGAAGTTCATGCGTTACCTTGCATTCAAACTGACGATACCAATCAGGTTGGTCCAATCGGAGCAGTGTGATTTTATGCATCTGGCGGCCGAGTGCGGGTTGCCCACTCGTAAAAGCCGTTGGGAGGTGGCGGATATAATACTTTTTCACAAGCTTGTGAATGGAGTTCTCCGATCCCCATCGCTTCTATCTAAAGTCAATATAAATGTTCCTCCCTTCAGAACTCGCCAAACACTCTTGTTCTAAGTGCCTTTCGCAGCCCGCAATTACCTTCAGAACCGACCATTGTGTCGTTTGCCTCGTGTGTTGTGTTATTTACTTTTGTGTAACTCAATTTTTATTTTCTCTATATAAATAAATAAGTAACTCTATAACAGAAATGAACCTGCTAATGGAAGGAAACGAGGCTCCTAATAGATAACAATGGTAATAAATAGAAAAAAAATTGTGAAGGTAAAATTTACCTTTCATATTTAACCCTTCAGTTCCTATAACGCCAGGGAAACCTAAATTTAACTGTATCCGCGATTTTCCAAGTCTATGGGACCTTCCTGAAACAGAACGAGGTTTCTCATGTAAGTATCGAAAAATTTGTCGATTGCAATGGTCTGATATGACCCAACGAACAGGACGAATTATCTACTGGTGCAGCCTAGCAGTCGATTCTGCTGTCCTTATTCTACCGGTGCAGCCTTGACCTTTTTGTGCCATCAGTCGAACTGAATGAATTCTTGTGAAGATATTGTCAATGTCAAAATTATGTGCCAATTGAAGAATGAAGCTTTTGGTGAAAACTGTAATGCGATTGATGCATGAAAGAGCGGATCTCTTAGACTCTTGGTAAGGCTCGTAGTAGAAAAAGCATCCATTTCGAGTAGCCATTGACTATATTATACATCCTGATATTTTTGGTTTCACCTTCTTACGTTGTTTCGATCAGTGTATACCAAACGATGAGAAAGCAAACTCAACATTTCTTTATGCTGTATTCAAGAGGAATAAAAATGCTAAGAAAACATATATTATGACTCAAACATGAAATACACGAACAGGTAATCCATGCACCATGATTTGACCTAGAAGCTAGTGTAGGAAGCACTCTTCTTCTACATAGTCCAGAGATGTAAATATTGTGATTTATTCAAACATTCCGACATAAACTGGTACAGAAATCATCTGGAAAACTAGAAATTGGAAGAAAAAGAAATTGTTATCCTTTTTATTGACCTACTGAACAATACTTCAACAAAATCTCCAATGACAACCAGACACAAGAGATTAGCACTTAATCCAATGGTTGTAAACAGCAAGGATTTCAAATAACCTGCTCCAAACTGTTTTCACTGTTTCTGCGGTTCATGCAGTGGCAGCTGAAAACTCTACAACCTTGACAGGGAGATTAGTTAATTTTTTGTATGATAGGTGCACCCTGGAGGGTACATCAGGAACTGGCGGGAATATGAATGAGTATTACGTAATAACAGAACTTACCTATGTTTATGGCAAAGCCTTGTTATTAAATGATTATAAATGTTAACATTATCAAATATTTAATATAATTAAATATTTTACATTTGCAACTCTGATGGGCCCTAGTGCGTAATAAGTAAAATATGAGAATCCAGATGCCTCACCGAAATAAAACCGCTATCTTCACCAACATGTTCAAAATATTACATCATAAATGCAATTGGTTTGACAATTCAGCTTACTCGTTCAAAGCAGGTTCTGCGTTGTTTAAACTGAAAACTTTGCTTGTTTCAGTAACTGGGGAACTGAGAATGATGATGCCTTCCATTATCATAATGGAAATACGGAACCTAGAGGATTCGGTAAGTGATTCTTGAGAATATTTTACGATTTCAATTATCAAAGAATCAAAATGGCTGCGTACGGCGAGAAAAGTTAGAGCTAGGTAATACAGAATTAAATGAGGTTCCACATGGAACTTCTCAGCTTTTTCAGAAACTAATATTGAGAATGTTGAAGCTTCCAAAACACTGTGAATCAATACATACTTGGAAAATATAAACAATTAGGCGAATTCTCTCGTTTTGAATGTGGTTACCATACGAAATGGCACCAACACGTTGATTTGCTCTTTCGGAAATTGCTCAAATACTACGATTTGTTTCAATAACAGGCTGTTTTTTTTTGTTTGATTACTAATAATTTAGACGTTGAAACGTTGCTGCACAAAAAGTACAGAAATTTAGGTAACACGTCTTCAAGTATATCTGAAAACTGCATAAAATGGCTAAATCCGGGAATATCAATTTTATCAATCTTCATCATTATTTTATAAAAAGGGTTTAAGTCACCTTGTTGAATTGAATTTTCAAACAGATTAACTCAGGACTTATCTCACAATTATATATCTCCTTAGATGTAGTTGTTATTTGAGACATTGAAATTCAAAATCCTATTAATGATTTGCAGGTCACATTGGTCTTGCTGTCCCGGACGTTGATGCTGCCTGCGAGAGATTCGAAAAATTGGGAGTGGAGTTTGTAAAAAAACCCAATGATGGTGAGTGAATTGTTTTGTTGTCGCAATTTTCTCAACAACTGCGAAGTAAGGAAAGGTCGTGTAAAATTGTCTTAAACTCGCTCAAAATGAAGGCCAAAATGAAAACCTCGCATGCTTCCCATCTGTCGTCGAATATAGTCGCCGAGAGGTAGTCGGATGTAATATTATAGAATGGATCATTCACGATTGTTTAAGATTTGTGATGCGTGAAATTCACTCAATATTTTAATATTGAGAAAGTGTGGAAATGCAGGAATCTTTCTACAATTTTCCAAAACAAATTCCTATGAAAACATTGAAATATAAATTTTCCTAAATTTTAAGGCCCTTATTTCCTCAATTGTCTTGGAAAACGCACCAATACCACTTTGGATCCTCTCCGATCTCGTTAATATCGATTTACTTCAGCTTTAGTTGCTTTAAGCAAATGCATGCCTCCCTTATTAAATAAAGAACATTTAAGGAAATAATTTTGAAGCCTCAAACCAGGAGCTTGATTATTTCTGGGATTCAGCATCCTCAGAAAAATAATGACAGTAGGTTGAAAGCTTCTACTACACTTGATAATCTGGTACTTAAATCTAATCTGGTCTTATCTTTATCTTTGGTCTGTACTTGAAATTATTGACTTTTAAAATTTGTTCTCTTTTAAATTTCAATGGATGCTTGACAAAATTATTGTTACTAAGTGGTTGTACCTATCTTGAATAAGTGAAGTAACTTCTTTTATTACATATTTGTTTTTATCTTCAGGTAAAATGAAGAACATTGCGTTCATCAAGGACCCTGATGGTTACTGGATTGAAATCTTCTCTCCCGCTACAGTTGGAAAGGCTATATCGGAATTCAATAAAGGTGAAGAATGAAGTCACTCTCTTCATTCGACAGATACCAGGAATTGGTTGTGCACTTGGGCCTTCATTTCACGTAATAATATTATTGTGCTCACTATATTTTTAAGAAAAATTTAATACATATTTTCTTAGTGCCTAACTGAATGTATATCTGAACCTATTATGTACAAATACCTACATTATATCTGTCTGTATCAAATACAAATCTGATTAGCGAAGCTGATGATCCCTAAGTCATTTTTGCTTTTTACTTGTAGATAAGGAGCATATATTCTCAGTAAACGCACAGCAAACAGTTTCATTATTTCCTTTCAATTTTCTAGATGATTTTATCAGTTCGTTACTTATATGTTTGTTCTGTGAAACTACAATTACGTTTGAGCTTTAAAAATTGTGGTGTTGCATCATACCAAATCAGAAAGCAAAATCAAAGTTGCAGGGTTTCCGGTTATGATGATTCCCTATCGGTTACTAATAGTGAAGCCTGCTGTGGTAGCAATCAAAACATTCGAAACTAGAAACGAAGTGCCGAGAAAGAACGTTCTGAAGTGCCAGTAAAGGTTCCTTCATTTCCTGTTAGGTAGCACAAACAACCAACTCATTGCAGGACCAAAACCCAAGACATTAGCCCCAGTTGGGAAACATTTAAAGTGCGGTTTTCATTGAAAACTCGATAAATGTCGTCCTAAATGTATATAAAAATGTTTTGATCCATAAGGGAGCGATTTTGAATTTTTTGGACCATGGCACCAGTGGTGCCTCACGTGAGTGGGGATAATGAAAGGTATTCTAACCCACGCAACTAACTACTTTGATTGCCCTGTATGACGATAAATTCATTTAGAATACACTTTTTTAGTTTGTAAGTAGAATACACTTAAATATATTTTTCGGCTATCTGGGATGCTTGGCTACCCCCCCCCCCCCCCACACACACACACACACACACTAGTAAGTTTTCAACCTGCTATTCCACATTTTGAACAAGCGAGAATAAATATAGGTATTTACAATATTGGGCCAGAAAAAGGTTCATTATCCATTTTTTCTGGTACTTTTTTACCATTTTCATCATACAAAATATGTGTAAAAAAATGCGTAGGTAACATCATAGGGACTAGGAAAATAGAAACTGAAATTTCGAAGTGAGCAGACAGCAAAAGGCCTCGTTGACATAGCATTGACCTTCGAAAGTGCAAATTACCTACCTCGGGCATCCTTCAAAAAGCTCAGGAGGAGAAACAATAACTTGAATATAAAAGAAATGATCACTATAAATGGGAAACCTTTAGGAAAAATGAAAAACTAGGAGAAACTCATCACTACTGCCTTCCTCATTTTAATTCAAACTAGGCGCCCTCTACACAAAAATGGTGGGCATCAGCGTAATCAACAGGATTTACCGAACCATTGGCAACACTGAAATCCCTCCTAGTTTAAAACCACCGGGAAGGATAATTTTTCGAAAGTGAGAAGGCATTTTACGTAGCAGGGCACCGCCCCAGTGCCCTCTGTGAGTGGGGAAAACCCGCTTGGCACCGGTGCAGTGCCTTCCGCGTTGAGTAGGTTAAAAAATATTCATAGGTGTTAATAAGCTTGATCATATAGAATCCGTACAACAGACGTCCCAGTAATATGTGCATTACTTACCGATATGTTTCTTTAGTAGGCTTGTTTCACTTTCAGGAAGTAATAATAATTACTTAATAATAATAATATGTAAGTGGGATGGGATGTAATATTTATAGGCATGTATGAACAAAAGTGGTGCAGCTCCTCTGAGCACGTCGTGTGTTCTGTTTTTAGCGAATTATCGTAAAAAAATAAACTATTTCGATGGCTCAAAAAAAAAAAAAAAAAAAAAAAAAATTAAAAGAGTCAAGAACATCTTCAGCATATTCCAAATTTAAGCTCCCTTATAACGTAGGTAAGCAAAGGTACCGCGAATTCACATTTTTATTGAAATATCTTGAGCCATAAATTATTTATGGATGGAATTTGTGGATAGTAATTCTCCAATGATTCAATTTAACAATAAACGACTTCCAGTTGAAAATCAAACATTAATACTGTCTCTTCGTTTTCAGTTTTTGACTCACTTACCAACAATCTCCAAGAGACCCATAAAATAAGCTGGAAATTTCTTTATTTGGTAATGCTGTCAAGTTCAAAATTGTAATGCTTTTATCATCTAGAAATTGAACAATAGATTCCAATGGTTTTTTTAGACTGATTTGGTTCAAGTACGATTGAGTTCTAATTCTCACCCTGGAGTGATAAGGTGTTGGGACCTTTTTTAGAGGTTGGTTGAACAAAATTACGAATTAACTTTATCATTTGAACGAAACTCAATTCAATGATCTGAGAAACGTATTCCACAGGGAATGGACTTATCCAAGAGCAACTCTCCTGTCGTTAACTGGGTATAGAGGAACATGAAATGAACCTACTTAAACAAACTATTCATATGTTTTCATCAGGATAGCTCAATCAATTGAACCTTTCTACTCCAAAGCACCTTTATCGGCTAAACGTTCTTTGTCTGAAGGCCGCCTAAGTGTGGATCACGT
The DNA here is from genome assembly GCA_031894815.1 of Creontiades dilutus. Lineage (NCBI taxonomy): Eukaryota > Metazoa > Arthropoda > Insecta > Hemiptera > Miridae > Creontiades > Creontiades dilutus. The sequence continues at coordinate 331,194 of JAVIWC010008387.1, read as the reverse complement.
TTTCATTCTGCCTTCATCAATAATGTAAAGACATGTGAGGCCCCTCGCTTTCCAAAGTATCGTTATTATGATTTATCATTAACTTGGAAAGGAAAACATTATGTGAACGACTAACCTCATCAATTTGTTCGCAAACCATCAGGGTTCATGAAGCTATATTATCATGGAGAATAGAAGGAATGATCCAAATCTCAACAGAGTTCTAGCTGAAAGAGAACAAGGGGCAGATGGGTTGAGACGGTCAGGAATGGGCAATACGGTGATTGTTCGAGGTCCATCACAGACAGAAAATGCACCTACAACCCCTCCAGAGCCCAGGGATCCAAGTAGCCCTCAAGCTGCCACATCTTCAGCAGGACGGCAATGCTGGATTTGTTTCGCCACTGATGAGGATGACGATAGATTGGCTTGGATTCAACCATGCAACTGCCGGGGAACCACCAAATGGGTACATCACACCTGCTTACAAATCTGGATAGATGAAAAACTGAAAGAAGACAGAGAGAGGGAAGTAATTGCTTGCCCTCAATGCAAAACCGAGTATTTAATATACTATCCCAATGCAAACCTTATAGTTAAGCTTCTTGATAAAATGGATATGATTATTTATAAAGCGTGTCCGTTTGTAATTGGGTGTTATGTGGTTGGTGCTGTTTATTGGACGGCACTGAGTTACGGTGCTGTAACATTTTTACATGTTGGAGATGAAGAAGCCAAAGAAATCATGGTACGAGTTCATCCACTTCTCATGCTGGTGATACTTCCCTTCATCCCTGGTGCAACAGTTACGCTTGGAATGTTAAAATGGGAGGAGTTGCTCCTTAAAGTGATGAGAACTATCTCTTTCTACATTCCCCTAACTCACTATATACTTCCAAATAGACTCAGAAACGAATCGGGAGCTCCAACTGAACGGCAAATCTCAGATGGCATGAGCTGTACCAGAGTGTTCGCTGGCGCAGTTCTCCTCCCAGTGGCAGCCAAGATTTGTGGTGATGCATTTTTCTTGGAGTCTGTTGAGTCTCCCCTGTCGAGGTCACTATGTGGAGGTTTAGTGTTCATATTGGTCAAAGGACTTTTCATTATGTACCACAAACAGCAGACTTACAGAAGACTCTCTCAAAGACGGATTTTGGATTACACAGAAGAAAATCGGATCTTTGTCTTGGGTTCTCAAGACATTGACCCTAATTTACTCTCTAACCAACATACAAATCAAAATTAAAATGTTGAAAGACGAGGGAATTCATTCAATTAAATGTCGTCAGTGCCTATCTACGTCCGTTCACACCCCCTAAAGCATCTTTCTGAAATAAGAAAATATTTACTATTTCCGAATCGATTTATTGCTACTGCTTTTATCACTTATTACTTTAAATATTTTATACTACCATTACTGTGGAGCCTGACCTCTGGAACATTAATTATAATAGAAACCTGATCATCGACATGCAAGAGGTGTTTTTCTTGTGGGATATGCTGACGTAATTGAAGGCGACGATTGATCTGTTACAGTTTAAGCAGAATCAGACAATAAAGCAAGTCATCCAGATGTGGTCCTTCTCTTTGGCGATGAAGAAGAGAGGAGGGTCGATTGGTTTGATAACATCTGCCATGAGGAACGTAGGGGTCTTGTTAGACGTGAAGCTGAGCTTCTGGCTCCTCATTTACAGGGCAGCAGACAAAGCAGTGACGGCGGCTGGTAGGTTGAGCCTGCTTGTGGCTAACATCGACGGCCCAACCCCTGCAAAACGAAATCTCTTAATGAGATAACAGGTCCGAAGAATGAGCTAAGGTCATTCAATATCAGAAGACCAGGACTAACATGGAGTCGGTACAAGGAACAGGAGCCCTGCTTCTGGTAGTTCGTTTAGGGTTCACAGACTCGGTTAAATAATTATCTATAGACCAGTAATCTATACTATTTGTGTAATAATTTGCAGCGTTTCAATATTTCCTCGTCTGTTAGTAAAAAAGAAGACGACAAATAATCTTGTAATTAATGCTTGTTTTGATTAAAAAAATATATTGAATAGAAAATAAACACAGACCTACGCGGTAGTCCTTGGTGTGGCTTACCTGAACCCGTCTTAGATTGCATTGTATCAGTACTTCGGATGTACTGATTTATATGATAATCAGGGTAAATAATTATAGAAAATACGTCAGAAATATAAGGATGTTATGTAATCAAATTTTACATAGTTACATAATAGGTAGTTCTTGGGAATAAATACTTGGATATCACAAGGAGTACAGTACCAACGTACTAGTCATTTTTTAAAAATAAATCTTTTGGTATACGACTGCAGAAGCTCCTAACGACTTAGTAGAAGGTAAGATAATAATTTTTGGATACAACATTTAAATATAATCAATACCTAATTTTCTATCAACTAACTAAAGCGACAAGTTCCTGGAGTGTATCACACGTTTGCAGTGTTGTCTATGTGCTATAGGATTATGGAAAATTCCAATCCGAATTTAAACTAGCAGTTAACATACATTTACAGGGTTATACGATTACAGAATAAACAGTATCTGGTTGTTATTTTGAAGGATGAAATGGGGATGCCTCAAATCTGGTTTCATTAGAAGGGTTACTATGCGCATAATTACACAAGTGAGAAACAAATTTTACCAGAGCCATAAAAACGATAAAATATAATTTAAAATAAATCTAAACGAGAACTAATATATACGGTACTATACACACGCCCTGGAATACATGGATTCCAAAAATCTGTTTTTAGGAACTTCTAAAACAAAATTGAAATCGCACACATGACCACACAGTTTAGCGCTTGGATATTAGGCCCATTGAACTACTTTTTTTCATAAAATCATAATTTCTACTTAATATAATAAATTCAAAGCTTGATAAAATTAAGTGAATACATTTGTTAAGTTATAGAACTAGCCACAAAATATATGTATATATATTTGCTTGACATTCAAATCCCCTAAAAAATAAAATAAAACAAGCAATCTTGTACAACATAAGTACCTAAAAGGTAGTTTGATTCTTTCAAATTGAGAAAAAAGAGGAGAATTAATAAATTTAGGTCGAAGCATATTAGGTGAGGATTGCTGTGGTCATTATTTGCTAACCCTCATGAGATAAGAGCAACAACTACATGGACAACTCAATTATCAATTATAACCCACTAATGTTCTCCCAGCTTTAAAACTTCCATCATAATGGGGAACTTGCACAATTTTTCGTAGGAACGCTAATAAAAAGTATGCACTATCACAGTCAATTTAGTAATGGGTAACTGAAATTTAAGGTATTTGAAAATAGCGAAAGTTTGACATGAGGAGAAACCATTGGCTCAGAATAACGTCATAATCTGGCTACTTAGAAACACCATGTTTTCCAGAAGGTGTAAAGTAACCTACATTTTATCAGAAATCAGGTATGTAATATTATTCCATTTTCTCAGTATTGTAGTAAATCCACAAATAATGGAGTGATGACCAAAGAAAGAGTTATAACTCTATAGACCAATGCAAGTTCCCGGTAGTACCGTTGTTTTTATGATTACCTACCTGATTCAAGCATTCAAAACCCAACGAATATACAAACAGTTGTACCCTCTTTAGGATAATATGATGGTAAGTTAGTCGATTGTACCCCGAGTAAAAAGCATCTAGTCGAAAAATAATATTGAGTGAACTCCTAAATTATATTCTGGACATGACAGCATAAATGGAATGTTTTAAAGCAGTTAAACCACCATTAAAAGAATTCGAAATGAAAGTACAAAAAGCCAGCGTTAAATCAGAATTCAAAATGAAAGTAATGTTTAAAATAAACTACTAGCTGGAATGGACATCTTAAGTTATTTTGGCGTGCACTATCTACTGGTGCTAAGCATATGCTCGTCTAATATGTGATCCACAATGATATACATTCAAAAATAAGAAAACAAAACTTTTTTAAAAATAATAATAATTTCAGTGATACAAACATAAGAAGGCAGAATATCTCAAAGTGTGTTGTACCTACGAATGTAACACACGTGCCTCATTTGATTTTGCACTTCAACTCTATTTTTTCGTTTCCCAGGGCACCTACCTGCATTTTGTATGAAACCCAAATATTTGTAATACCAATAGGGAAAACTTAATGGTTCATTTTTTCGTTTAAGACTTTTTTTTATCACGTTGACCACTGTTTCTGCTTTTTTAGATTGAAAATATAAACTAAAGACAAGAATGTTGAACAGGAATGAGTGCAAACACACGCGTTCAGGTGGAATGCAGATACTTTGACAGTTAGTAGTTGAATATTGTTCGGTAAAGGTTTCGAATATAGATTTAATACTAGAAGGTAGTGTTTAGAGTCTTCAAAGAATATTTCCAAATCCTGCTCGAAAATTCAACTTTCAAAGGTTCTGTTTGTTTGGATTTTCTCCTTTTTTCGTTAGGATATGCGTTTTGCATTGTTACCTTTCACAGGTTTTGTTGCACCCTACTTCTCGCAGTAATATAGCTAAGGAAAATAAATTAATTCATGCATACTAATGTTTCTGTGAGCTTGGGAATGCTAAATCAGTTTATGTATCGAGAAATAGGGGGGTCTACTTTAAGAAAATGCTGAAAACGTACAGTTCTTCCTCATCAGACATAAATAAATAAAACAAAAGCTCTTTTACAATGTTTGTTTCAAATAAAGTTTGAAAATAAAATGAGATAACTGGAATTTTCCATACAACAGAAAATACCTACACCCACTTGTCTTATTAGCAGATCTATAAACAGCACTAAGGCTAGTAGCGTTATTTCTGCACTACATAAAAACTAGTAGTCATCATCTAACTAACATAAAATAACATTCTATAATCGCGGAGTCGCATACATTAGACCATTACTTTAGTGTTCACAAGTTTTCAAGTTTCAGAAATCTTATGAAAGAAACGGAGGTGTTTGCAAAATCCTCATTTTTAGTTACTTGGGAGGAGAAGGGAACACTGACCTACAACCTAAACAACTGTTTAGCAACTTTCAATCGATCCCTTACAACTAAATTATACAACAATAAAAATAAATCATTTGATCAAAGAATAATAATAAAAATAGTTTTCACAGTCGAAGAATCACTTTTGCATTCAAGGCTCTACCTCTATGGGAACCTGCGCATACTTGGTATTTAAGATAATGCATTCATCTACAGAAATGAGAGAACAAGCCTGAGGTTGTATCCATCACAGTTTCAATTCTGCAGATTCTATCATATTAATGAGTACAAAGGAGTTAATAATAACTTGGAAAAAATATGTGGTTGTTGTTTGGCAGTAAAACGAGCTATTCGGGCAAACATGAATTATGAAACGGGTACAGCGTGCAGCTGAAGGTACACGTCAATACAATAATCGATACAAATCATAATTGATTAGTTCCCTACTGATTACATAGCAATTTGTCAGAGGAATAGTTTCAAAACGATAATGAAGGATTGCATCTACCCAATTGAAAAATTCGTGATCAATCAACTGCGAGTACCTACAGTGGATGTGACACTAACACATATAATAAGTAACGTTGCTAATTTAACATCGACTGAGGATAATTGTTTTGCTTGCAAACTCGTCAAATGCCCATCAATGCATCGCCAAAGAGACGAAATCTGGAAAACGAGAGACCGATTCAAGTATGACACCAAATCAATGACTTAGGTAAGTAGGGGAGGGTGGGGCAGCCCCGGTCAGTGGGGAATGCCAGTCACATAGGTTTTAGAGGGATGAAACCTTCTATTATCGCTCTTTCTGCTAGAGGCCTCTGTCGGAGTCCCCGCGAACTAAATTCCGGAAGTTGGTGGTTTATCTGTGGTTACAACCGGCGTCAGACGTTCAGAACGTTTTCACCTCATTTTGATGTTATTTTGGTCTGTCTTCAAAGCATAGTAAGTACATTTTCATTATATTTATTCAACGTTTTTTGTGTATCCCTTGGTAATGACATGTATTAGCTTTGATTAGTCAAAGGAGCAACATTGTGTGACTGTAATTGTGGAAATACGATCAAATTTCCGTAAATATGGCTGATGGGGCAGCCCCAATCACCTACTTGGGGGAATGCCAGTCAGAAATAGCGTTACCCCGTTCAAGCAACAAATTGACTGGCATTACCCCATAACATCCAATAATCTATACCTAGAAAGGTACAAATGGAAGTGAATTGTTTATTAAAATGAATTAGATGGATTCCTTGCCATAAGTATGTTGTTGAACGAAATGGTCAAGTACGAAGTTTATTTCTGTGTTTTACAGATGGTTAGATGCGTACCTACGTTCCATTCGATTTTACCATAATTAGATAAGTATATCTACCTAGCAATTATTTAAAAAAAAAAAAAACACTTTTTATTGAATGATGAGTTTAATTTCGTTATTTCCTTTCAAAAGTAAAAAAAGAACCAAATTAACTGTGAATTCACCTGACTGGCATTACCCACACGCCTGACCAGTATTCCCCCACGGGGAAATGCCGGTCAAAGCGGTTTTTCCAGTTTAGAACCAATACTTCTTATATTAGGTGTATTATGAAAAAAAAACTAAGGTTGATTATTAAAATTAGATAATTTTGGAAGCGAACCGCGTTGGGAGCATTATTTCAGGACCGTTGAGGCCAAACATATGGTACTCCAAAGTTAAGTGACCGGCATTCCCCCACTCTCCCCTAATCCCAAATCAACAGTAATGTTGAATCCATTCGTACTGAGGTTCCACATTTACGTATGATGAGAATGCGAAATTTTAAAAACAGATAAGAAAGCACAATATTGCTAATTGAATAGAGAAATGGAATTTCACGATACATTTGCGAGTAGATAGCAAAGTGTAATTAGGAGTCAACAGACGGAAAGGGTTGTTTAAGCAAAGCTGAACGATTTGATCTAGCTTGTAAAATTCCATTTACCTAACTACTCAAGCTTCCGTCAAGAATTAATAGAAGTCACAAGTGGAAGATCGTTCTCGTACGACATTCATTCAGCATCCCTCATATTGCGTGTTTTTAGAAAGAGTTCTTCAATAAAATAAAACAGGTAAAATTACTGAAATTAAATACGTACCAAGTATTTTAAACTGCGCCAAACCAAGCTAACATGAAAAATCCAACCGTCATTATCTAGTCAGGAAGATGCTTATCTCAAGGTTCTGTGCACATGAGGAGGTATCTAAAAAAAAAAGAACAAGCAGTTTAAAAGAACGTTTCATTGATGAAATAAGGTTGCCCATGAATTAAGAAAATAAATGTCTCGCTGCAACTCAACTAATTTCTCACCACCTTTAAATAGGTTTTCTAGGCAATACACGTTTTGTGAACGGACGTCAGTCATTTCTTATTCTAGGGGACACAAAACTACAGCACTGATCGGCCCTTGTACTTGGAGACTATAGGTCAGGAAACATAACGGTCAGAGTTGCAATCGACAAATGCAGTCCATTTTGTATATTTATATTGGTAATTCAATGAAAAACTCATTTTCGAGCTATTTTGTCGCCTGCATATCTTTGGGAGATGTCTTTCCGATCTCCATTGTAAGCCCTTCCCCATTCATGTTTAGTCGTAAGAAATAGAATTATGAGATCTGGATGATTACAAAAACAGCTGACAGCCACCATGGAATCCATCATTGTGTAAAGTGCCAGTGATTTGCTAATACCTTGAATAATGCTACCATTTGACGGAAATTAAGTAGCATTTACAGAAAAGTATTTTCTCTTTATTTTTTCGTCAACAATGCCAGGCTATTCAGAAGTCAGTTCCCCTTTGGTTTTTACACTACTCAGCATGGCAAGTTCTCCAACAAACCTGGAGCCCAGGAGACCATGTTCCAAACATTTCCACCTTACCGAACTCACCATACCCGATGGACACATCATCATGGTGTCTTATAAAAAGTTGTCCTTATTTGCAGACTAGAGCATCTTGTAATTAGGAAAGTGCTGTCCCACAAATAATGAACACCACATGACATCGGCGTACATTCTGGCAGATAGTGCACAGCATACCTGATAGACGATGGTGATAAACCATAATTGTCAGCAGAAAATGGGAGAACTGGCAGTCATCCAGAAGACTTGCAGATGCTAGGAGTATTTGACCAAATAAATTTACAACAATAAATCCTCGAACTTTGTTAGTGGTATACAACAAAGATTACAACCTACGGGCATCAAGAGGAAACTGTAACAACTTTGTGAATGCTTTTAGTGGGGATTGCAGTTGGTTACAAATCTCACACTATTTGACAACATTACACAATGCTGATATTGATCCCACTCAATAAAATTATTAGCATTCATTAGGAGAATCTCACATATTGATGCAAACATTCTATGGTTTACTGCATTCCTACTTAAGAAGAGTTCAAGTACCGTATGATACATTAATTCGATTTACCTTAACCTCCCCAAGCTTGGACAAGTAGCGGTTTCGGATTTCTTGTTCTCCCTGAGAGTCGTTTATCTCGTTAGATGCAGCATCCAAAACATCTGCCGTGATCAAAACTTGTTGCATTGTGGAAGACCTGCAAGAAAATAAATTAGAGGCTGAGAATAAAGCAGTATTTGAATTTTAGTCAACATGAAAGGAGCATCCGCAATTTGACCTAGTGGTGGAGTATTGCAGTTCGATGCCTACCTAATGTCAAGTCAAACAACGAACAGCAGTACCATCACTGTGCCCTGGTGCTGTTTTAGTTGTTGTTAGAACACAAGAGTTAAGAATGACTTCCCTTATAGCACATACCCTCAATGTAAGCATATATGAGTAGCTGCGATTTTCTGATTTATTCCCCAATCCAATTATTTTGCCTAGCGAAGAAAATACCCTTGATCGGTAAGAATTGGATATAAGTCCCATTGATATAAGGCGAGGTTTAATCACTCCCTTAGAACTAACTATACCATTATTTACTCTTATATGTGTAGACCATACAAAATTCTGGCAACGATACCATGAATTTAAGCGACAAATCAACTTTGTAAAACAGAATCTATGAAGCGGTCTTTTTTGTACTAGCAGATTTTACATACTGGTCATGCTCCAAAAATTATAGCTAACTACCTCGGCAGAATTAGAACTTACGTTTTTTCCTGAGAGAAATTCAGAAAAAGATCGCTGCCTTAACCACTCAATTATGAGGCTAATTATCCAACCTCTTCGACTGTAATAGTTTTCCTGCACATAACATTCCTGGGGAGTCAAATCTGCCTGAATTTGGATCTAAAGAACAAAAGGATGAAACCGTGGATTGGGCAGTCGTTTGCGAGGAGAATTCTCAGTTGAACGAGGTCATGGTCTTTGTGTCTTTTGATTTGGAAAATGAGGAAGTCAGGATTCATGTTAAGTTATGCACAGTTTATGTACAGTTTGGTACGAGGAGATTGAAGTTTGAATCCTTCCAACTGGCCAAATGTTACGGGTAGTGCTGCTCGCCCCAAAATTGGATACACCAGAATTCGATCTCATGCCTTTCCCTGAGAAGAGCCCAGAAAAATACATCTACCGCAACACTCGACCACCGAGAACAAATGATCGAAATTGGGAGTTTTCTTGGACTCAACAGAGGTCGCTCAAACATCCTGACAAGGCCCAGATATTATGCGTTGGAGGCTATCCAAGAACTTGAAAGTAAAAACATTTCTTAAACGAAATGTTCTCTCGTACGTTCATTAAAAGAAGAATTTTATAGCTACGAACTTACTTTTGAATTTCGTACAAATCCCTTTGCGCAACAGTCATGTTTAATATTCCTGTGTTCCGAGTGTCATGAATCCACATAACAAGTGTCACAATCAGCGCAACTGTAAAAAAGGAAACCGCCCTTGTCGTTATAAACATAAATACATCTACGCATCGCATAATTTAAAAAAATTAATCTATACCTTGATTGGGTTCTGTTAACCTCTATAAGGATCATCTATTAAAAGATTCGATTATTTGTCCAGATCAGCTTGCAGTACTGTTCAATCGCTCCTGACTGAGCTCATTATATTTATGTACTAAATAGCCACATGGAGACTACAGAGGATTGAGAGTGGTACTTACAGATGAGTTTTATCGTTTTCTTTGCTAATAAATTTGTAAATCCTCCATAAAATATTATAAATAACAGGCTTCACCTTCGAATTTTCCCGTAGGTGAAGTTTGTTTCTTAAATAATTATACAGACTCCTGTATTTCGAAAGGATTCAATTTAAATATATATATTAGATTTTTATGGTAAAAGATCAATATCAAAAAATCTCTATTGGCAACCATCTTCAAGTAATGGACTTAAGTTTTGGTCACAGTCTTGTTCTGTTCCTTCAAGATCAGTTTTCTAAAATTACAAATTAAATAAATAAATACAATAAATCTCTAGGCTGACCCAACTTTGTTCTTCAAATGCCTTATTTTCGTTGCAGTTTTGAGTTCCTGTTTGGTACATGAATTGTGTTTCAGATCTCCGTTGCACCATGTAACGTCTTTAAGACCTATGGAGACTTTATAAAGATAACTCAATGGATACCATAAGCATTCTGTTAATCTAGTCAATTTGCACTTAATGCAGAAGTGCAAGAGCTTTTTTGATATATGAAAACTTGAAGTTTCTTCTGTTGAAATAAACACAAAAAGCATTGAAATCAGGCGGAATGTCGCATTCTGACATGCAAATGATGATGCATCGAATCCCTGCAAGTGAACAAATTGATAACAATTAGTCTGAATGGAAAACTTACTAAAAAGCCAACCCAAGAAGAACATTTCCAAGAGCAAGTATCCACCTGCATCCACGACCAAACCCGCCAGTTGAGTAGATACGGCTAAACCCAAATTCTGCAGAGCTTGAGCACTGCGAGCAAAACAATAACATAAATTTTCAATAGAATGTTTACGTCAAACCTAATGTAATTCAGGATGTTTTTCAGTAACTCACACTCCATATGCCGAACCAAGCTGATATTCAGGAACAACCAATGAAATCATGGGCCACAGTGCGCTAGCACACATAGAGTACGCCAATCCAAGTAGCACCTGTGAATAAAAGATTACGTAGTATTATGTCCACAGGCACAAATCATAGTAAATATGAATATGAATTAAAACGCAATTTCTGGATAGCATTCTAGAAAGTTAAAGACACACAGATAAGGAAGAATGGCGAAGAAAGAAATGAATGATGAATTTTTTGAAATCTTCAAAGACAACAGACACCAACTTTAGGAAGTAAGATCTACATCAAAGTTTAGCAAATGACATTTAATAGTAAACTGTAATGTATGAGAAAACAACTTACGATGGCAAAGTAAGGATTTAGAAACGTAAATGCAAGGAGTGAGTGCGCTCCTATTGTACCAAGAGTTGCGATGAATACCCAAAAAACGTTCCATCCCGTGCGGTCTACGAGGTAACCCAGAATCGGCGACGCAACAGCCGACACAAAGTACACCATGCTATTAACAACATCAGCCTGCGATGATGTAAAGTCAAATTTCCTCATGAAGAAAACCCTGGAAATGATCAGGTAGATAAATAGTTATACTCGTTCAACCAAGTTGAAGAAAAATACCGGTACGTACATGAAACGAAATGAATCAAATATCAAATTGCTTGTAGATTAAATTCGTTTAATACCCAGAAATCTAGGTATCTCATCAAATATTGAAGTAAAAACGCATTAAATAATAGTTCACTTGCCGGTTTTAAAGTAACTATGCTATTTCCTTAAGAATCAATCGCAGTAAATTTTAATGTTTATGCTGACAAAGACGTATACTTTGATTGGATGCTGAGCTATCTATCCATCAGAAGCGGATAGAAAACTACGGTCGGTTCACAATTTACTTACAGTACATTCCAAATCTCTTACACCTAACACTAGCTACATCAAATATGCAAATCAACTCACTTCCCTAATCCTATGAATGGGAAAATGGCGATGTAGTAAGCTATACAAATGATGGACACCATCCAGAAAGGGGCTGGGAAAAACAAAGCATCAGACAATCTGACTACTTTTTTCTCTTCCTCGGATTCTCCTTCATTTTCGAGGGTTGGTCTTCCCTTGGCGTCCAAGAACGCCAATATTGCACCACAAAAGAATGAGAGCAGACAGAAGGCGGAAGCTGTAAATAACAAGTATTAGCCGTAAACGAACAGCACATATATAACACCAAGTTTATTAAGGCTCAATATTTTAAAAAGTATGGTTTTTAAAAGCAAAGCTCCAAACTTTATCATATTCCTTCGGGTTTTAAGGGTAGTTGGTAATTTTTTCGGACCGATAAATCCCCTTGAAAAGTAATAAGTTTCATGCCCCATTTTCTCAGCTTCAATTCAAATTATCACCCAATTTTGTTTTGTTTAGACTTAGAATCTTCAAAAAGCATTAAAACTTATCTGATGTTGTAAGAAAAAATACGCAAAATCCATAGCAAAGTTTGTGTATTAAGTTTTTACGAACATTCTAAAAAAATTGAGGCTGTAAGTTGTACAATAACGGACATGATGGGGCATTTGTGCTGAAAAACGTCGTTTTTCAGGAGACGCCATTCTCTGAAGTTATTTCTGTTCCCTCCAAATCCCGCAGGCTTCAACTCGTTTCATCTCTTCCACACCTTTTTATTGAATATCTGTATCTAGATTATACTATCCATGACTTAGAAAGATCAGAAAGAAGAAGTAGAAGAGGAAAACTTATCAGTTCTTTTCACTTCTTGATTCTTTGGGAGGACGAGGAAGGCGAGGAACCTGCTTCTGGTGCGGGCCTCCACTAGCGGATTTTGCAGTTCGAACATTTTTTTGACTCACTTCCCGTTGATATTTTTTCAAAATTCTATCTTCTCTGGGTTCCCCATATAATGTAGAATAAAAAAAATCGATGTTTTTCGAAAAAATCAACAACTACCTTCAAAGGAAAAGATCCTGAAGAACAATTTAAATTTCCCGCTGGAAGATTTTTGATCAGGCTTATGATTTTTATGTAGACTATCGGCATCCACCTATCAACATTCTGTTTCCTACAACCAGTCTTGTTTTTCAGCTTAGCAGTTTTTATACAGGCTCGAGGAGCCGAGAAAGTAATATCTACCTTCTAAAGTGTCTTTCACATTGTCTTTCAACGTTCAAAGTTTAATCTCAAATTACAAACTTTGGTATTTCATAATAATCTGTACTCAAATTGCACGCTCAATAAAAACGTATTCTAGGTTTGATGGAGGCAATATCGTTATTATTTTATCAAATGGGAAACTTAGCATATTTTGTCCAACATTTAAAATTATTGACAGTGGGCGAACGGGAACATACCAATGAGAAGAGTGACTCCAAGCGCTTCCCTTCCCTTGTAATGTTGATGAACGTAATCGTACAAATGGCCCATGACGATGAAGTTGACAGCAGAGCCAACTCTGGCTATGCTCAGCTGGAGCCCAAACACCATATTTAGTGCTTTCCCTTTGAACCAAAGCACAGCGTAGTAGTTCTGTGCAACTGCCAATGACTCGCCGCCAATGCTGAAAATGCGCGAAAACTATAAATACAACACAGTCACTTACTAATCAAGAAATCAAATTGGATATACAAAAATGTACCAATAACCCATAATTTTTCAGAATTTCTGAAGCGTTACACCATCTTTGCTGTAATTAGTGCCAACTGGCTGTTACTTCTGGATATATAGTAACTACCTATTCATTTTCCCTCACCACCAATACCGTTTGAATTTAAATCTAACCAGGCAGTCAAGCCAGTTAAGCCATGCATCTACAACGATAACTGAGATCGTCACAGAAATATTACTATATTTTAGCTCGCGAATCATTTCGGCACCATTTTGGATACTCCTAGAATCCAATAAAGGCAACAACTACAAACCTATCGTATCCAAGGATTTGTTCCTCACATTTATAGGAACCATTCATCTTCTACGATGAAGGATTATTCGTTCAGCTTTTCTTTCATTGAAATTAAAGAAAAATTAATATTCTTCAATGGTCTAGTATTTTGTTTTTTTTTTTAAATTATTTCTGGCTTTTTTGCCATGGTAGCATCAAAAAGGACATTTTAGACGACAATTTCACGTGGAATAAAGTTTGTAATGCTAATCTGAGTGTGTGTAAACATTCAGAAAGATCCCTCTTCAAAGACACCTAAAAATGCATTCAAGGTCAGACTAGTTACATTTTAACTAATAAACTGATAGAATTTATAATTACATCTTCAAAAATTATGCAGACGATTCTCGTCGAAGAGTAGCTTCTGGGCACATTGATTTTGATATCTTCACTACTTAGCCACTTTGTCACCACTGATATAATGTACATCCAACGAGCGCAGACAATGTTAAATAAGTCATTGAGACTGTAACTAGCACAGTTCATGAGAGTAAGTACAGGAAAATCATCAGAAAAAGTGGTCTTGTGCTGTGTAATTAATGCAGAGCATTTCAATTATTGTGATTTTATAAGGTGGAAAGTTAAAAGTCCACTTCCCTCAAGAACGTATTAGGTGTACGTGAAAAGCTTCAGAAACCTTCTTAAAAATAATCGGCTTACCCGAATATCAATCTCCCAAGAACCATGATGGCGAATGAGTCCCAAAGAGATCCAAAAGCGAAAACTATTTGCCCAAAGAAGACGATGAGGGCGTACAACGCGGTTCCTAGTCGTATGCCAAATACCCTGGAAACAGAAGATAATTGGATAACATTTCACAAAATATTGAAACAAGTTATCGGCTTCTGAAGTTGCTAAAACGCACATAAAATGTACCTACATATCAGAAAGGTGTGCATATAAAACAAAAGTTTTACATAAAATAATAGTATACCTAGAGTAGGAAATATTCTCGAAGATTCAACGAGAAAAAAAACACGGTTTTGGTATATTTTTATTTTCTGTTGTGTGCTACATTTTTCAAAACAATGTTCCTCTAATTTCATGCACGTCTGGTGGAGAAGCACTAATTTTTGCATGCTGTCGGCATACTCACCAGCTATAGCCGTTATGAGGTTGCCTCTTGGAGCTCATCATCCATTGCAAAGTTTTTCCCACCCCAATATTCCTTTGTGTTGGAAGGGGTGGTAATAGAAAGGAGCTAAATCTGGGCTGATTGGTGGATGATCAAAAATATCTCTTCCAAATTAATCCAACGACTGCTGAATGGATTTGGGGGAGTGAGGACAAGCGTTAGTGCAGAATACAGATGTCCTTTGTCAATCTGCAACGGCGATCGGTGGTTTGTTTTGGATCGCTCTTCGTAATCTCCTCAGTGTTTCAGTAAAAGCAGCCGCATCTATTGTCTTCCAACGGGACATGAAATCAATGAGGATTATTCCCTTGCGGTCCCAAACGACAGTGGCCATAACTTTTTGGATTGAGTGGTTGGCTTTGAGTGATGTTATTGTTCACCCACCCTACAGCCCAGATTAGGTCCTTCCGATTACCACCTTTTCCCGCGTCTGAAAGAATTTGCGGGTAGGAAACATTTTGCAATAGTTGAGAAGCTCCAAGAGGCGACCACATCATGGCTATTGCAGTTGGCGGGAGAAGAGTTCGACACCAGCATACAAAAGTTAGTACCCCGGTACCAAAATAACACAGAAGTAGAGAGAGATCATTTTTTGAAATTATGAGATGTTCTGACAAAAGTGGTTTTTGGTTGTAAATACACGAAATTTTGGATTTTTTACAATGTTGTCCCTTTACTCTCGGATACGCCTCGTATTCACTTTCACCTTAAGAATGAAGTCAATAATACAACAAATTCAAATAGGGTCACTAACCTGTCAATGAGAAAACCACCGATGAAACATAGAATTGTGTTCGGCCAAGCGTAGAATGAATAGAGGAAAGAGAACTGTGATGTGCTCAAATTCATATCTTTGGTTATTTTATCTTGGAGAGCTCCGGGATTGTCATAACAGAAGTAAGAACCTGTACAAAATGTGATAATATCAAAAAAGCATACAAAGTTAACAAATTTAACATTTTAACTGAATGAAACATTCAACAGCGTTAGTCATGTTACACACGCAGAAACATTTGATAACATTTGATTCTTAGAAGAGCAGAAACATTGAACTGCAATTATCTGCAGCATTTTACTATGGGTGGTTAGGTAAAAGGGGTTCACTAAACAGTTCTTGAAACAAACCACTTGCTCTTTTGCATATACTAATAACCACCTGCTATTGATTCCTGAGTTGTATATATTTCAAATGTTGACTTAACCATAAGTTAATTATCCTATGTAACAAGTAGATTGGTGTAGTGACCACTTCCAAGGATAAAAGCGATTAATCGACAGTTGGTTAGTCTGCAACACCTAAAGGACACCAGGTAAAACTTGAGGCATATCAGATTCAAGAAACGGGAAGAGGCTACTAATGTATTATAAACAGACCCCAAAAGTAGCAAAATGAAATGAAACGCACCTTCTACAGAAGGACCTACAGCTTGAAATTAGGTCATGAAGTAGGAGAGCCATGACTTAGTACTAATGTCCAGAGGTACAAGAAGTACCACGTCTTTTAAGTTATCATAAAACAGAAATGTCTATAATTACTCAAATAAGAAGGTGATTACGATTTCAGGTTAAACTAGGCAGGGCCTCACTACATATCAACGGTTGTGTAACCTAGATTGGATAGGTGCAAGTAGTACGCAGCAGGTTTAAGTAAATATATGGTACACTTCCTTCGGTACGAAGTCAACATAAAGTCAATTAATGTAATTACATAAATAGATGAGCGATACTCATACAAGCGAACTTACCAAATCCGAGAAAACACATGAAAAACAGCGCCAACGGTCTGAAACATTTGTTATTGGCACCTGGTTTCCGGTCGTTGACGATTAAAACTGACTCGTCGCTACCCGTTCGATCCATTGCAGAAATCGGTAGTGTTTCAAATAGTCTGAGAATAAAATGAGGATGAAAATGGAATTTTCAACAAAGGGATAATGGGAGAACAGAGCGAGCCATTAACAGATGGGAACAAAAGACTGAGTCTTCCTTCACAAACGCTTATCCTGAATAGAAAATAGATAACACAACTGAACTGATAAGGATGCACATCACGATCACAGTAAACGACGGCTATCAATATTTAATAAATTAGTTGAATTTAATCAGTGAAAAAACAAATAACTAACAATGTAGACAAAGAAAGTACTGTCCTAAAAACAGATAACATAATCAAACTCAAGTTGGCTGTTTGGTCTGGTTCCGATTCAAGGCACATGCATGATAGACACAGTAGTTGTACTAGGGCATGGTTGAAGTTGTTCTGAATAAATACGATTGTTATCAAAAGCGGATTGAGAGAAGAAGAGGTCAACATGATAAACCATGGTTACCTTCCGGTATTCAGCTCCGGAATATTAGTGTCACTTCAACATTGAGATTATCCAGCTTTATGGTGTTTTCTGTTGCATAGACTACGTTGTATTACTATTAATTTTGCTTCCGGTGATTCCTAGCTAGTTATTAAATCGATTAACATTAGTAGATAGAATCATGTTTTTGAGAGAGCTTGTGACGAAATGGTGCATCAGGGAAGCTCCTTTCCAGTGTCGATTTTACAAACCTGAGAATCCTGGTGTAAGAAGGCGCTTGAAGATACTCAAGCAGGAGAATCCAGATTTGAGCAAGATGAGAATCAAAGAAAGCGACGTAGAAGACATGGAAGTAGACATTATGAATTCGAAGCTTCTGAGTAAGGATTATAAGAGGTTTGTATTTAAATCGTTTATTGGAGGGAGCTAGACTAGGGTCTGAGAACTATCTTCGATTGTGGACAATGAAGAATAAGTCCCCCCTTGGGATTCATGAATCCCAGGATTGATTTTAAGGCAGTGTCCGAGCACATTGTGATTACGTCCTCCCTACCTCCTTGCAAGCAAGGAGGAAAATCCCTGGTAAACCAGGGAGACTGTATGTTACCATCGGTCAGAGGTCCCACATTGGATGTGGGTACCTGTTTGCACAGGGCACCACAGGTAGAGCAGGGCATTCTGCTCGTAGCTTGCCCTACCAACTAAGCTGGCTGGCAGTTATTGGCAAGCCACATAACTCACATGCCGGCAGTATCCTCGAAGAGGAATCTACCAGGAGAGAACTTACCCCTTAGCTTTCAAGCGTAGCTATCCAGCCTGGGTATACAACCACTGCCACCACGAAGCCAACCGCTTACAGGGGACATTCAAGCGATGCTTTGCCGAAGCGCTGCAATCTGGCATCTGGGCTCCTCCCGCCAGTGGTACCAATTTTCTGTCTCTGATATGCCAGTGAACTGGCCTCCCAGGATCCAGAGGCCAGATTGGTCGCAGGCTCGTCCCAGTAAAGGTGACCCTGCTACTACCACTTTATGCCCACCTCTGCTGTCGATTGTGGACAAATAGGAAGTTGCAGCAATGAAGTGCGTGAAGACAGACTTTTGTACACTGATCTGCTGACGGAATGAGGGTGGCCATAGAGTTGTGATACTGCAGGGCGAGACGTAGATATTAAGGGGCTACTTGGGATGGGTATCACTGCTTGGGTTTCGAGTCTCAGTGCTCGAGTTCTCTGTTTAGGCGAGCTTGTTAGTATTCAATATTTCAGGATGTTTCTGGAAGTATAACAGAGCATGCTTTATTTAGAGTTGCTTCATAGTGAAAACCTTGGCCCCATCAAACAGCTCAGTACTGGGGAACCTCCTTTATGTTTTTAGAAGTACTTTCAATCGAAATAGCTTTTTTCATTATAAGTACAGATTCCAGCTCGATACTGTACGCATTACCCTACCAGAGAATGCCAAACTTAGTACTGACTGCATCAAGGCTTTATACAGTGAAATGAGAGTGCTCTTCGAGAAGTAGTTTTGGATGGTATGAAATATGCGAAGAAATTTCTTGATTTTCTTCACCAAAGCGTTCAGCTGGGTCTTCCAATCAAGATTCTCTCTATTTCTGAGCACCAACGTGCCATGTACTCTGAATTCCAGAAGTGCGATTTCAGGTTGTAAGGATGAGAGTTCTTGTCTCTGGCATGGGAAAAGAGTAGGTATTTTGACCTATCCACGTTATGGTGAGAGATTAGAAACAGAACTACAAGCATGGGTTATTCATTCCTTCATTTACTCGAATGGAATCCTCTTCACATGACTCATGTTCAAACAAGAAGGCTGCATAATCGGCGAATAGGTACACCTTTCCGCAATATCATTGATGATTGTCAGCAATAAATCTGGACCCAACGTACACCCTTGGATTACTCCAAAATTTACCGAAAGTATGCCACTTTCCACTCCCGCTGAACTGGACTACTTAATAATAATTATTATTGTGTGCCAAGTTGATGATGTGAATTGGATTGGATTGGATTTTGATGGTACGTTCTGTTATTTTTACTACAAATAAAAAAAAACTACCTCGCTTATACAGACAACCAAGTACTACAACCAGGGAGCTAACTTTTTTGTGGGACAATAAATGTATCGTATTTATCCAAATTTCTTCACTACAACAATAATGATCAACCTACAATGAATACCACCAAAGTCATTGATTGAATTTGTGTTTAATACCTACTTGAGTAATGAAAAAGTTTGTCAATCAATAAAAGAGTGATTTAGGACATAATTAACAAATCTACTCGTAAATAACATGAAGATTTATTTCAGAGAGTATGATAAAATTTCGAAAAGGATTGAGTTCCAGCGTGTGGAGCGTAAATATTTTGACAAATGCAAGAGCCCGAATTTCTTACTGTGGTCTGAGAAAGAACAAATACGACAATTGCATGAATCCCAACCCGACAAATGGACTTACGACCAACTTTCTCAGAGTTTTCCTGCGGTTCCTGATGTAATCAGAGTAAGTTGAAAATTTGATGTTAATTTGTGATTTTTGTTGTATGTATCTTCAGAAAGTATTTATTTGGGATTTTAGATTGAAAATGGGCTCCTTTGCTGTTGTTCCTTTCATATATTTAAACATTGTTCAGCCTTATTTAATTAGAAAGTAGTGTTGAAAAGAAGAATGCACCAGTCTTGCGTCATAATGGTTTGAGCCAATTTTTCGAAACCATTGTATTATAAGAAATGTATTTAATTAATTTTTGAATTTTAGTTAATCAAATTTTGTGGTACATAGAGCTGGAATTAGAAATGATTAACTAACCATTTTATGGAGAAAAACTTGTTCAGCACAGTGTGTTAACTGAAACCCGTACCTGTGACAGGGTAGGTATCCATTGCACAACTAATTTGCAACAAAAGTTAACCCTTAACATTTTCATTTATCTCGCTTAGTTTTCAAGTTATGTCAGTGAAAAGATTCCTCCTCCCCCCCCCCCCCCCATGTTTTCTACTTTAACTCACTAAAATAATAATAACTCCCTTAATTGAAGGAGTAATTTCAAATTTGATTTTACTGTTGGAAAGAGCTCCACATCTCCTATCCCCCAGGTGGAGAACTCAAGTTTTTTTTAATAGATGAAAAATGAACTCGAAGAATCAACGATTTTTACAATTAGTGTATTCTCATCTATTTGTTACCACACTTTACTGGCATTCATGTACAGTTCTAAGTTTCAGTTTGAGCTCTAAATTTTAATTGTGAAAGTTCATGATTGATACACTTTTTTTGAGCAATATAAATATAAATGTTGGGATTTCAGCCAGTTTATATCGCTGGGATGTTCCCATATCTCTAATACCCTTCATATTGCAGCTTTTTATGAAACTATCTTCAAGATTACCTTATTGTTGGAAACTACAGTAAGGAATATATTTCTTATATATAGCTGCGAACAATTTCCAGATCATTACTGCAGCGGTTCCAGCATCACCGTTTATTTTTAGCCATTCATTGGAACTTCTTGGATCCTCCAACACTCCCCCCCCCCCACCGTTTCTTTATGCGTTCTCTCAACAATTCATTGGTTTTCAGAAAATTGTTAAAGCTCAATGGAAAATGAAAAACGTGGACTCAATAAAAAAGCATGACAGTCGAGTAAGGAGTAACTGGAAACTTTTTCGGGCAGGAAAGTTGGAGTTACCACCCCATCTCGCCAGTCATATCTCCCAATTCACGTCGCGAGAGATCAACGTTCAAGCAAAAGGTTATTTTCTCTCAGTAAAGATAAGATTACTAAAACAAAAATACATCAATAATAATGAGTAATTATACCATAGTTAGTAACATTATGACCAAAATTGGAAGTTATTTTTCGCAAAAAAATCTCGTCTTAGTTCTAAATGTGTTGACTTTGCTTTTCAGCCTTACTGAATTGGAATCTAATCGTTTGATCCTATTATCTGCTAATGTATTGATCTGACTACACCTCGCTTGTTCAGGCTTTTCTAGTGTGTAATTTAATAATGTTAAGTAATATGATTTTGATTGTTGTTTATTACAGATTGTACAGACATGGCCTTGGTCGAAGATAAACCAATAGTTAAAGAATTCTCCTCGAAAAAGAGTGAGTTTGTTGACATTATAAGAAATTACGCCAGAAAAGATAGTCAACCAGATGAAGGGGCCAAGGAGATTGATGAATCGATCAGAATTCCTTCAACGCCGGTAGAAACTTATGTCCTGCAGTCTAGAGGGAAAGGAAATATGAAACGGGGTGGTCTTTTTACACTTTCTGAGATGAGGAACTCCGGAAGAATATTACCTACGCCATCACCGTTGTCACCAACCAATGAAATAAGTAGAGAAGATGCAACTTGTTCAGACGAGGAGGCCACCGAGGCTCACTGCAAGACGGGAGTGATCAATCCTTCTGACTTTCGTGGTGTGGCCCGGTTCGCATCTGCAGATTCTACCATCACGGAGCAAACAGACGACACACCTGAAGAGATCCCAATGAAAATCACTATTCCCAAGGACAAATGGAAAAAGGGTGCAGTCTACAAAGTGAACAATTGTTTCTACGCAGATGATGGCGAGTTTCTCTACAAGATTTAAGTTAATGAACCTGTAAAGAACGCATTTCAATAGGTGAAGCAATTATACATTGTTTAATTTGAAGTTTATTTATTGAGTAATCATTAATGCCACTTCCTTGGTAAGATCAATGATTGAGCTATCTGGCAGTAAGGATGGGAAATCGATGCAAAAGATCGATTTTTTAAATCGATTCAAAATTGAATTCAAAAGATCTATTTACTGAAAAATCGCCTCAAAATGTATCGATTATTTATGAAAAATAATCGAGGTATCGATTATAAAAAGTTATTATTTTTCTAATGAGATACAATTTTTTAAATAATTATCGTGATGTCAATAATGATAATAATGATATTAGCATGTTCAAGTTCAAGTTAGTTAGCTTGTAAGGATGAGAAATCGGTACTGGTGTTCGTTTTTTTTTTTTTTTTTTTTTTTTTTTAAATTTAAAATCGAACCCTAAATCAATTTCTCTAGAAATAAACTCGATTTTTCATAAAATTGATTTTTATTTTTTCATTGTTTTGAAAAAATTGAATGTGAAAATAATGATAACATTTTTTGTATGGGTAACCCATTCACCTGAACAGAAGTTTCCAATTTCCTATATTAAGATACAAAACCAAAAATAAATTTTCCTTTTGAGAAAAACCGCCGATTTTTCAAAAAATCGTATTAAATAATCGATTCACATAAAAATCGACAAGAGAATCGATTCAAAAAAATCGATTTTTCCACCAATAAAAATCGGTAAATCGTTCACCATCCCTATTATCTTTCTGTACCTGTTTGATATACATTACATTTGATTTCCCCGCTTCCTTGATCTAAATTGGTTTAGTGCAGGAACCTGAATCGTTCTCTTTCTATATTAAGGCAGTAACTTATCAATAATAATCAGAAGAAACCATTTTACAATATTCAGTTTCACATCTTCGAAATTCAACTTTCATCCTGAAACATGATTATGAATCAGAAGTGCGTACTTGATGAAATATAAAAAAAAATCCTGTTTAACTAATGGGACAAGAATCAGGATAGAATTCCTACATAATTAGTCTGTCAAGTGGAAATGTCTCAAAACAATGATTACTGATTCAAAAGCGTATGAGACCATCCAAGAGCGTATTGGCAAATTAATTGAAGAATAAATTACAAGCAGGTTTGTACTGATAAAATGGAACGTGAGAAAGTATATTTACAAAACATATGCAGACTAGGTATGCATCACATATTACCAAATTTCGGTATATGTGATGCATACCTAATCTGCATATGTTTTGTAAATGCATCACATATTACCAAAATTTGGTAATATGTGATGCATAAATAATCTGCAAATGTATCACATATAATTTAATGATATGTGTTGGTTAACTTTTTGTGAGTCGTAATGTATATGATGTTGAAGCTCGATCAGTTCGCTCCATGACAGCGCAGACAAATCTTAATCATAACTACGATTACAAAAATAAAAAAGGATATGATTACAGTCGCAGGATGTCAAAACTGTTCTCCACCTACCCCATACTGTGCTTTCAATTTTGTCATGTGTTGCACATGTTTTTCCAAGGGAATAGATTTTGTTTGGGGAGGGGGGTTTTATAAGGGGATTTTCTAAGTTTTGACAACATGGTCGTTTGAGTTGTCGCATCCATGCTTTTTGCATTGAATCCATCAGAATTACAGTCCTGATCGAAAAAATTACATTTATTTGTTTTTTGGGTAAAAATGTTGATAATGCTCAACCAACTTTCAACTTTCCTAATTTCGTATTTAGGCATTCCGCTTTGAGGAAGAGATTTGAGGCAAGAAGAGTGACCGGAGAGGATTTGAACATTTGTATTCTTTTTTTTTCCTCAAGTATCCTCAACAGGGGAAGATTTCGGGTGGGTAGGAAAGAGAACGTTTATCTTGCAGTGTTCGTCGAGCAGAAGAAAAAACCATTGTTGTCATTGAGATTCCGGAACATTAGCTTGACTTTTATGTAAATGAGAGAACGTGGAGGGTCAAAAATTGTGAATAATAATTATAAAAAATTCATTGCCATCAACGTCATCTTGTAAGAAACAGTAGAGCAACTACAGAAGAGTAGGGTAAGGAAGGATTTTCAAACATGTGGAGGAGGAGAGCACAGAGTCCCCAATGTGGGCAGCTGGGCCTGAGCTCCCAGACCCACCCACCACGGCGGCCCTCGGTGCCACCCGTCCATTTCTGAACAGACAGCCCTCTTGCATGAAAAGATGAATACAATTAGGAGATAACGCTCTAGGGGGCTGCCCTTTTATAATTGCGTAATATAAAAGTAAAGTTATCAGTTACGTATTCTCACAAAGATTCCGTCGTGTGATGAAACGCCAGGAACAACGTATCATTATTGTCACTCGGCAAGAAGGAGCTTCCAGAGGAAATAAGCTCGCGATAAGATCGAGATAGTGAGTTGAATCCCTTTGCCTCCCAAGGTAACTATGCTCCCTTCCGTAGAATATTAATATCCCTTCATAAACCAACAAACGATGAATAATCTCCAGGAAGAATATTGTCTATTCTGAAAATAAACCGGTATAGAAATTAATTGAGTCCCCGATCCTTATTAATTCATTCACTCAGTGGAATTCAATTTTAAAAATTTGGCTCGAGGTTGTGCGCACTACAATAAGTATTACGTAGCATGATAGCAGAGTTGTAAGAAGATCTACCCTCTGAAAATATTTCTCAAAACAACCCCTTTACCTTTCGGTTAAACCTCCTTCCCCAGATTTAGGCGGACCAACAAAAAAGTCCAATATTCGCACCATTCGCGAAAAACACTTTGCACGCGTGTGTCGTCGGAAAGTATACGAATTTCACAAATTACAATAAAGATACAAAATTAAGATACTCGTGCGCGTTTTGACAAATAAACTTCAATGAGGGATACGTCGCAATGAACCACCTACCTGCAGCCGATACAAACAACAAAACAGCCGATACAAAACAAAAGCCGATTTTATGTTTAGGTGTTAGCATGCAACCTTTGTGAGTGCCATGTTCGGTTGTACAGTACCTACCCCGCGTACAACCTTGATTCTTCAACAACAATTAAATTCGCTAGCCGTGGAAAAATAACAATCGGTGCACAAAAAAAAAAAAAAAAAAAAAAAAAAAAAATGCAGACAAACGGGGTTAAATTAGATATGAAAACGCCCTGGTGGATACGGATTCATCGGTCTCCACGATCAACGCTGACTTCTACAACTCGACATTCAACCCTTGAACAGCCTCCCGTAATGGCGACCACTAGCTCTCATATTTTTTTAACGGCAAAATTATAACTACTCGATTTACAATACCGCAAACAGCAAAAATGGGGCCCTAGTTCTGGAAATACGATTGCTATCTGACACAAAATTTCAGATCAAAGCACCCTTTCGTAAAAGGACTTGATTTCCTAAAGCACGCCAAAGTAGAGCACGACATCCCAAACGAATCTCTCACCTTCTCCCATCTTTCCACCAACAGAATAAAACCAATTCACGAAACAGAAAACGCACCGCTATCGTTCTCACAAGTGTTCACTATTACTAGAAACCAAGCACATCATGGATTGCCACAAACACAACTAGAATATCCCGATTTACATAGCTCAAAACTAGGATGTGCGGGCCTCATAACTCACGACATTAAATGATTTCCTGGAGCAAATCCTCTACACGCTGCCCAACGTACCAAATATCACCACCAATACTAACAGGAATGCGAGAGGAAGTACAAAAACTACTAGATAAAAATGTGATCTATCTAGTAGTATCGGACACTATCCCATTCCGTTGCGTCCTAGCTCCCAAAAAACCCCATGCTTGAACTACAGAGGAACAATACTGATTGGTAGTAGATTTCAGAGGCGTCAAAAAAGTATACAAGGAATTGATTATCCTCTTCCCACAATCCAAAATGTATTAGCACAACGAACGGCGCAACATTTGTTTAATAAATTTCATCTCAGAATACCGTTAAATCAAGGTGACACCACAAGGTAGGGAATTGACCAGGTACAGTCTGGAGGACAAATATTATCAGCCTTCAACTAGCAATTGTTCTCAGATGCATTAGGAAAACAACGATTGGATACCTCAGCGATATTTTAGTACATTCCAAAACACAACAAACGCTTCAAATTATTTCACTGGGGTTTATTATTCAATTGGCTTGCGTTCATGATTTGAATTTCTACTAAGCTTCGGAGTGTGCGTGTTTCACAGGTGGATAGAGTGATTATTGAATTTCAGGATGCACACAATATGAACAACTGAACAATCCAAATAGGTATTTTGGTTGAGAACAGATTTACGTGCCCTATGCATATCTCCTGAAATTCAATAATCGCTCTATCACCTGTGAAACACGCACACTCCAAAGCTTAGTATAAATTCAAATCATGAACGCAAGCCGATTGAATAATACAACCCCAGTGAAAGAATTTGCAGCGTTTTCCTGAAAATTTCAGATTTTCTGATTATTCCTGAAAATTATCAAAATGCTTCAACCCGTGTATCGGCTACAACTAGAATCCACATTACTACATCACTACGTCACTAGGTTACTGATATCAACACAAAAACAACAATAAACCAAAATAACGCAAATGTTGGCACCATAAATCGGGCTATACATCGGGAATGGTTTGACCTACGGACCTGGGGAGGGGCTCATTTGATTCCTCGTGGAGTGTCTTCAAAAAGAGTACAACTTTAGGCCGCCTTGACTTTTTTTGAGGTTTTTAGGGATTTTACAAAACTTTGACAACCCTTAAAGGGCACTTTAAATTAAGTGAGAGAGCTGGCTCAAGAATTGGGGCGTCGTCGGACCACTATGGATTTTTCCTGAAAATTTCAGCTTTTTTGCTCCAGCCGTTTGGGAGAAATCGTGCGTACGGCTTACGGCGGACGGACGGAAACATTTTTGTTGCAGATTTGGATTCAACACCCTTTGAAACGTGAACCATGAAATTTTCAGGGGGGGTTAGAATTTTTTTCAAGAGCGATTACAACGCTGATATATTGATACAACGTTGATATATACCAATATCAACGTACGTGAAATATTTAACACAGAACGCAAGGCAAAATTAACAATCCACCCGGATAAATATGAATTTGCCGTGGAACAGGTAGAATATTTGGGAAATTTTATTTCACACGGAATCGTAACAGTTAATACGATTGTTAACACAATTTTATACAAACCACCCCCTTAAATGTCAAACAAATCTCCCAACTCTTAGGAGCAGTAACTTTTTTTGGTAGTTTCATTCCCGACCTCGGCAAAATAGCAGCCCCCCTAAACAAGCTAGTTGTAAATACAATTAATTCATTTGGCCAGATGAATGTCAACAATCATTTAAAATGTTAAGACGACGGCCCCCCTTCTCCCCACCTAGATACATGTCGTTCATTCAGCAATGGACGGTATTTGATCCCCCCTGTAATGAATCCTTCACAATCGATGCGACTCCTCTCTTAACAAAAAAGTAGGGAGGTACTTCGATTTATGCCACTGGTTCAAATACTTCAAATATACTAAGATTAACCTCTAAGCATATTCTGAAAGTTCGATTTGTTATAATATAATTATTATATTATTACTAGCCGTACTGTTTTCTCAATTGCTGCGACTTCCTTCCAATCACTACCCTGAGAGCATGGTCTCAAGAGACTTATAATCCTCATTTTTAAAATTTCAGCACAGAAGGGTGAATTCCCTAGGCTTATCGCTCACCCAGCTGATCTCACTACCTACCTCTCAATCCCTACAAATTTCAGAACTCAAAAATAAAAGGGAGAGAAGTTATCTGTGACGCAGTTAAGCTCCCCCCCCCCCCCCCCCCCGAAATTTGGTGAAAACAACGTGGAACAGTATATAAGATTAGATAATTGATAAAAATCGACTTTTATTATAATCAATATTGTTATCTTACCTGAAATCAAACAATACCTATTCAACAATAATAATCGTGAGTAATTGGGTCAGTACTTCAGTTAAAGATCCTATAAATAATGTCTCTTATATAAGTAAAGACGTCGGATTTAATTGGTTTATTGTGACCTGGTTTTCGTAAAAAGCTAATATACGTTTTGGAGAGATTTTCTGACTCAAGAGTGGCGATCCTTTATCTCGGGCTCTTGAGAATTTGTGGAGGGGTTGTTTTGACTATTCTCGTCTTATTAGATAAATCTGCGAGCAGTTGTTCAGTTTGTAAATGGATTGTGCAAAAAAGCGGAATAGCTAAATTCAAGATGATCCCATTGCTGGTTTTCGTCGCCTTGGTTTTGTTCCTGATTTACGATCGACTTAAATTCCGTCACTGGACGGTCAGAGGCGTTCAGCACCTAAGTGCTGTCCCGTTTTTCGGTCACTACCTTCCGGTTGTGTTGGGACGCAAAGCGCCTGGAGAATTGTATGATTCCCATTACCAGTAAGCCAACTATTCAATCATACTTCAAAACAAATCTTGATGGGTACATACCTATATAATTACATGTCCGTTTAATGCAACTTGCACTCTGACGAGTGTACTTGAAACCAGTATAAAAATACGGCAGAAAGCGTAGTTAAGTTGAAAACGTCTAGTATGTGTTATGAAAACTTGGAGAATGCTGATTTTGAGGGGTCCAGTAAGCGCTGCAAATCTCCAGCATTGAACTCCAAGAAATTAAGTTTGGAATGAATTTAACGGCTTTTTACGGCGTCTCCCTGAATCATGTCAAGAAAGGAAAAATTAAAATTGAAAATAATTTATAAATAATGAATAAACCTCTATTTAATAATTATTATCAGATATTTGACATAGATCCTGGCACCTAGCCGCCTACAAATCTTGTAATTGCATTGAACATGAAAATACTTGGGAGACCGCCAGCCACGTTGAACGTTCTCTGCAGCTCGTCCGCCTACCTGACGAATTTTCAAATTGGAGCGACTTTATGATCGTCTATTAACCCGAGTGGTCTCATTAAATTCACGGAACTAATTTCCATCTGAATAAAACAACAAAACTACCCTCTTACTTCGAAGGTTTTTGAAATTTAGATATTTTTTAAAAATATTAATTCTTAAACATAATCCCTAAGGTTTGATTGATAGACATGCCGAACTTACTGGTACATCCCAGATTGATGTTGGGTTTTTAGCCAAAAAGTTTCTGGCAAGATTGAGCTTCGGATGTGGCAAATCAATAGCCACGCAAGATACCTCTCATCCAATGTACCAACAGGTGATGTTACATTGTTGGCTATATCCCCTGATCTGACTCCCTGTGAGTTTTTATTGAGACCTGTACAGACCAATTTCATTAAGAGTCTCTCGAACCATGAATATCAATGTAATTAATCATTTTCATTAATCAACTGACGCAGTTCATCGAATTTGATGCCCGTAATTCAGTGGACCCCTTCATACCTCTTATTATTAGCATTATTGATTAAATAATTCATTATTTCTTGATTGTTAAACTTCCGTTCTGCCAATTTAATAAATTTGTTGAGAGATCTATTTTGAATCTGAAAAAAGTGCATCTTTGAGGTAACCAAAAATACCTAGTAGGTATCACACTTCAGATTGTTGGTTTCCCTTAATAATTAAATTATTTAATTAAGCACAGATAAATTTCCTTACCAGCCAGGGAAAATTAACCGAACCAAACCAATCAAACCATTCGGCCACAGAGGGCGCTACTTTTATGTACTATGTATAGGCACCATACATTAGTTGCACAAGTGTGTTGTATCTTCCCTACTTATGTTAATGTACCTGAAAAACAACCAGGTAACGAAGAAAAGAAAGTTCTTCTGCATCATCTCTCGGTAAAATGATCTAGATTCTAGATGACGTTACGTTTTCCCCACTCAAGGGACCGAGGATATGAGTACCGAAATCGTGAGACCGACTTTTGATCCCCCTTCTGGAGGACAGCCGATGACGTCGCCAATGCCAGTGGTTTTCTTTACTTTTGTCTGATGGTATTATCTTAGTATTTACGCCCTGGCATAAGCGTCATATATCGGATGGATGAAAAGTGCGTTCAGTTGTAGAAAAGGAAATAAATAAATATAAATAACGATTTTTAAAAACAATGTCAGCGAAGTTGGGACTGTCATAGCTTCCTCTCATCTGTAACACGGATGGATAGACCATTTAAATAGTCAATCTTTTAGAAGATGAACCTTTCAATCTTTGAAGGTTTCATCGAATTCATATGAAAGGTGAAGTAGAAATCATGCTTGTTGAATTGATTGATTGATGAGATCTCGGGCATGCACAGCAGTTACTAATGATTCGTTCGATATGAAAACCATATGGAATCGTAATAACCTAACTAATCTCTGGATTCGAGCAAAATTGGAAAACTAATCCTTGAGAAAGTAATGCTTTATGGATTTTAAGTTAGTACGGCGCATTTGTAGGACTGATTAGTGAGCAATGAAAATGTCAGGGGACCCGTACATCCCCAGAAAGTGCCTGGATGTGAGTTTGCAGAGTGATAATTTTAGAGAAATCATCAATGAATTAGACCATAAAACAATGTAAGCTTACACTTATCATTGGTAGGTACTTGACACTCATTAAAATGTGGTAAAAAATAAAAAACTTCTTTTTATTTGTTAAATTTTATTTGCCTCTAGTTTTTCAACCATAAAATTTACAGTAAACAATTTAGTGTAAATTCACTTATAGAACCAAGGTACTTGGTGGGACTTTTAAAACATCGTTCGGCCGTGCAGGGTCAAATAGATGTTGAAGCGTGTTTTCATATTAGCCTGCCAAAGATATTCAATTAACAGGCTGTTGTGAATTCACTTAGCTATTTCGTCATGCGAGCTGAACGCGGAAGACGGAACTGTTGTGTATTTAAAAAATAATCGGCCGTGGAAGAAGAAAAGCGGAGATATGATTATTCAATTCATAAAAAAACTAAACAAAACTAGTTGCGCTGCATTAATAATAATATCTAAACGACTAGCGATGATAACAGTAGTAGGTACACCGAGTAAATAGATTTTGGTATCATAAAATAATTTGCAAGCTTAACAAGTGAAGATTTTTGACCCAGCAAATTTTAAAAGGCGTTGGGAATAGGTGTGGATTCATCGCATGCTGTTCATGCTTTCAAGTCAATATCGTGAACCACCTTGCTATTCGAAAATTTGTCTAATATCTAGATTTGTTAATAGTCTCTGTTGGAAAAAATACTGTTTATTATTTTCAATTGGCTTAGATGACAATTTCAACGACTGTCCAACAGCCCTCACTCTCCAGCAAACTTTTTTGGATTTGATCGGTGAGGGCTTCGGCCCGAACCTCCCCACAAAAAGACGAAATTTCGGAAAAGCGATCATCAGAACTTCTTTTTGCTTATTTCATTTTGACCTAATTAATGCTTCAATCAACCCCTCAGGTCACGAAAAGTCGAATGGCAAGACTCAATTTTCCCTTGAGTTTTGTAAAAACAATCAAATAACAAGAGGAAAAACGCTAAATAAACGAAAATTCACCCACTTTTGCTTTGCAATTACAGTAAAGAGATTGATGGACCCATTTTGGTTTATTATTCAATAATAAACCATTGTAATCGCTCTTGAAAAAGAAAAAATTCTAACCCCCCCTGGAAATTTCATGGTTTACGTTTCAAAGGGTGTAGAATCCGAATCTGCAAAAAAAATTTTTCCTACGCACGATTTTTCCCAAACGGCTGAAGCAAAAAAGCTGAAATTTTCAGTCAAGAAATCAATATTGGTCCGAGTCGCCAGAGCCAGCTCTCTCACTTAATTTAAAATGACCTTTTATTGTCAAAATCCCTGAAAACCTCACAAAATGTTTACGAAAATTTCAAAAAGGGTGTAGAATCCAAATCTGCAATAAAAATGTTTCCGTCCGTCCGCCGTACGCACGATTTCTCCCAAACGGCTGAAGCAAAAAATCTGAAATTTTCAGGAAAAATCCATCTTGGTCCGACGACGCCCCAATTCTTGAGCCAGCTCTCTGCCATTTTCAAGGGTTGTCACTTAATTTAAAAATGTGGACCTTTAAGGGTTGTCAAAGTTTTGTAAAATCCCTAAAAACCTCAAAAAAAGTCAAGATGTAGGTCGGCCTAAAGTTTGAACTCTTTTTGAAGAACTTTCCACGAGGAATCGAATGAGCCTTTCCCCAGGTCGGTATGTCAAACCATTCCCGATCTATGGCCCGATTTACGGTGCCAACATTTCCGTTATTTTGGTTTATTATTGTTTTTGTTTTGATATCAGTAATCTAGAGATGTAGTGATGTAGTAATGTGGATACTGGAGTAAACTCCTAAAAGGCTTTGTAGCCGATACACGGGTTGAAGCATTTTGATATGCATGAAACGCTGTAAATTCTTTCACTGGGGTTTATTATTCAATTGGCTTGCGTTCATGATTTGAATTTCTACTAAGCTTTGGAGTGTGAGTGTTTCACAGATGATAGAGCGATTATTGAATTTCAGGAGATATCCATAGAGCACGTAAATCTGTTCTAGACCAAAATACCTATTTGGATTGATCATTTGATCGTATTTGTGTGCCTCCTGAAATTCAATAATCGCTCTATCACTTGTGAAACACGGACACTCCAAAGCTTAGTAGAAATTCAAATCATGAACGCAAGCCAATTGAATAATAAACCCCAGTGAAAGAATTTGCAGCGTTTTGTAATAAAAAATTGTTATCCAACGAACTCACTGAATACATACAAGGAATAAATAAAAAGAAAATTTTAAATAAAAACATTCGGAACCATAGCAATTGTTTTCTAAGAAAATTAGATAATATGGATATCTTTGGGAAATAGTGGGACGATTTGACCAACTTCCAGTGATCAAAGTGGGCTTTCCTTCGAACACAGTCCTACCCTACTCGTGAATAGCCTTGTGACAAATTCCAACCCTACATTCTCATACCTGTATGCCTAACTCCGGTATAGGTTCGGGTGCAATAACTAAAAAAGGAAAGTGATGTATACAGGGATCGTGCTGGGAACTTTCTCTTGGAGTTAACGTTCTGCCAGTGATGAGATGCTCACTCAACTACGGGCTCAGGAAAAACAATCAACAATTAAAAATTAACTCAGGAAAAACAATTAATAATTAACTCAATTAATATAAAATAACTACACGACGACTGTATCTGCAGCGTCCAACCGCCTACTTGTACAACACTAATATTTTCCACACGCTTTCATGAGTAGGATTATCAAGTCCATTTCGCCAACTTTTGTTTGATTATCTTGCTAATGTCTTCAGAGCTTCTTCAAAAGCTTAATCCTAGTTTGTTTTTGCAGGAAATTCAAAGACCTTCCATACTTTGGCGTATACGAGTATCAGAGGCCCGTCCTTGTCGTGAACGATCTCAATTTAGTAGAACATATTCTCGTAAAGGATTTTTCCTCTTTCGCCGACCATCCCAGATGGGTGATAGATGAAGCCTCTTACCTGAATCTTATTACTCTCAACCTACGCGGGAACCTATGGAGAGCAACCAGGTAATAGGATCTAGTTTGATGAAACTTTCTTTTAATCAATATTCCGCTCAACATTTTTATTATCTATTAGGAATGTAAAACTATAGGACTGTATAGTTATAGTCCTAGTTTTAGTCAAATGCTCTAGCTACCTTTGTATTCCCTAGGAGGACTGTTCCAAATCATTACAGGATCATCAGTTCTATCTAAATCAAACTTTGATTCTTGCTTTTATCTTCCTTCTTCTCACTTTCTGTTTACATTTGATTTATGGTTTGCTTTTCAATAACAAACCTTTACAGCCGAAAAAAAGAAGAAACTTGCTTTTCAATATTTCTCATAAACTCAATTAGTTTACGTTTCAAGATGCGTAGAATAGGAGAACGGGTTTTCTTTGGGATTTTCCTTGTGAGTGTATCATTTTTAATTACTAGATAAGAATTACTTTGACTTAAATATAACTATTGCTCAGGTATAACTAAACTGTAGACAAATAAATCCATTGTAATACTTCATTTTGTAAGCATAATTCTTTTATTTCGTGGATATTGTCTATTCTTGTTAGGTATTAATGATTAATACCGCCGATTATCGTCAGTGGAAACGCTATTAGGTTTTTGCTAATTAAATAGGTCTTTACCCAATAAAAATTAGAATATTATATGCAGATACAAATTGACACCGTCCTTCACCGCTTCCAAAATGCAATTGGCGTTGGAGAGAATCCTCAAAGCACCTCCGAAGTTCGAAGAAGGAGAAATAGAAGTCCAAACAAAAATGAATTTGGTGGCAGCTGACATCATCGCTTCTTTCTTCGGAGCTACCATTGAGAATAAGGAAGCTTTTGCCATTGCTATGCACGAGCAAACGCATTTTACATCGCTAAGGTAGGGTCAACTATATCAAGTCACTTTAATATATATCTAAAGCAAGTCTCTGATTCCTCACAGATTGGACATTTTGTAATATCTGTTTTTTTTTTCGTTCTGATCAGATAGGTGCCAATTCCCTTAGTTAAATTGAATCAGGAAGAGTTTTACTGCCAATTTTCATATTATTTATGTGCACTGATTTTCTATCCACTGAGAATTTTGTTGTTCTCGGGTCAGCAGTCTATGTGCAGCCGTGACATATCCGCCTCATCTCCTTTGTTTTATGATCTCAGGAACTCTCTAGACATCCAATTGAAAATCTCGATAGCCAAAACTTCTGCAAACGCGATAGCTTTGCATACGCTTATCTCGTCATGCATCGCTGGCTCTATTCCACCAGGTTTATTAAAGGAATTAATTCCCCAGACTACATTACTCTTAATGGTTACGCTCTACCATTGAAGCCATTCTGAAGCAATGATTTTATAATGACGTAGCTAAAAGCTCCTTGTCAGTCCCCTCGCCTTCTTACTTTTCAGCCCTTGCTTAGCATCTGGCGCGATTGCTTAGTGACAGGAACCCCTAACTTCCCAACATTTCAATTGAAGGAATGAAACTAACCTGATGATTAATCTGGATAACCAATTGTTTCTCCTCGAAGGATGTAAACTTGGAATAATGAACCGTTCTGTAATAATTCGTAGCGTTTTGAATCAAAAACCCATTTACAAAAATCAACAAAATACCCATTAATCTTCATTTTTGCAGTTCATCGGAAATCTACATTATCATCATATACATTGAAATAAGAGAGTTGTAGGATTCCATCCCCAGACAATCGCGGATTATGGCAACAATAGCCAACTCATGCTAAGTAATATCGTACCAAAACCTACTGGGTTTGATAGTAGGAGACTATAACAATAATTCATCATGCTCCGGGCAACATACCTGCATAATATTTCATTCATTCCAATAACTCCTATAACAATGTTTCATTTCTTTTCATATTCTTATTTACATTTTACAGACACGTGGAAATTCAGTTTTTGGAACACTTTCCAAAGCTGGCTTACTGGACAGGCATGACGTTGATCAACCAGA
This sequence comes from Creontiades dilutus, assembly GCA_031894815.1. Taxonomy (NCBI): domain Eukaryota; kingdom Metazoa; phylum Arthropoda; class Insecta; order Hemiptera; family Miridae; genus Creontiades; species Creontiades dilutus. The sequence continues at coordinate 295,767 of JAVIWC010008387.1, read as the reverse complement.
GGATCGATAAGCTGATGAAAGAAACAACGAAATTGCTGTTGAACGGCTGTGGAGCGAACAGCGAGTTTCGAACGCTTCTGGAAACCATCAAGGGGGAGGGCGTTCTCAAGATGAAGGGAAAAGATTTTGACATAAACGGCAACTCTAAGGTCGAACATCAGTTCGGTGAGTGTTAACACTATAACACCAGCCATCGCACCACTAGATTTATTTATCTTTTACCACCATCGCTAGGTGGGCCACAAAAATATGGGCTCATTTCTGTAGAGATAATCCCATTGGGTATCAGCCACAATCTACCTATACGTTTGGTAAATAAACATTTATTTTCCCCAAATCGAAATTTCCCTTCGCATTTTAATTTCAGACCATTCTGAACATCTTTCGTTAGTCATTCGGAGGAAGTAATTTTCACTAAAACTTATTGTTAACTCTGTTTCAAACGATTATTTTTTTTCAGATGAGATTTGTTTTAATTTATACCGCTTACGACCCATGCATTACCGTTCACAGAAGTGACTGATGAGTTGTTGCTGGGGCAAGCAGCGCAGTTTTTCTTCGCGGGCCTCGACGCGACAGCCAACACCATGGGTTTTCTCGTCTATGAGATGGCCAACAACCCAGACGTGCAGCAGAAAGTTCGGGAGGAGGCGATAGAAGCTCTTGCTACAAACAATGGTGTTTGGTCCTATGAAGTGATCCAAAAACTTCAGTACCTCCAGTTTTGTATCAATGGTAGGTGCTTTTCTTACATACACTTTTACTGTTCACACAACAAGATTATAAATGTCAATTTGATTATTAATATTACAACGGTGATACTACAACATTATTCGCCAAGTATCAACCTATCATACGATCCCATCCAGTTTTTGGTTTATTATTATCACCACTTCCTCAAATTCAGAGCTTTTCTTTTGGGTCAATATGTGTATCTCTATCTTTTATATCTCTATCAAGCTTAATTTCTACGTCTTCGACCAATTTTAATAAAATTATCAGGGAATGTGCGGGCTGCAGAAAGTCCCCTGTGATTTTCATTGTTCAAGCATAATTTTCTCAAGTTCTATAGAATTATTTTCAATAATATGCCTTTGCAATCGTATAGCAACATTTTTTATAACCCTCCATCTCAAAACTTTGTCACTGTACATTTCAAGGTGCGTAGATTTCGAATCTGCAATTTCATCCCGCCGAATGTACTATAAAAAGGCCTTAGAATTCATATTAAAAATCCATTATTTCGCACATAGACTTCCTTGGCGTCTAGTTGGTCCTAATTTCTAGCCAGCCTGATCGCCTCCCTCGCAAACTGGTCAAGAACGTGCCGAAAATGTGGTTTTTCAGGGAATTTACAGACATAGACAATTAGGGTGTTTGTGCCTAGTCATTTTAGACGAAAAAGCAACTGGAATACATTTCAGATCCGTAAGCATATCCGTATCAAATGATCCCGATCATCGTGATGATGATGATGGTTTTTGGTGTTACTTCTTCACCCAAAAACCTTTCAACGATACGTACAATCACGCGTTATTCAAAAAATTATAAGCCCCTGTGTTAGAATTGGCAGTTTTTTATTTGTATTGTTAGTAATGAAAATAATTTATAACTGTTAATTTTTAGCCGTTGGTATATCTTCATTTTCTATAAGAGAATACCCTGAAATAAATGAAAAATTCATCATTTCACATTCCTATATTTTGCAGAGTCGACACGATTACATTCGGTGAAGCCGTTCCTATTCAGAGAAGCTACGAGAGACTTCAAGGTGCCTGGTAGTGATCTGCAAATCAAAATCGGTGACAAGATCGTGATACCCTCTATCAGCCTACAGACGGATCCCCGTTACTATCCTGATCCTTTGTCTTTCAAGCCCGAGAGATGGAACACGATTGATAAAGAGAAAAAAAATTACTCCTGGCTGCCGTTCGGGGAAGGGCCTAGGCAATGCTTAGGTAATGGTCATTATACTAATAGTTGAGCTAGCTGATGGTTGAACAGCATTTCCAACGTTTTAGGAGACTGTCAAAGATTGGGTTGTTGTCGATATTCTAAATCCGTCATCATGTTCCCGGATTACCTAATGGCAGCCGATGCGGACGGGCAAATTTATAATTCTCAACAAGCTTAACTTCGATGGTTTTCACTCTATCAGAATGTTCCCGTCGAACAACAAACAATCCAATATATTCTACAATCTTTCACATAGAAAAGCAATATATATGTATAGAGCGTACACGCATACTTACTAAGAATCCAATGGTAGGTATTAATATAGCCATAAGGACTGACCAGCACAATCCCTATAATTTCATAAAATCGGTTTTATTAGTCTCTGAGTTTCGTCAGTTACAACCCATTTCAGATTTCTCCTAGTTACTACACCAATCGCAACGGTTACCATCCTGATACTTTATCAAGACCGGACCTATCCGCATTTGAGGGAAATCTGCAATAACAGATCGTGAATAATCGATGTCTAGTAAAATTCTCGTTAGTGCACGATTTCTATTCATCCGATGACGAAGGATTCTATCAAAATCGGTCAATTGACCTCCAGGCTTTCGAATCTCCCGGTGTCAACGAACCTTAGTTGTGCGTGCGCATTTGATTTCACCCGATGACAATAAATTTCGTACGGTCACCGTTCTAAGGTAGGTTCTAGTAGGTTGGTTTGACACCCACATACCCTCCGAGTTTCGGGACAAGCATTTTGAAACCCTTGTATTGATCCGATGTCAATGAAATTCACATTGGACCCACCAGGAGATAACACCCTTAATAACTAAAAATTTCATAAAAATCGGTCATGTTTCAAACAATTTCAGATAGCCTTTCCCGTAATAGCTATACACAACCAATCACGGTAAAATGCAGTAGTGGTTTCAAATATTGTTCACTACTTTAATATTGAAGTAGAAAAAATGCATTGATAGTAGTACCTACAAATGTAATTAAATCCATTTTTTCACTGACACGTGGACTGCTACAGGTACATAGGGTGTACTAACACCGGGCACCTCACAGCTGCCCATAATTTATGTTTTCTTTCCTTGTCCTTTCGTTAATTTTCACAACAACTAATACCTTGTTTTTGGTTTTTGATCTAGGGATGAGATTTGCGTTCATGGAAATGAAATACGTAGTCGCCAAGTTACTCATCGAGTTTGAAATATCGATCAGCGAACGTACTAAGATGCCTGCTGGACACTCCATTTTGGGGATTATAGGACGACTGGACAGACCTGTGTTGATCCAACTCAAGAGGATCAAGAACTAGAAATAATCTCTTTAATAAATCATAATATTAATTTAATTTTTTATTACTAATATATATCATTACGTATAGGTAACTAGGATTGCTACTTAGGATAACTGTCTTAGAAATCAATGTTGAATGAATAATGATGTTAGTTATGAATAATGATGAATAGCTCGATAACATCGCTGACTGTATTTAATTTACAGTTTTGAAGATACCTAGTAAGCTCACGAATTTGATTTCAGACTAAATTACACTGAATTAATTGTTCGCACTAATTCATCATTCAAGTCATAACTTACCACTGACCGTTGAATAAATTTCGTAACTTATTCATTGTAAGTGAATTCCTTAAACAAACAATTTTTTCAGCTCTCCCCATTGGCATAGGCAGAAAAATGTAAAGGGTGTTTTTAAAATTTAATAGTGACTTGTTTGACCTAACAGAAATCGAAACCTTTGACAACGGCCTCCTAATGCACCTCTCTTACGTAAATACGTACATCACCTGAGGATGCATCCCTTAAGCACATCAAAATGAGTTGGTTTACGTTTCAAAATGCCTAAGATCTAAACCTAATTAAAAACATCATATGTCTGCCGTCCGGAGCTTTTTCCAGTATACCAAGTTCATGAAACATTGAATCTGTAGTCAGGGACGTAACCAGCCCGTATTTCACCCGGGGCAAGAAATAAATTTGGCGCCCCCCCCCCCCCCCATAGACCCGATATCTCATGACTCATACCATCTTAATATACCAATGAACCAAAATATAAATATAATTAATTTGATTCATTCACAATGTATAAACTCTTTTACTAAAAGGAGGAACGTTTGGTAAGTAAGTGCTCAATGTAAAATACCATATAATTCTTATTAAATTTAACAAACTAATAGATGACAAATAAATTTTTGTACGAAGTGGAAGCCCTAAACAAACTTTAAAATGAAAATCGTCTGCCTTTTTTTGCTGCAAATGTTTTAATGATACCATCAAAATATAGTGCTGAAGCTAAACTACTCAAAATTTGTAATGTACCACCTACAAATCCAACGGTATCCTCCTCCCAGGTAGTCACTGCGCTCAGTCACGGGTTTGGTTTTGTTATCAAAGGCTCGAAAGAACAAGGGGACGTGAATGTAACAGTGCAGCTGCTGAAACAAATTTGAGACGCGTAAGGCCACGACAGATCCCGACAGTGTGGAACAGCTGAGTGCAGCGATAATTGAAGAATGGAACGATATTCCTCGTGACTTCATTCGTTCACTCATTGAAAGTATGTCGAGAAGAGTAGAGGCTGTCATTCAAGCTCGTTACTAAAGACAGATTTTTGTTCATTCACTCTTCATTTTCTTAGTTATTGTGTTTCATTCTCTTTTGACTGACAGAAGCATTTTTCATTTCGGCTGAATTACGTCCAATTTTGCTCTATAACATTTTTTTCAGCAGCTGCACTGTTAAATTCACTTTCCCTTGTTCTTTCGAGCCTTTGATAACAAAACCAAACCCGTGACTGAGCGCAGTGACTAACTGGTTGTAGGTGGTACGTATCAAATTTTGAGTAGTTTATTTTGTGCTCTATTGATATGATGACCAAGTTGCTTAGTCGTTGTTGTCCTGTCAAGTTCCTGATGTAGTTTTTTATTATCCTCAGTTTTCTAAAACTTCTTTCATTCGATGCTACACACACGGGTATTGTAAGAAAAATTCTCAAAGCTGTGGTTATATTGGGATAGGCGTCATGAAGGCCGTTTTGGCAAACATAAACCAAAAGTTCGAATGGAGTAGACTCGCCTCGTCAACTACCCCGCATACGGCCGCTCAAGGCTAGTTCTCGCCTCGCGATGTATACGTTTTCTATATCCTTGTCCTTTCTTGTAGACCTATTGCGTTCCTTATTCATATTATTTTTTCTTTTAGTAAATATTTTCAAATTTACTCCAAACGGTCATAATATTCAAAAGAACTTGGTAAGCTGTCACTTTTTTGTCCCCCCCTAGTTACGTCCCTGTCTGTAGTATGAGTTGGGCTCAATCATACCCATGAAGTTACCTAGTTAGGAATGAATTCTAGGTGAAATAGTCGATCGGATTCTGTGAAATTAAAAAGTGGAAATCGAGTCAGATGATGTTGAACAACCAGAATCTCTTGAACTTCCGAAATAAGACTAGTCAATATCAAAGCGGTAAAAGCTCTTTCAGTTACCAAATTAACCAGCTCCTGACATTTCAATGAAATTCTCTTTTAACAAAATCGAGTTTTTTGTACCTACTTATGATACCCATAGATGGTCGCTTACTATGAAGCGAAGGAACTATTTTAATTTATTTCATTAATTTTCTTAGGCGTTACACAGACAGCTGCTTAATGGTGAACCGTAGGTATACGTACAGGTATGTACTATGTGTCAGTATTGATGACATAATAATAATTGTTATGATTAGACCGACCATTAGAAATAATAAACTTTTGTGTAATCGTTTGAAGAGTTTTTTCTTTTAGAGAGATTTGGATTTGAAATGGTACTGTAATGGCACATAAGTTAATACTGCAAGAATCCAATTTGGAATAATTGTTTTTATTAAATTACATACTAATTTAGTGGCGATCTTATAAGTTAGAGAAAGTACAAAATTTCCAGTCTTTTGGTAGGAGTAGGCCGTTGTTGTTGCGAGTTTCAGCGAATGGGGATGGGTTGAGGTGCCTTGGGAAAGTGGGCCCCTTCAGCTCGGAATCCGTTCTCGTCGGCTACGTAACGATAGGAAATCAGTCGGCCGTCAGGAGACCTGTACGCCACCGTGCCAGATTGATTAGGCACGTAGTCGCCGTGTGAAGCCCTGACCAAGGTATCGTGCTTACTAATCGCTGTTCCGTCACCTGGTAATCAGATGAAAATTAAATTGCATTGATGCGAACCAAAGTACTCGCTACGGAATAGATTATGACTTACCCGTCGAAATCGATAACGCAGCAACTCTTTTTCCCAAGTTTTTACATGTGAATAATGACCAAGTTTTAGCAAAGAAAGTTACTGGGGTTGGCAATCGATTTTCACAAAACATCGATGTTTAACCACCAATTTTTGATTTTTTACAATCGACTTTCATAATCTACTATTGATTTTTGTCAACGATTACTCGATTTTTTGTGAGGTTAAATCGATTTTTATTCATTCGGACATAATATGTAACTGTATTGTAGACATTTACGAAAAGTGCTTTTTTTCTCCAGAGAGTATTTTGCTAAATTTCGAATCATTCGGACGATTTTTAGAGCATTTTGTTTTCTAATTTTACGCTACCTAATTATAGAAAATTTAGAACGGTTTGCGCAGGAAAGATTGAACCTCTGATTTTTCTGAAATTCATTAATATTTTTTATAATAATATCCTTGAACACTCATAACAATTTCGAATCATTCGGACGATTTTTAGAGAAGTTATAGGCGTTTCAAATACATCTCTACATTTGCGCTTGCACCGGCGACAATTATGGCACGATTTTGATGATATTCGAACCATACATTTACGCAATTTCAGGTTTTACTCCCAATTTTACGATACTTTTGAGAAATTTACTTGATTACCGATTTTGACGAAAAAAGTAAGGTGAAACAACTACAGCTTTTGTCCGATCGAGCTGAAAACCTCGCGGGCACCATGTCGGCTACTGAGGATTGCAAATCAATCGAAATTTGAGGCAGTTATGCGTGACACGGCGGACGGAAATTGCATTTTTTGAGTCTAGACATCTTGAAAGTTTAAATGTAAACCATTTTTAAAAAATCGATTTTTTGGCCTCGACTAATTGGTACAATCGATTTCAGACGACGATAGTGAAATCGATTTGACTACCCTAAAAGTAACTGGTTTCGATAGATTGAGTTCATATATATTTCTAGTTTATCATATATAATTCTAGTTTATTTTAGTGTGTATTTTCAATAATAAATCATTGTCATCGACCAAGAAAACAAAATTGTTTAACCCCTTAAAAGTTGATGCTCTACGTTTCAAGATTAGTAGATTTCAAAAAGCGGATAAAAGAAATCCGTTCTTCCGTCTGTCCTTACTGGACAGAGTTATACCAAATTTGTCTGAAAACCCCTAAATTGATCCGGGATGTACCAGCAATCTCGATGTTTTGATCAATTACACTTAAGGGACAATATTTAAGTATTCAATTGTAGAACAGAGTAAACGTTCTGAAGAGCCCTCAAGTTCTTCAACGAAGGATCTGAATCAGACAAGTGGCTGGCGCCTGGATCTGGCTAGTTCGTCAAAACACAATTTGTTCTGATTTTGTGCTAGTCACGGTTGTTCCTATTTGTCTACCATTATATTAGAATCCTGTTCATTTCTTTAAGTAGGTAGGTACAAGAAATTAAGAGACTGACGCGAAGATAACAAATTTGAGGGAAAAGGAAAAAATGGTACCGGTAGTGAAGGAGAGAGCTACTTGTCCATAATCGTCTCTGACTTCCGTTCTCGATAACGTTGGGATTATACCACGGGCGGGGATAGCCTGACCCAGGGCTGAGCAAACCAGCGCAAGGGCTACAAATGTTACCTGAAATTAAAAAAAAAAAAACAATTATTCAATTGTTACGAGCATACCTGCAGTTTGTCAGAAAACAATTGCACTGCAAATTATTTCATGTAGGTTCAACAATGTATTTTCTATTCTACATAGACCATTGGGTATAATAGACAAAATGCTTCAAATTATTAAGAAGAGATTATTTCTGTATTAGAATTACCTAAGATTTATTATTTTTTCCACGTAGATTACTGATTCATGCGCATTAGACGTGGTCTGTGGTACATCATCTAAACTCGACACCTCGCGCCTCCATACCTTGTAATTGCACCCTGGATGAAAATACTTGAGCGGGCGACAGCCTCTCGATGAACGGGCTCTTCAGTGCGGCTCTCCTGGTCGACCGTCTACCGGACCGTAGACGGCCGATTTTCATTATCCGAAGATGAGGTTTTTCAAATGGTGAGCGAACAAATGATACTACAGCTACAGAAACTATTCAGGGAATTAATTTCTATTTTAATCCAACAAAAAACTACCCTCTTACGTTTTTGAGATCTCGATTTTATTAAATTTCAATCCCAAAATGTAATCTTTAAGGATAGATTGATAAAGATGCCAAGATTACTGGCACTGACTTTGCATTTTGAGCCAAATGTCGTTAACATTGATCCTATACTTTCGGAAGAAAGCTTCAAACGGAGGACGGTCAGTGTTTTTTAAAATTTTTTTTCTTTAATTCAATTTTTGGAATCTACTTATTTTGAAACGAAAACCCAAATATCTTAAGGGATGGTTACAAATTTTTTTCCGTGTTCGAATAATAAACCAAAAAGTCTGCTGAGTTGGGTGTACACATAGCTTCCTGGCTCATTAATTGATAGATGATTGAAATTTTGTAAACAACATTCAAAGATTCTTATCCTTGAAAGCTTTAGAAATTAAACTTGTCACTAGGATTCACGGGACAACGTTGAACAACCCCCCCACATCCGATTTAAGCAAGATGCTTGATAGATTTTACAATTATTGTCTATGCAGAATGGGATGTATTGATTTATGAGTAATGAAATCATATGGGACCTTCTACATTCTAACATGCATATTCCCTGAAAATATCATCGAAGTCGAATGAAAAACGCTGACAATTCTGGTATGTGGGTTCATTATTTTTTGAATAATTGTGAGGTTTTTGGGGTCACTTTTGGGATCTGAAATTGCGATAATTTGCTTTGGGTGAATTTCGACAGATCTAAGACCTGTTCCAGTTGATTTTGCGTCAAAAATTTCTAGGAAATGACAATAAAACAATAAAACCTCGAAGACGCACGTTTTTCCTAATTTTGGGCTGATAGCATATATGAGTGTGGGGCGATCGAGCTGGCTAGAAGTTAGGACTAACTAGACCCCAATAGAGTCCATAATCGAAAGAACGGATTTATTACACAAATTCTGAAGCCTTTATGGCCTGGACTGCGTACCGACATGGCAAATTGAGAATCCGTGCGTCTTCAAAGGTAAAATGACCATTCTTGAAAATAATAAACCAAAATCTTAGCGTCGTTACAATCATTTTGCTTTCGCCCAGTAGCTGCTAATGATGGGATACTTAATCAAAATCGATATTGATGCAATATTTAATCGAAATTGGAAGAAAACGGTGGAAGTAAAGTTTGATCAAGGATTTGCGGACAAAAGACAAAGTGACACACGGACTAACAACCTCAAAACCAATGCACAGAACCCGAGTGGAAATTTTGATTTTGGTTGAAATCAAATCTCGTGATAGTGAAAACAAGCTTCCGCTACCTGCACGGTGACTCAGAAGAAATAAATAAAACCCAATAAAATATTTTTTAGGATGCAATAAATGTTTTCCTCCCTTCCCCTAAATTCCTTTTAATTCAAAAAATTTAATTATTAAAGAGAGAGATAAATACATTCAGCGAATTCCAAATTAGCGCATTTATGGAGACTACTACGGATCCGGATATTGTAGAACATAGAGCATCTTGCAATGCTATAACCTAAAAAAAACTCCTAAAGTTGTTATAAAATATGTACCTCAAAAACACCTTTTATACTTGCTTTCCGAATCTTAAGAAAGTAACTTAGATTATTCAACAAAATAATTACTAGAATGGTCTTGTGAATTCAACATGTTGAAATCCTAATGGTACGTAGGTACCCAGCAGGTAAATCTCTTACGCTTATCCTTGTAGTATTTAGGTATCCCCCCGATTTCATGACTTCAGATGAATAGATGGAGTAGGTAGGCGAATGATTTTAAAACAACTTACGGAAGTACACATCCTTAGAGGTTGGTGGTCTCGTGGTTGACACTACAGTGTCGAGATCATAATTAGAACTCCCTTATATAGGCGTCCTAGTGAAAGAATGTTGTTGTCAAGTCGAGAACCCGGTTGTAGATTCGGCATCAGATACAGAAAAACCGATGTTTTTCCGCTAAGGTCGAAGCGGAGATCTTCGGATCATTAGTACAGAGAGCCAAACAGCTCCCGAATTTAATGGCATCCGTTGTCTTCGTTTGAACGAAAAAGTACCTACTTTAAGATCTTTGACCGTAATAGGAAGTATCTTCTAGATGCCTGCCTGTCAATAGGTAGGCATACCTGTTTATCAAACTCGAAGTTCACCTAACAGGGTAGGAAGTTGAATCTGAAGGTTTGTACCTCCAGCATACATCAATAAACGTGTTTCTTAAAGAAACTTTCTTTGTATGTTACGAACCCGGTCGTTTTCTGTCACCTGTTAAGGCCTCACAATCAATTCTTCGATGGAGACGACCAACATAATTTAATTATCAATCACATTATTTAATTTTAATCACATTGATCGTAGTGGCTTGGGTTTTTGTTTTCAATAATGAACCTTAAGCACTAACCAAAAGAAAAAAAATGCAATGCGCCTAAAAAGATGAAATAAATTAATTTGATTCTGTGGGCAGTACAACTTCCTCACATATTGTTATGCGAAAGTATCAAATTCGTTTTGAAACAATGCAGAATACGAATGAAATTCATATGGCGGAAAATATGAATAAGATTAAGAAAAAGAATATGAATATGAATAAAAATGTTTAAAAATCAATGCTTTAAAGTATTTCATTGAACTTTACTTTTTTTATTTAAAAAACTATTTTTTTTTTTTTTTTGAAAATTTCACCAAATTTACTTTAGTTTGTAGAAATGTTTGTAGAAATTGAAGTTTCTTAAACGGGTGGTCTGGGTTTGGACCAATCGCCTGAAAACGTAATGGGTTTGCACCAAAATAGCGATGGTTTTGGCCCCCGTTTTTTAACGAGAAGCAATGGGTTTGGACCAAAATAACGATGGTTTAGGGCTAACGTCGGGAACAGCAGAACATTATAAAAAGTGTATTTCAGGTAAGTAGTTCTCTTCACAGTCGTCAATTTAGATGTCACAAGTTGATATATACACAGGTACCCGAATATCTCTTCAGTCTTCTAAAGGTTCACTTTGGTAACGGTTACTCACAGCCTCCAAGTAAGCCATGATATCGTTGTCCTCTTCGAATTCGAGTCATAATCACCGGATCAGCATCCCCACCTTATCTGTGACCCATCAAACAAGATTCCAACTGGCAGGTAACATTGCTAATCCTAAAATTCGCCTCACTCAAACTACTCGTAGTCCAACTTACATGTTGTATATGGTATATAATCAAATCACTAGTTCGCTCCGTTCTCCTGCCAATTATAAGCGAGACGCTTAACCAGTGTTAAAAAACACTGTGAATTACACAAAGGTTTGTTATTTCTGTATTAGTTATCCTTTCTACGTAAATGACCTCTATATTTAAAGCCGGCGCTTACATGAAAACTGTATTCTAGGTGCCGTAAAACAAAGCCGCATTTGTATTTTAGCACGGTAGATCGATTAGGGAAGCTGTCAGCCACAACAGCCTTCAGCCCAGTGCCTTGCCTTGTAACTGACTTCATGATGACTTCGTCTTAAGTATAACTCCGCGAACACCAAACTTCGCTAGTCCTTTTTTACGTGATGCGATCTCAATCATGGAAAACATTTTGGTAAATATTACTGCATGCATCGTAGAGACGTCCACATGTCCGGTTCTTGTATGATCACGCTTACAAATATAAAATTATATCTATTTTATGTAGTTTAAAATTTTATAAATACTGATAAATATTTTTTTAAACTTGACTTTTTAAAATTCTTATTCGATCAAAAAAGGCAAAAAAATCGGATGAATCCAAGGGTTGCTCATGGTCAGGATACCTGAGAATTTCAATTAAATCCTATTGAAACTTAAAATAGTTTTGGCCGTAGCAAGGAATATCGAGTGTACACAGACATGGAAAATTTTATTTAATAAAATTGATCAGCCAGCAACATAAAAAGCAAGTAAGAAGTTTAGATTTTGATGTTTGAGTGGGACTTGATGAAGCATAACATACTAATGATAGTTCGGGCCCTCCATTAAAAGTCGTTTGGTCTCCTGAAGTTAGTGTTTTGATGTATATTTTCCAATAGTGAACCATCCAACAGCCAAAATTTTATAATTCCCCTCGAATGTTTACATTAAAAAAATTAATTTTTGTCTCAATTAAGAATGTTATTTTTGAGTTTTGGAATTAAAAATTCGTTTTTCTTAATTTCCAAAATCAATTACATGGTTTCCTTTATCTCTGTATTATATTGATCGGTATAAATCAGATGCTTTTTTTTGTCCGGGCTCCCGGACAAAGACCTTTGGTGAGACAAAAGAACGTCAATGTGAGAGTGACTGATCACCCGTGTGGTTGTAGTTAACATTTAAAGGTAGTGGTAGACCTTTTCCTGAAACAGCCTGTATACATACATTAACAAGTATAGATATTATATTTGATTCCTCACAAGGATGTGTCCAACAGCATGTGGGTAACAAATTTAATCGACATACGGATTGCTAAAGGATAATGATGGGTCGCGTAATTCATTCAGTTATTAGGCAGCTTGTTTGTATTCAAATCTTGATTACCTAACTCATCGGAGTTTTCACAGAAATGATGAACGGTACGTATATTAGAACGATATCCAGGTATAATTTACCACTAATACATTACCTTCAAAGTTAATCATAGTGGTAGTGATTCCAATAATAAGTTGAAGGTTATCGACCCTTAATTGGAAAATCGTATAGATAGCTCATGGAATGAAACCAAATCTTGACGACAGGTGTTAAGAATTTCAACGTGAATAGAAAAAAGTTAATGAGTCGCTATTACCGCTAGGTACCATATCCTGTACCCTTGAAAAAAATGGAAGTTCTTTAGTATTTTCTAAGAAATGGGCGGATAATAAGGGTCAATATTTGATCAAGTACCGTAAAGATTAGACCAGTTCTTCATGAACATCATGTGTGGAATCCAAAATGGAAGCACAATTTTCTAACTGCTCCCCATTTGGACATTTTGGCACCTGTCGTATTATCAAGTCTGTTATGGTACCTTAAGGTTTATTAACAAGTAAATACTAAATACCCAATTTCTTTCGCTTAATTGAAGGCAAAGGAAAAGAAACTGGCTCCTTTTGAATTCAAAAAAGTGTGTATGCATATTTTTAGACAAGAAAGAGTCTCTAGTCATCAGCAGCCGAAGCTTTGCAGACATAAATTGCTATTATTGGTTTTATTTCAGCTTTCCTGGTTCACCTGCAAAAAACTAAGTTTACCTGAAAATTCTAAATTTCCGAGGTTTTTTCACAACTAAACTAGTATTAGGATCGAAATAAAGTGTTTAAATTAATGAAATCAGATGAAAGTAGTAAACTATTAACGATTCATCACTATTACCCCCTCCATTCACCCCTTTCATAATGAAAATTGAATGTGCTGAAATAGTTTTAAATACTAAACCGAAATCTTCATTGAAAAATGACATGAGTCGGTCAAGAATTCTCGCTTGAGCAGCGTTCGAAACGATTTTCTGTTACTCCCTCCATTCCACCTTCTGTCAGCAAAAGCAAAATTTTCCGAGATTCATTGCCTAACTATAAATCCACAATTGGGATCGAAAAATGGTTGAGAATAATAAATAGCGTCAGCAGAATGTATTGCGAAAAACTACGTGTTTTGTCGTTACTCCCTCCAATTCCTTTCTTCAGTTGTGAACTTTGAAATTCCCAGAGTTTTGTTTTTCACAACAATGCACAATTACTCAGTACATATGCGTACACTCAAAGACGTACCGAATCGTTTTCCCACGGATTCTCTCTTAGAATTGTCCAAAATGGATTTGTATGCAGTTATTTCTTTCTCATTATTGGATTGTCCCACAGATGAAGCGTCTCTGCTTCAGAACGGTGACCTAAAAAACGGTCCGGAAACAACAATTGGATCACTAGCCTTCAATCGCTCTTCGATTGAATTTCCCCAATTCTTTCACTTCCTCGAAAAACCGACTGTACCTTATACAGGGTGTCCCAGGAGTTATGCACAATCCGACTCCTACGGGTTCTACAACTCATTTTCGAACAAAAATGCATACTTATTAGAAATTTTTTGCTAAAGGCCTCGTTTCCGAGTTATTCCCGATTTGAGATTTGTTTGGTGTTTTCGACCTTATGTCATTAAAAGTGTCATAACTCCCTCAATTTTGGTGATAGCTCAAATATGATGACACCGTTGGAAAGAGCTTTAAATTTTCTATCTATTTGATGTCAGAAAACATTTATTCTACTGCATTGAAGATGCGCGAATGGCAGTTTTGTCAAAATCTTGAAATCGCCTGTTTTTCACCTCGACTAGAAACTCCATTACTGCTTGACGCAGAACTGTGCAGGCCTGGTAAAAGGTGCGCCAAAATGTCAGCTTTCCAACGGTATAGTCGTTTTGGTTGTTAAAAATACTTTTAGTTAGGGAAATGGTGTTTAACTGCAGAAAAACGTAAGTTTTCTGTTAAAATTGAGGTTTTTCCAAAAGTCTCGACGAAAAAAGGTTGGAGGCGGGATGTGCGTAACTTTTCTAGCTGAATCGAATGGTGACAACGCCAGACCTTTCAAGTGACGATTTAAGATAGTTTTGTCGGAAGCATTAACCCGTTCGTTTGTGAACTGAGTCTACGGCATTTCTAAGCGGTCCGGCCAAAGTCAGGATAATCGAAGAGCCGAGAGATGCTATTGTTTGTGTTCATTCACGATTGATTGCGATGAGTTGCATTCATCTTTTTGCTTACACTATGGACCCTTATCAAACCAGGCTTCCGTATCATTACCAACTCTTCCCTTTCGTCTCTTTCCTCGATGTGTATCCTTCAGCGTAGTTTTCCTATTGCATATTCCCATTCTTCATGGTGCGCTATAGCTATTGAACATAGCTGGTAGTAATAACCAAAACCTTAGCGACAAAAAGGATTGGTAGATAGAAAAAATATAGTTTACGAGATAAAAAAAGATTAATGACATGAAAAATATTATCTACCAATATTTTTTCCTCATACTGTCCGACGTGTTCGCAATGGTGTGAGTTGTACACACGAGGATTGTGACTCCGTTGCTGCTTCAGAAGCATTACCATTGGCAAACCCGTACATAAAAATCATGTCAACACTCATCATACTACTTGTGGTATAGCTACTCAACTGAAAGCAACTCATCGCAATCAATCGTAAATGAACACAAACAATAGCCGTCTCTCGGCTTTTCGAATATCCTGACTTTGGCTGGACAGCTTGAAAATGCCGTAGACGCTGTTCACAATCGAACGCTTTCATTCCTTAAATTCATTTTCATTTTTTATTTTTAAATATTTATTTTTTGGTTTATATCTTAACAATCTTGTTCAAACTCTAACTCTTCATACGAACTCGATTTAAACCCAAATATCTTGCCATTGTCCTACAACTGGATAACATGTTTGAGTCAACCAACATTTTACTAAAACTTAATTTAGTCAGAAACAAAAAAATATCAACATTGCAACACCCTATGCTACGGCCAAATCAGATTGGGGTTGATAATACACGGCGCACAAAGCAACCCCTCCTTCAAGACCGAGCGGTCGTGCGGGTCATTGCATATCCTAGCCCCTGACCAAGACAATGCCTCCTCCGTAGCTTTCCTAATTTTCAAACATTAGATCTTTTTAGTGATACAGGGTGTTATTTAGTTATACAGGGAGTTACAATCCGACTACTATGTGTTCTACAACTCATTTCTGAACAAAAATGCCTCATAGCAATTTTTCCAGAGCCCTCGTTTCCGAATTATTCGCGATTTAAGATTTTTTCGTGTTTTCGATCTTATGTCATTAAAACTGTCATAACTCCCTCTATTTCGGAGATAGCTCAAATTTGATGACACCGTTGGAAAGAGCGTTACATTTTCTATCTATTCGATTTCGGAAAACATGGTTTTTATTGCATTGAAGAAATGGCAGTTTTGTCAAAATGCCGTCTCCCGTTTCTTCGACTATCCTAACTAACTTTGGCCGGACAGCTTAGGAATGCCGTAGATGATGTTCGCTAACGAACGGGTTCGTGCATCCGACAAAACTAACTCAAATCGTCACTTGAAAGGTCTGGCGTTGTCAACATTCGATTCAGCAAGAAAAGTTAAGTATATCCCGCCTCCAAAATTTTATCGTCGAGAATTTTAACACACATTTTTTTGCAGTTAAACACCATTTCCTTAACTAAAAATATTTTTAAAAACCAAAACGACTACACCGTTGGAAAGCTGACATTTTGGCGCACGTTTTACCAGGCCTACACAGTTCTGCGTCAAGCATTAATTGGGTTTCTAGGGGAGGTGAAAAACAGACGATTTCAAGATTTTGACAAAACTGCCATTTCGCGCAGCAATTGCACATTTTCAGTGCAATAAAAGAAATGTTTTGTGTAAAGCTCTTTCCAACGGTGTCATTATATTTGTGCTATCACCGAAATTGAGGGAGTTATGACAGTTTCATAATGACATAAGATCGAAAACACCAAAAAAATCTTAAATCGCGAATAACTCGGAAACGAGGCCTTTGGCAAAACATTGCTATTAGACATTTTTGTTCGGAAATGAGTTGTAGAACACGTAGGAGTCGGATTGTGCATAACTCCTGGGACACCCTGTATAAAGAGATTCAGTATTTAAAAAAAAATACTTATGAACATTTTTAGAACAACCCTACTGATACAGCTGCCCAATTGTTTACATTTGTCAAACTTATTAAAGTTTTCCTAATCAGGCGGAGTCAAAATCGTTTCTCGAGTTTGCAAGGTTGGTCAGAACAATTTCGGAGCTACTTAACAAAGAAAACGACCGTCTTTATGGGGTTAACAAATTTACACTTCAAGAACAGGTTGAAGAGTCATTGACCCCCTAAATTCGGTCCTCGATTGATACATTTCATGAGACAGTCTATTGCAAACGTAATTTATCACAGCTGGGCTGCATGAGACCAACATAGATCGTCTCTGTTTCATAAATTTCTAAAAAAATTTCGGCCGCTTACTGCTTAGAGCCTGTGGCTGAAATTCAAAAAACATGGAACATGCTTTTGCCATGCTATTTTTGCAGGTTTCCTTCCGCTAATTTCTTATCATTCTGCTGGTTACAATTTGCTATTTTCGAGTCTGCTATTTCGGCTTTGTAATTTCTACGTTATTGGCTACCAAGTTCATCATTTACTAGTAAATAGTTTGTTTTATTCTTTTAATTATTGTGATTTGGTTCTGGTTGTTTAAATACCACATTGTTATATTTTAATATGGTTTCTTTCTCACTTTTCGTGATTTTTCAATTTCTTTTTACCTTAAATTATGTAACTGTATCAGGGTCTTTTTTTTCAATGATTGTAAAACAGTATTGTGTCCTATCACGGGCATTGCCCTTATTGGAGCACTATTTTTCCACTAAACTTTTGTTTGTAAGAAGTGTATTTTCTTTTCTTTTGGAAATAAATGAATAAATTGAACGGATGTGCCCTAATATTACTGATCTCTGTGGTCTACTGACTAAAATATATCTATCTTAATAATGCTGTTAGACTGATTATGTAAATGAGGACTCGCAGCTCAGGATCTCGCAGAACTATAAAGGATTATAGAGCTTATGATGGTTCACCGCTAACTTCCATAAAAGGAAGTACAGTACAAGTTATATAATTATAATATCTCGCGTCAACCATCCCGTATGACATTTTTCGGCTAGTTAGTCCAAGGCTAAAGCGTGTTCCATGCTGAAAACTCATCGTTTTGACACTGTTCGTACGAAAAAATTAAAACGCCCTCTCCACTTCTGGCAGCATTATTGAAATCCTGCGGAACCCTCTCACTGAAGAGGAGGCCTGAAGGTCAGAGGACGGATGGAAGAAGGAAGAATTATTGTGTCTACAAGTAGAGAACGACTCACAATCGCGGCAGAACCGAACGGAAGACACACAATGCAATGAAGAAGAAGAAGAGTGTTATCCGCATTTTGCAGGTTATTCCGTTATTTTAGTTTTCTGTATCCTGATTCTGATTTCTGGATTTCAGCATTGTGCGATCCTACCGTACATTAATTAAATTGTTTTTCTGAATTGTTCGCTAAAATATTCCACCTCCACTATGCTGATTAAAGTAAAGGTACGTTTTCAATCGGAAATACACTTAATTTGACTTCTCGAATCCGTATTCGTAGCAACAGATTTAACGTGTGTTCTTTTGTTACAGACGCTGACGGGAAAGGAGGTAAGTTTCTGTACATTCTGTTCTGTTCTTACAAAAAATATAAGATGGGCTGTGTTATTCACAATAACCCGTGTGATATCTTCAGAAATGCTTGCTCATCCTTCACATACTTACATACTAAGTACTTACCTAGTGATAACAAGTAGACACAAGCTTTTACACAACATTCAGTTGTAGGCAAACAACGCCGTTGTTACAACGGTTGTGTAAAGCATAACTTTCATACCTATATTGTTCAACTATAGTGCAGTAACATTCATTAATCCTTGATTCAAACTACAAGTTGTGCAACTGCTAACGTTTTGGAGTATCTTTGGTTCGTTCAGCTTACTAAATTACATTGCATCCGAGTGACGATTGCGATTTCATTAAACCTTCACATTAGGTTATTTGGTGGTTTTTTACTGTTGATGTTTCACGGAATAAACTTGGCTTGCCGCTTATTGTATAACATGATTCAACTGCAGTGTTGTTTCACTTGAAAGGATTGTTATATATTATTTTCCCGTGAAAATCATAATCAGCATGTTCTTTGTGAATTACTGTTATTTGTTATTAATATCTACAATGACTCCTATTGTAATGGGCCCTTGTAGTAAGTATAGAAGTACTGTAACAATGTGTTTTAGATCGAAATCGACATTGAGCCTACCGATAAGGTGGAAAGGATCAAGGAACGAGTGGAGGAAAAGGAAGGGATTCCGCCCCAACAACAAAGGCTGATCTTCTCAGGAAAACAAATGTAGGTTGACTTCTATTACCTTTTGAACCTGCTATAACCTACTTGATATATATCATTTGGTACATAACTAGATGTCTGTGCTCCCCAAACCGGAAATATTTCTGTGCGAATGCTAATGGATTGAAAACCAAATACGTTGTATAAGTCAAACAACTATATTATGTTTAATTTCTCCTCCGTTAGTGAAAATATAACTTCAGATATTAATAGTTGATTGTAGCTAAACGAGTTTTGGAGCTTGGCTAATAAGATTTTGTCACAAATCAAGTTTAAAGAATGATCGCTGCTGAAACAGCTTAGAGCTGAAAGCTAGGCATACAAAAAAAACAGCTTGGGAGCAAATTGCCCCTGTCTTACTTTCGGACTCGCGAAGCATGCTATTTAATCCTTTGCCTGGTCATAGGGTACTTGAGCTATTGACAATCCATGCCAGTGACTGCCCGAAAGAACCCGATTTACGATTCACATGCCTCGGAAATAGGTATTGATCAAGCCTTGAGGACGGCTATAAATTAGCTATTGTGGATTTAATCATGTTATGTTTTGTTAACTACAAATGCTTCAAAATTTTGTTGTTCCTTCCTATTAGGAGCTAAGTTTGTTCTAAAAGTAGATGATGATAAATTCTAAAATTTAAATTGGTGACTACCAGGTCATCAGCTTGGATTAATGTGGAGCTACATTTAGGATGCAACGCAGTGTCGGTAGACGAATAGTACAATATTTGTAGCGTCATTTTAGGGTTAGAGGAACTATTTACCCACAACTGTTCGTAGAATCTTTATACCTACCTAGGCGTTCCACGTATGAACACAAATGGTCTTGTTGTGGGAGTACGAGTATCTGACTGAAATCTGATCAATCACTGGCCATAAATTCGACCAATACCTTTTTTTTGGTTAATGGAATTTGTTGTGGGATGCCAATTTTGAGGCAGCCATAGTTACCTGAAGTTGGATTTCAATGGAACATTCAAGGCTACAATTGCTTTTCCGGGTCATAAACATTTGTTTTGTGTTTCATTGTTCCTGATTTAAAATGTTTGTTAGTTGGATTAAATTAAAGTTCTTTTCAAGAGGAGAAAACATCTTCTGATTAGCTAGACTTATTAAATTTCACTTCCTTCACTGGTTATTTCCCTCCGGAATTTCTGTCAGCTGCTTTATAAATCTGACACCCTTCCCTCCGCGTTTGATTTCCCTTTGTTGTTGCTCATTATTCTTGATCATGTCGTGTTCTGTTAACATGTTGATTTATTTGCTTTTTCGTTTTTTGCACATTCTGTCTGGTTTGGTGGTCTGGATAGGCTCACATCACAAAAATAATAAAATATCCATCATCAATCCTTCTAGTAATGTATGGATTAATTTTACAAATAGATCGAAGTCTGTTTAGTTTGCGATCTGGATGCTCTCATCTCAAAATTAAAAATATCCTAAATCAATCCTTCTAGTAATACCTGTGTCGATTAGTTGTAAAAAATTGATCGAAGTGTTCGTTAAAGGAGTTACAATTGTCTCTGCGTGTTGTGGCGAGTGGTATTGAAAAAACTAGACTTGTGTTAACTTTGGAACGAACCGTGAACTATCGCACTGCGTTTAGATGTAAAAACATTGTTGGTTACTAGAGTTGAAAAAGACAAATTATCATCCAACTGACAGACATTAAATGTAATAGATAGGGCTCGAAAGGAAAATCAACATACTAGTGACGAGTACAAGACCACAGTCAATCTAATGAAGAGAAAAAGAAGGATGTGGGGCACAACCTACAAAAAAAAGTTATCGTCTGGGTTCGAACCCACAACCTCCTACGTCATAGTCAATTTCCTTAGCTTCAATATGATGCCTTGTTGATATTATGTTAAATTTGGCCGTATTTCTATTGTTAATGGATGTTCACAACAGGGACGCTTGAGCGCATCATTCACGCGTCAAGAAGATCCTGGTTTAAAAAGAACCGCATCTTTCTTTTAATTGAATTGTTGAAGAATATGATTGGTTTTGTTTCAGGAATGACGAGAAGACAGCTCAGGACTACAAAGTCCAAGGTGGCTCTGTGCTTCATCTCGTTCTTGCTCTGCGCGGTGGGACCTCCTACTCCCTCTAATATTATACAGATAAGGGATTCAATTATCAGCTTAACTTATTTTGTAAGGAACCCTCATCTATTCTCTTTACTCGTGTCTTTACTGTTTGAACACTCATGTGATTTATCCTAAGAAATATTTCGCCTTTAGTGAATGTACATAACTGTGATGTTTTCATCAGTTCTTTTACTTGTGGTATATGGGGGTGAACGTTTGTAATTAAATTTCTGTTGTCCATCAATTAGTTTTATTTATCATTACACAATTCCTGGTATTTTTTTCAAGTTTTGTTGTTTTTCATCCGTGAAAAACGCTTACCAAGTTGGATATGCAGAATAGCTTTCACAAAACGTATTTATTAAAACAAATCAAATCATTTGGAAACATGTTTGCTATTGTTTGGAGAATAATCCTTGACCATTCCTATGTTTGCGCTAAACTTTTTGTTCGTGATTTACATTTGCATGACTGAAGTAAAAGAAAACTGTTTATGATAGTAAGGGATTTTGCTTACACCTAAGAGTTCAGAGTTATTCAATACTTACCATTAGATGTCGCAATTGGTACTTCCTGGCACGACTACTGACGAAGGAAGCACATTCATACACAATGGAGGTGTCACTATTGCTCTCATGTAATCAGTTGTGAGATACGAGCGTTAGCAAAACTAGCTAGCGAGCCTAGTAAATAATCACATTATTTATAGCACTACAAAACTGAAGCGTTGTGTTTTTGGATATTAGTTGAGGGGTTTCCTGCAAGAAATAAGTACAAAATTAGAAAAGCGAGAAATTCTTGATTGCCCGTTTCGTGCATAAATCCTCCACTTCTCTGAAAAGTTTTGTTCTTGTTGAATTTACATTGTAGCTGGGATATAATGGCTTGCTCCTGCCATCATGCGCAGTGTTATCCAGTTCGAAATTGTTTTATTCTTACGGGAATAGAGAGGACTATTTTTTGTTGTTGCAAAATGGGAACATTCTGAAGCTTCCTTCAGACTTGAAAATGGACTTTTCTAGACGAAATGCCCGGTAACCAAAAACGAAACCCGAAACGCTGCAAATTCTTTCACTGGGGTTTTGGTTTATTACTGTTTTTGTTTTGATTGCAATAACCTAGTGATGTAGTGAACGTGGATACTGGAGTGAACTCCTAAAAGGCTTTGTACCGATACACGGGTTGTAGCATTCTGATATGCATGAAACGCGGCAAATTCTTTCACTGGGGTTTATTATTCAATTTCATTCTTTGGCTTGCAGTTCATGATTTGAATTTCTACTAACCTTTGGAGTTTGCGTGTTACACAAGTGATAGTGCGATTATTGAATTTCTGGAGGCACACAAATATGATCAACTGATCAATCCAAATAAGTATTTTGGTTGAGAACAGATTTACGTGCTCTATGCATATCACCTGAAATGCAATAATCGCTCTATCACCTGTGAAACACGCACAATCCAAAGCTTAGTAGAAATTCAAATCATGATAGCAAGCCAATTGAATAATAAACCCCAGTGAAAGAATTTGCAGCGTTTTTTAATACTTAACACCACTGGTAACAGAATATTTCTCAAAGCGATGTCCCAATTCTTATTAGCTACCCTGAAAGCTCAAAAACACTGCATTCGTGACTATAGAAACTCATCACTAGATGAACGGGGATCGGGTTTTTCAAATCAAAAAATGAGTTGGTGTGGGAGATGTTTTACAAGTCCAACCGAAAGTGATTTTGATACCGAAGACGAAGGGGAGTACGAATACTTTGTCAACAGTAATTACATTTGTAAACGGAAGAGGATTGATGGCTCTCGACATGGTGACCCAATAGCCCAGCAAAAGAGTAAATCAGCGGTTGGAATGACTACAATGCCATTCTCCGAAGTTTCACGTAGTTGTTCCCAAAGCCCAAGTGCCTTTTCAAGATGCAGCAGTCGCCCCACCAGTAGTAAAACTGATGATACCATGCAGACGTCACCATGTGAAACTGAAAAGAAGTTGGTACAGACAGGTTTTGCTAATAGGTTTGCTCCAACAACGAGGGTAATATTCAACACCTGTCGACCACAGTTCACGGCCTTCGATTATTGTTCACACTTGCTGATTGTAAACAAAAGTTTGATGGAACATCCTCAACAACCACTTAAGAGGTTTCAATTATCAAAGATTTTCCTTGTCGACAGCTAGGGACAGAGCACCTCAGTGCCGTCCATTTCCATCCAACAGATGTTGACAATTGTTCTTGGACAGCTTGACTTGTTGAGACAGCAGGGACCACTGCTACCCATGAGACAGTTGAAAACTGTTAACATTCTGTTGTTGGAACAAATCTAATGAATGTTGATGATTCATTACACAATCATTAGGTTTTTTTAATCATAATTTGCGGCCAAGAAAGGTTGATTCAAAAGAATTATTTACATCATGCAGATAAGATTATTTAGATTTGTTGTTTATGAACACATACTATGTATTGTATACATATATTTTAAATTATTGTGATAAATTATTGGTTTGATCGAATCGTAAAACCTACATTCTGGTTTTTTGCTTCTTGAGACATTCTTACAATTACCCTCTAGACCTAGACCAATGAGCCCACAACATTTGAACAGTAGCTGGGTAAGTACCTACAATTTGATAAAATTTGTATTAAACTTTATGTCTGAAATTTCATTAGTTTATTGTTCAAGATATTGGAAAACTGTAAGAATACCGTAATATCCATTCAGATGGATCAATTGAGCTAGTGACTAGACAATATCCAGTTCAAACTTAAGGAGGACTCTCCCAGGTTTCATCACAGCCCTGGAGACCTTAGCGTACCTTCCTTTCAAGTGGGTATTTTCTGGGTGTAATTAGTACATATTGTGATTTACTACTAAAAACAAAAGTATGGTGGATAATATACTTAGGTCGGGATGTTTGGTCCAAAACTATGAATGAAAAACTGTTCCCAAGGGTCCTGTTGAAAGCTTGACGGCGGTCAGCATGGTCTCAAAATCGTAAGCCACTGGAAGCGTGTGAAAAAGCTGTGTTTCAATTCATAGACTCCAGTTCCTTTAAAAGGAAGATTTCTTGTCTCAAAAGAAGCTCCGAATAACATTTTTTAATGTAAGAACACATGCATATCGTTTATGGGCACTTCGTGTATCTGAATCAACTAACTTGAGCTCGAAGCTGTCATTTGTGACTGTATTTGAAACAGCTAGTTTCCCTCTAATTGCCCAACTGGCTTGCGAATTGGACACCTACATAAAATGTTGGACCCAACTACTATCTTAATGGTAGCTTTAGCTTGTATGGTTTAAAGCAGAAGTGTTTGTTGTTTAGAGGTGTGGAAGTAAATCACTAGCAACAAAATTTTGAAAACTCATCTAAAAAAAATAAATAAAAAAATGTAGTCTATTACTACAAAATTAAAGAGTCGTATAGAACAGAACAATAACAAAATGTAAATTGGAAAAAAAAAAAAAAAAAAAAACAGTGGTTATACAGTAATAAGTGAAAGGGAGCTTCTATCCCATTGGTCGAGAGATGTGGGGGAACATCCAATCATGTGGTTTCCGAGTGAAAGGAGATACAATTTATTGGTCTGGAAGGTGAAAGGGGGAAAATCGAACAATATTGATGTGGATAGTGTAGAAAGTAGATAAAGGCAATGCATAGAAAAATGAAAATGCAAAGCTATTTTTGAAGTGATGGAGGCTATGAAGCTATTTTCCTTCAACCTTTTATTTAGAGTATTCATGTAATGAATTGGTTAGTGGCTTAACTTTTGTCTTAATATCGACTATTTGCTGCGCCTGAATAGGTCATCGTCCGAAGCTCCACCTGTTGGTGCACGAGTTTGGCAAGTTGGCGTTGCAACTATCAGCGGACCTAACCCACAATGTGACCCATTTCTTCGGCCCGTTAACCCTCTCTGCCCGCCTTCTACCAGTGGTTCAGATCAGATATCGGATATCATGTTCAAGCAAAGCAGCCATCAGGAATCTTCTAAGACAATCCTACCTCAACCATTATCTAGACAGAGTACGACTCCTCTTACCAGCAAAAGCTTTACTCCTCCTTCAACTGCAGATTCAAAAATCAGTCACAGTTCCAGTCATGCTACGAAGTAAGACATCCTACATTTATTTTATATTCTGTTCTCATTTGGATACCATCTCACCTTTAAAGTAGGTTGGTCTAAACAGCAAATGGATCTGCTGCTTGTCATTAACAAATCGGTACTTATATTGAAGGAATACAGCTTGTATCAATAACACATCTTACCAATTCCTGCCTGGTGCAACTTCTGGTCTTAAAAGAAGATGCCCTCTTCCTTCAATTGTTTCCTTCAAGGTATTTGTTACCTACCTACCTGCTAATTTTCATTCATTTTTTATTTTTTCTTTCTTTCTATTTTATTTACAGAGTTTTTAAATAATTGCAATTTCGTGTTTATTGAATAGTTGTTATTGAATGCGTATTGATTAGCATTTCCAATTACAGGCTGAAAACTCGTCCAAATTTCTTTCAAAGGCTTTTTGGACGATCAGGGAAGTCGGTTTTCCGTAGAAACCCAGATTCTGGAATTTCTCAAACCACTGGTTTCAAAGAATCAATGGAACAGGCCTCCCCCTCAGTCGCCACCAGCACTCTATATTGGACCGTTAGGGTGAAAATGAAATAAGTAATAAAGAAAGAAGTGAAATTTTAACCAATCTTTTTTGACTGTCCAATAAATACACTCAAATGTTGTTTTACGAAGTTTGTTTTATTACCTTCGTTTGTTGTAGCTTTGTATTTAAAAGTTTACTAGAATTCTGCGATAAAAAAAATTTATTTTACTACAAACTTTTTGCTGTCTGTGACAATTAGAAACAAGAGAATGCTCCTATCGCAAAGTTCAGCGGTTTTTTTCTATTCTTTTAGATTCAATAGGTACATGACAATGAACAATCGAGAAGTGGAATTCCTGCTTTTTGCAGGATATAGGTTTTGTTGAAGTTGTCAATCTTTTCTACCTACCAATTCATCATGAATGAAGAACTTGGGAGCTATGCAACCTATTTTTATTTTCTCCTGATTGTGGAAGAATGTGAATAAAACAGGAATTTTGTGAAAATATGCAGTTCTCTTGAGCATAATTCCATAGCTACAGTGCAAAGCCTGTCACAACTTCCCTGCTCGTACCAAATTCGTCTACACGTTTAATTTACTTGGGTGCGTCATTTCACGAAAGTTCGCCATTTTTCTGTCACACTGTTGTTCAGGGGTATTTTAGCGGAAGAGAAAATCTGTATAGCATGGAGTTAATACAATCAAATGCATAGCTTTTACAGCTTAATCAGTTATGCAAAACTACACATTGCACCTTCGAAAGGCTTTTTTCCATTCTCCTGGTTGTCAAAATGCGAGGTTGGTAATTTCGCTGAGTGAAATGTAATTAGCAAGTAGGGCTCCGGATCTGTTTCCCTGATTTTTCACATCTTCCGAGACTCTCGAATGGATCCCCTGTGCATGAAAACACATTGAGTGATTGGTGTGGAGGGGGTGTATTTTAGTCCTGTCTTATAGGTTTGGCTTTTCTCGTGGAAGTAATGTTTGAAATTCGGCACGGCACGTTTTGAGTGTGGGAAATTTCTTCATTTTTCCTTAGCAACTTGTCTTGTAAGCGCGCCACCTTACCATCCTTAGGTTGAGCGGCTATTATGAGTCAACTCATGGAACACATGTGTTATTACCATTCACTACCCTGATAGTTGAAAAATCACTTGCAAACCTTCTTTCCATTTTTTTCAAACATGATTCTAATGCATTTAATGACCCTTAACTGCCTCTGAAAGGAGGGATTGTCGATTCTCATTGATTCAAGGATAATCATCTTTTTAGGCCCTAATTTCGCTCCCTGCCAACATCGAAAAATTAAGGGCCATTAAGGTACATGTTTTTGTTGTAAATGCATGTTTTTGTTTCCAAACGTATTGTTGTTCCTTTTAATTACTCTTTCCAGCCTCTGATTGTAGATTCTCATACATTCAAGGATCATAACTTTGCAGGCCAGAATTTCGTTCTCCTGCCAACATCGGAACATTCAGGGACAGGTGGGTGAATGTTAGTGTTCTTTCAATATAAAAGTCCTCTTTTTAGAGAATTTTTGAGAAAAACGAGGTATTTTAGCTCGAAAATTCAAAATTTGTTTCTGAAGGCTGGGGATCCCTTTTAAAACACATTTTTGACCTAGGAGAACAGAATCCTACATTTCATCGTTTTTTTCATAAGTAGGTATATATGATATTTACTCATTTATACATTAGGGAATATCTTCAAACGATGTAAGTCGTAATAGTTAACATCGTGCTATTATCAATTGTAGCTGTTAACGAAAAAACTTTTGAGTATTCAACTTCTTGGCCTTAACTTTAATATTAGAATATTCATAAATTTTCGATTTTTAGAAAACCAACCTATTATGATTTCGCAATTAACAATAGTTTTACTCATTGTTTTACAACATTGTATTCCAGGACCTTACTTTACTGCCAGATACCACATAGTTCGAAAATCATTATTGCAGAGTCAACGCGAAAAATGTGGAAGTTTGGCTTCGAAGAGAGGAATTTGGTAATTGTGTATCAAGTTCCAGTTACGGTCTTGGTTATTTAATACTTTAATGATAAATTGAATACTTTAAGACTAGATGCATTACGTATCACTGTCAATAGGCCTACTTACCATTACACACAACCCATCAAGAAATTAATATAATATATTGTATGGTATGATTTCTTAATCTTGGTGATTTATAATTTGAATTCAGATTCTGGAAACATCAAATTTCTTCTTGATTCTCGGCAAAACGAGCAACTAAAGATCAAACACGATACTTTTGAAATTTGGCGGGTAAAAGCGCCTCCCTTGAACTCATCTATGGTAACTAGATAGTAAGTTTTTTGTACTGGAAATCCATTTAATTCTACCATGAGAAATCTAAGTTGCTATGTGCTCGTTTAGTTTCTCTAGTCCTTAGAAATCATACTTTTGAAGTTTAATTCCATCAATTAATATTCTCCATGATTTTGGTAGGTAGGATCTCCAGGATTTTGGTAGGATTAGTCAGCTGTTGTATTGTATGGCGGAGGGGGGGGGGGGGCCTTTAGGGGGAATTATCGATAAAAGTAGAAATGTTGAAGACGTAAATAAAGGTCGTGTCGAGTACTTGATTGTTTTGTAAAGATTTTCATATATATATTTCT
The DNA here is from genome assembly GCA_031894815.1 of Creontiades dilutus. NCBI lineage: Eukaryota > Metazoa > Arthropoda > Insecta > Hemiptera > Miridae > Creontiades > Creontiades dilutus. Next base: position 267,180 of record JAVIWC010008387.1, on the reverse strand, counting down.
CGTTATGTGAACGCGAATGTTGTTTTCTTTGTGCATTAAGTTTCCCCGCCGATCTGACGTTATAGACGGATGGTTTTCCGCAAATTGCTCCGAAACGGAAGTGGCCGATTCCCGTGAACTCGAGGAGTCTTCGGTTATGGCGAACTGCTCTGTCGAAGACCAACCCTTCTCGTAAAAGAAGAACCGCGTTTGTTAGTTATACCGTGGGTGTTGATTCAAGTGAGTTTTCGCCGAGTTTTCCCATTTCCACGGGGTGGATCCGTCAAAAATGGCTCACGGGTCCACCACCGCCTTGTCGTCGGACATCAGCCGTCGAAACCCACAGGACGAATATGAGCTGATACAGAGGATCGGAAGTGGCACTTACGGTGATGTATACAAGGTATTTACCACCTTTATTAATTACTTGAATATTTATTTTAACTCTTCCGCATTATAAGGTTTCCCCTCGTAAGCTACGATATTCCATGAATATGAAGTATGGGAAGTTGTTTTCAACTGGATAGGTTGTTTTGTCGGGCTCGTCCTTGCCCCAATAAAAACGAACTGGCGAATGTATCTACATATTACGAATGATTCATGCATATTTGCTTCTCTCAATTTATCTTGTACTGTGCCGATCGTTAGTAATTATGTAGCCCAACTTCACTTGGTACAAACCGATTTGTTTCTTTCACCCATTAAAATGTTCCTAATTTAGGTGACATCAGGTAGACGTCTTGTGCAACATCAACCTATATCTACTCAACAGATGAAATGCTGGGCACTGTTGTTTGAAGATCACATAGTTAGTAATAGGGCTGAACTAGGGAATGTCAATACATTTTATAATTGCTGATAAAAGCTATTTATGGAACTAACTATTTTCCAACTTGAGAATACTTTTACTACGCGTACTACATGTTTTCATAGTAAATACAGGTAATCTGAACATATTTCATTTAGATTACTCAAAACCAAATTTTGATTTATAATTTCCAGTAGTGGACCATTTTTTCAAAAATTATTATTCAAAATTTTATATTTAAAATTAACCAATAAATTTATTTTTCCGTTGAGCTGTTTTAAATTATTCCCCAAAGTTGAGTCAACTATGATACATTTATGGTCACTAGGTAATTGTCCCAACAAAAGGTAACTTAAGGTGCAACATTTTAGGGTGAAATTGAATCCTATTAAAAAGTCTGTCCCTTGTGTACCTACTTGCATAATAAAACAAGTTTCTTGTTTGTCATTGACGGATTTTCTGTCAAAGCATCGAATGAAACCTCGTAGATCTATGTATATTCATCCATTTGTGCTCCTTTAAGCTGAAAAAAGTACGTCAACATGACTGTGAATGGTTACATATGGTACTAATATTGTTCATGAGGTTCTAGTGGCTTCACTGAACTTCCTACCCGCAAAGTTTGGTTGTTGTGTTGATTGAATCGATACTTGTTCCATATTTTTGGTAAGGATAATATATTGAGTCAATATCAATCGATTTATCGTGTTAAAGTCTATCGAAATCCAAATACGTATTTTCGAGGTGTTTCGTTCGATATCGTTGCTACTTCGTGCAGGAACGGCTTCAAAAATCGTTCCGCATAGTTGGAACTTTCAGGAGTACGTTCACCTAATTTTTAAATTTTTTTTAGTATATAACTCTGAAATTGCGAGCAACATACTGACAAATATAGATCAAGTCCAAGTAGAGTCACTTCAGAAAAAAAAATCTTATCAACTACGATTATTCACAAGGGACATACCACAGCATGATGACACACTAGTTGCCACATTTGCAGACGACACGGCCATCCTCCCACTTGCTGATGACGTCGTTAGTGCAACGCAAAAATTACAAAAGTCAGCTAACGACATATCATTGTGGATCAAAGTGTGGAGAATGAAACTTAATGAATCAAAATCAGTACACATTAACTTCACAGACCGTAAATGTTCAACCATAGATGTTACAATCAATTCTAATAAAATACCATACAGTAATTCAGTAAAATGTTTGGATATGAACATTGATTCAAAATTAAATTGGAATAATCACATATAAAAGAAAAAGAAAGAATTGAAGATCAGGTATAAAAGGATGTACTGGCTGTTGGGAAGGAATTCCCGCCTAACACTCCACAACGGACTACTATTATATAAGCAGATTCTTCGCCCTAGCTGGACCTATGGGATTCAACTATGGGGCTGTGCCAAAAGAGAAAAACCTAAAAAATATACAAACATTTCAAAATAAAATAATGAGAAGTATCGTAGGTGCCTCCTGGTACATGAGAAATGATGATATTCATAAGGATCTGAGGATAGAGACAGTCTATGAAACAGTTACTAAGTACGCGAGGAAGCACGAACAACGGCTCCACAAACACGAGAACCCAGAAATGCTTGACGTTTTGGACAATAAGGATGAACTTCGGAGCTTCCAGAGGAAAAAACTATTTGACCTAGTTGTGCAAAGTGCAATAAACTGATTTATAACAATATTATTAGATACTATGTATACTATCTAAAGGGAAGGTTTTATTGAAAACTTAACCTACTGCTGTGTCTACTATACTATGAAAAATATTGCTAGATGAAAATGTATATAAATTTTTCAGTTGGAGTAAAATCATAGAAAAAAATCGTATTAACTGCGATTGAATCCGGCTAGTTTACTTTCTATGGAACTTCCTAATAAAGAAATCGATATTTTTCTTATAGTCACTGAGTGCTTTTGACTCTTCAGAAGCAACTTCACAGTTTCTAGTCTGTTTTTAAGTCATCATTTATGAGAAAAATGAATTATTTTTTAAATCTACCTCCTGCACAGTGGTGAGATAGAGCTATCCTCCACACATCAGCCTGAATGTTGACCATCAACTTTGTATGTTTTGTTCAAATAACGAGGGCGCCGTCCAACAGCTGTCGAACAGTGCATGGCCTTCCAGATTGACGCTCACAACCATTAACTAAGGATGAACGTTTGAACCTTATTTTGGCAGGACTTAACGGATGTAGCAGTAGTGGGTTTCCCTCACTCTTTCTTGATGATACAGGAGGCCCTCCGGTCACCTCTGGGGTTAGCCACACTCCATGAGTGTGCCTGGAATAGACCACGTGGAGATGCCAGGTTTTGATGGGTTGCGGTACTTATTAGCGACAGGAGTTAACGACACCTAGGTACCAGCCCATCTCTTCTTTTAACTTGTGGTCTTCCCATCATCGGATGTCATTTTTTATTAGGTCCATATCTTCTTAAAGAAGGACTGAGGCAGGGCGAGTACTGAATCCTCCCAGCTTATCACAAATCATTCCTAAACTATTTAATTTCACTTATTATCACATTCTCATCTACAATCCAAGTCACGTTCTCACAATAAGTACAGTCACAACCTGTTAGCGAGGACTTTCATACTAGCTAGCGGAGCTGGGGAAAAACCACGACCGCCACCCTCAAGCCCACCCTTCCTTGGATGGCCTCCCTGGTACTCGCCCTGTAGGATTTCCCGATCTCAAAGGGTGTTCCTAAACCCATGAAGGCCTACAGCCCTGGAAATAAAGATAAAGTGAAATCAATAGAACGGCAAACAGAAAAAATCACAAAGATCTAGATGAATCACCTATCGGTTTGTGCACCCCTTTGTGATGGATGCTCACACCTTCCAGTGGCCCACCTACGAATCTAATATCCTATTCTAACATCACACTGAACTTATGCTAATATCACAGTGGATTTCCTCTCACTAATCAAGCACACATCCATTTTCACCCCACTTCTTACTATTCGACTTGACGATGACTCTGCCTCAGCCATCATTCATCCCCACCTCTAAGTATTCCCTAAATCTAGCCCAGATGCAAACAGTTCGACTTGTGTCAGTGAGATCGGTGAGATCCTGCGCGTAAGTCTCAACACCAAATAACTCTTGACGGGATTCATTGTATTGACGGAACATTTGACTAGGCAGTTAATTTCAACTACTCACGGATTCCCTTCGTAACAATAAGTGACAGAGCCATCTATTACCTCGCAGCTTTTTGGTGCATACGTTGCGGAGGTCTTTGAACTGTTTTTTGAACTCGAGGTCTTCCCATCATCGGATGTCATTTTTTATTAGGTCCATATCTTCTTAAAGAAGGACTTGAGGCAGGCAGAGAAGATTTTGATTGAGCGGTTTGGGTCCTAGAAGGTATCCTGAACTGCCCAATGGATAGTAGATAGCTGAAGGGAGGTTGTAGAGGCACAACAAAAAACGTTCGTTTCAGACCATTTAAGATGTAGTCCTCAAAGAAAAATGGTATAGGTATCTGTCATAATATGTTTATATATTATGCGTTTGTGATAAACCATATCGACGCTGCCCAGGCACCAGCAAATCTTTGGTTTATTATTTTCTGTAATGAACCTCTGTATTGATCTGTCTATACCGTAGTCTGTGGTGCATTATCAATAATCAGCTCCTCTCCTTTTTATTTTGTAATTGCATTCGAGATGAAAATACTTCAGCTGCGACCAGGTACGAGGACTAGGTCCGATTTGTCGAATGGTGAGCAAACGTGTGATCGCACATTGATCCCAGAAGTCTCATTCAATTTAGGGAATACTTTTTTTTCGATTCTTGAAATTTACTTGTCTTGAAAAATAAGTAAACGGTTCACTGTTCTAATTGCATTTACTCTGTTGTTATTTGATTTCGTGGTTGTTTTGATTGGTGTTGTTCTATTTCAAGTATTTTTTTTAAATATGAAACAGTTCTCAGTTAATTGAAATAGTGTTTTTGATGATCGAAAGGGGAGTACCGATAAATCATGCTATTTTCGCTAACCACACTTGAACGTGTTTACGAACCAAACGTATTGGCATCTCTGTAATGTATGCACTACTTATCAGTACCCTTATTAGTGCGTTATAACTTACCTTGTGTCCTCAAATCCCTCAATTTCAATCCAATTGAGAAGGGTTTACTTAGTTAAGTAAAGAATTTTATTTTTACCCATGCATGACGTAATCACATCAGGATCAGTGTTGTGTAGCATGAATATGTCGTTACCGTCAAAATGAGTTCAATAATCCAAATGTATTACTCTCCCTACCTTCATCTGGTCTTGATATTTCAGGGAAGTGGGAGTCGTTTGTTTTTTGTCAGGGTAACTCTCTGGGGCTTGGGTCATTTAATTATATTACGCATGGATGCAATATAAATCTTTGTGTGTTATAAAACGAATGTGTGCCTGGAGTGTTATGAAGCATAGATTCAATTTTTAAATGATAACTCTACCTTTTTGTCGGAGTGGGTCGTGTTTTACTGTACCATAAGCCAGCCTTCTTAGGACTATAATGAAAAGGGTAGGACGGTCCCCCAATGATAGAGCGGTCCCTAATGTAATACTCGATCTGTAGTCACGTAGGATTGTCAATTTTTTGTCTGCATAAAAGGAACTTAGCATAATATATTTAACAAAGTTTATTCAAAAGGCTAATTCAATTTTCTTTTGCTTCTTCCTCTTTAATCCAGTTAACTGTTGGAACACTGAAGTTTAACTGGGGTGGGGAGCAATGAAAATTAATACGTGAAGGGAAATGGGGCTCCGGCCGGTCTGGACCCGAGATAGGGGGAGTATCAACCGAACTTTATCCTCGGGTAGAGCCGCACATCTGACCTATTTTCATAATCCGGTACCAACGTGATGTAGCAGAAGGAAACATCACGTTGGTACCGACTAGACAGTGCCATCATCAAAGTTACCTATTATCAGTGAGATTGATAACTAACTTGTCACGGAAAAAGTTCCAGAATTTTCTAACCGTGTTAAATTGTGTTGAAAATTTCACCATTCAGGGCCCATGATAATGTTTAACATCAATTTTATTACAAATTCACCTTTTCTAAGTTGTATCGAAGTTAAAATTTGTTCCAGTGTTTATATCGATGTTCAGCTTATTTTAACGGAATTTAAAAGTTATTTTTGTAGTAAATTTTTTATATTTGACCAATTCAAAACGCTCAAAAAGTGCTGTGGAACGAACTCACACCGTGTTAAATTGTGTTGAAAATTTCACCATTCAGGGCCCATGATAATGTTTAACATCAATTTTATTACAAATTCACCTTTTCTAAGTTGTATCGAAGTTAAAATTTGTTCCAGTGTTTACATCGATGTTCAGTTTATTTTAACGGAATTTAAAAGTAATTTTTTGAAGTAAATTTTTTATATTTGACCAATTTAAAGCGCTCAAAAAGTGCTGTGAAATCCTTTGGAATGGTATGCTTAATTTTTTTTCGCGAAAGATCTTTTTCATCTCAATCCTGGCGAGGAGTTATTGTGTGGAGTGACATATACATATATAAGTATAAAAAAGCGTTGAAAGCCAGAAATCGTTTCAGAATATCTCACAACAGATTTTCACGAAGAAAATTTTAAAACATGTTTATTTAAAAATTGTTGGAGTCTTTGAATAACTTGATTTTTGCTCCACCCGGATGTTTGCTCTTTATCATTTCGTATTGAATTGGGCATATTTCGGACATGAATTATGATTTTGCCTCACGATTTGTGAATTACTTCTTACGTTGTCAGAAGTACCTAAAACGGATGCCCTTCCCCCATTTAATTTAGTTTTGTATTCCTACATTAGGAGTAGGAATGAATTATGGCTGTAGTGAATACAAAGTTTCCAACAAATGGCTCTCCATTTTATTGGGACGAAAAATGGGGAAGATATGAGATTGGTTCAACGGAAGAACGTTAATATTTCTTAGTTTGCCTTTTCTGCCTACAAATAAGGTTACCAGTCGCTTGAGGAGATTAGTTGTTCCTGAATCCTGGGCATCCCATTGTTTCTACCATAAATGGTCTAAATGAAGGGTTGAATAATTTAAAAATTAAGGATCTTAAACGTTTAAATCAACTTTTGATTGTCTTGTCTTTTCGTTTTCGCTTTCAAGAGATGAAAACAATTTTTCATCAAAAGCAAAATTTCCACTCACATTTTATGACTTAGACAATCTGAATCCCTTTTTTGCTCAGGTGTGTGTGTGTGTGTGTGATTTTCCTTTTGCTCGGCAAGCCTTGTAACACGATTAATTGCTCCAGTTGACATTTGTTTATGTCATAAGTGAGGAATTTTCGGTCCATAATTACCCATGTGAAGGTAGGAGTCGGGAAATTAACTTTTAGATTGGTTAAATAATTTCCCCATAGTCATTTGGAGCGTTGGAAAAGCAAAATAATTGACTCCTAATATGGGAGGACTTCCCTTCGGCGCTCCAAGGTGTATGGGATGATGGAGGCTGGAAAACACCACCAGTTCAGCGAAGTTCAGAGCGATTTGTGATATCACGGTGATCCAGATTCTTGAGCCACTGCTGAACTCGGTAGTCCTTCTTCTTGTCGCACTCGAACGGCGCATTAAACTGAAATAGCTAACGTTTTCATTTCGGTCAACACTTTCAATATTTAACGAATTTTTAATTGATAAACAAAATGAATACAATAATAACCTACCCATGAATGGTTTGGTTCAGGTTTAAAGATCATGCGAAGATAAAATCTTTCAAATTAGATAGGCAATATAGGATCTTCATAAACATAGCATGGACATTTCGAATTGGTCAAAATACGATGATATCCGCGAAAACTATCTGTGTTACTCATTGCCCACCCAATAGTTGTACGAACTAGCTACTTTGACTGTTGAAGAGCTATCCCCCTCGATTCCTGAAAAAAGCATTTAAATTGATCGAAAAGTATTGTGTGTAGAAAAGGTGTGTCTCTTTACACTAAAATTCAAACTGGGGCAATAGTCGCTGCTGATTCTATTCAGGAATTAATCGCAAATGGATTGAAATCTGCTTTTTGTTTGTTCATATTATGAAACAAATGAAATTCGTTTTGAGGTACTGTTTGTCTTTAGGTAAGGTAGGGATGGGGGTGAATCAGTTTTCGACTGAGTTCGCTTAACATTTGTACGAGGTGAGGGATCATATAGTAAAAAGGATTTTGCGTAAAAGAACTTGGTACAAAACCATTGATCTTCAAGAGGTTGGCGTTCGTGGTTCCTTTCACCAATGGTTAAAAGGTTATGTGTATCTTAAAGAAAAAGAAATATGGCATATTTGGAAAAAAATGGAACATTAAGCTCTGTTTTACTTTTCATTTACATTGATTAAGTGCCTGATTTTAAAACGTAGCTTTTTACTTTCACGAATGGCACGAGAGTAGTTCCTGGATTAGCGATTCCAGGGGCATTCAATCTATTTTGATTTGTTCGAGAAGTTGGCAACGGAAAATTGATCCCTTTCACTCGAAAGTACATGAGTTTAATTGATCTTTTCTTCTTTACAGTGACTATGTGAAACCTGCCTAACAAAAATGTGTAGTATTAGTTGATATGAATAAAAGTCTGATTGCTATCCGTCCAAGGGTTTAGTTTTTTGAGGTGAAACGACGATTGAACTTGCTGCTGTGGTGAAATAGAAAGGGACGAAGGGAGGTCTGGAGGTAATCATTCATTTGTGACGATAATGATTCACGGGAGTGTAGTCAAGGGCAGAGGAGAGAACAGCTAATCCCGCCTATGGCAATGTGTTGATGAGTGGCAAGGAGTTCGTAGGAAGAGGGAGATCTAATTGAGAGATTCACCACGATGATGACCCCTCAAATCACTAACATATGCTTCTCCGATGTTCGAATTAGCCCGATGAAATTGTCTGTTTTTGGGTTGGAAAGAGCTCATGAGAATACTACGCAGATTTTCAGCCCACCAACATCATCCATTTCATCCCACTTGTTGACATTCTTTAGATTACTTACTATCTTATTCTGCCCTTGTTACAGCTGTTTGTCAATGTCGTAAATATTTTGAAGGAACTTTACATAACCGTGATTTCCGTGTGACTCAATTTGATGTTATGGAGATGAAAAAAACGTTCGTTATCTCTTTTGAATCTGACTCAAAAGTAGACTTTCCTCACCTTGTTTTAGCTTGTCGTCAATGTATATATGTATAATTTTTATCACTAACTCTTGTTACTCAAGAAACATAATTTTGAATACCCACCAGTTTGTACAGTTCATACATCGAAAAGAAAAAAATAATTGTATGGAATAAAACCCAAACCAGGATATAATAATAGTCCGTGACATTTCACATTAAATTATAGGGTATAACGACAGTAACATATATTTAATAATTAAAATAATTATTATTTTTCGTCTCAGTATAAACAGCTGTTAAATGAATGATCGCATGTCTTGAGGTCAATTCGTATTAGATTTAAATTTCCGCATTTATCATGGACAATCAGGAATACAGCACCATTAAACCGAGTGATTCAATGATTGCCTGTGTGTACTAAACAATTTGTAGGTGTTTACCGTTTAACCCAGCAAAAAATGCCTGATTAATGAATCGAGTGAATTCCATGAAAATGGATAGTTTTTGGCATCGAACTTCATTTCTGTGTTAATTACTGATTGCTCAATTAATGAATGGCCTTTCCACGATCTTTTGATGGGAACTGAGTTATCAATCACCGGTACTATGTTTTGTGTATGACGAGTGTTTCCTTTGAGTATTCCGATCGTTTACCTTTGGTACCTGCCACAAGCCAGGGATCGATTGAAAAACTAATTTGAAACAAAAGTTGCTCTATACCTCTTTCTTACCTCGAATCCAATTTTTGAAAAGATTTCCGTATTTTTAAGATTTGTTTCGTGATTTTGACCTCAACTTACTAAAGCGGCCATAACTCTCTCAGTTACTAGAAAAAATTCAAATTTGATTATATCGCCGGAAAAAGCGTTGAATTTTCCATCTCCCTAATGTACCTTAAAAGTTTTCTTAGATGGTTTAATTTGTGAAAAATCAATCTGAAAAGAGGTTTTTGTCTGAAAAGTGGATCTTCAAATTTACCACTTTTTTCATAGTTACTCTACTTTCATAAGTCTAATGAAATTCTACACGTCTAATTTAGGCTGTAGTTCTAAAATTTGCACCAGGATCTCAGCATTCCAACGGTCTACTCAAAAAATATTTTACGTTGAAATGCAGAAAAACAAAATACACGTTTTTTCGCCCAAAATCGGCTTGTCACAAAAAACGTGTTTTACATAGGATTTTATGTGTTTTTTTCCCGAATCGAATGGTAATTCTCTCAGGCCTCCTCGCTCAACTCTTAGAGGAATTTCAATCCCTTTCAATTATTATGGTACGTTTAGATAATGCTCCCTAGACTGCGTCTAGATAGGTTAGTGCTTTACGTAGGATGGCTACCTAATATAGAAATATTAAACCTTTCTGTAATAATTTGCAGCCGTTTAGTTTTCAAATACTAGCTTTGCTCAATATCCTTCGAAAGTGAGGATTTAACACCTTTTTGCAATTACATTGCAGAAAAGTTCTTGCTAATCAGTATCTTCCAACCTCTTGAATTTGAATGTACTGAACTACCCGGATATTCCAATCTTCCCAATTGACCAACATGTTTGTTTTCTCTTCTTCTGAATCAAGTAACATTTTTTCTCTACCTTTCAGGCGAAACGGCTTTCCACCAACGACCTAGCTGCTATCAAAGTTATCAAACTAGAGCCTGGTAAGTCTGCCGTTAAAAAAAATCCTTCTGTCCTTCTTGTACCACTCCAAGGTGTGTTTATTTACAAAAGTTCAACATTCTTCAGGGTTTGTTGTTTAGCATTGCATGATAGAGGAGGATGTAATGGTTGCTGATCTATGATCCAAACGCCGTGTCCTGCGTGAGTGGGGGCTAAAGCAGGGTTCACATCCATCCGGCAAGTGAATATGAGCAGCTGATTGGTTGGACATCAGCTAGGGAGCGGGAATATTTTTTCAGGACAGGCACTTTTGAAGTGTATGCATCAGATTTTTCAAATATTTTTCGTTCCGGATTGCGCAGTTCACTACTGCGCACATGGAGGAATGGCGTCGGGAACCGAAACAGCTGTGGGAGGAAGCCCGGGTAACGAGTTGTTGGCTTGTACTCGGCCGATTCCCCTCCATCCCCTCCACTGCTTTTCACTAGCTTCCCCTATCCGTATTTCCAAACGTTCCGGATGGATCTGAACCCTGCTTAAGCGATACCGGCAGGTTCAGCATTTATTGCAGGGTGGGCGATTTTCCAATCAAAACTATGACAACTGAGTTGTGCGTCCTCCATGCACATACTCTATTGCAAATCACTCACATGCAAACGCTACACGCGGCTTGAAATCAAATCAGTTTGATTTTTTCTCGCTCTTCCCACTACGAATGCGCTTGTTTTCACATCTGTTGTCAAGGTAATTGGAGTTGTCCAAGTCTGTTGGAGTCAAGATCGTTTCTCGATTGCTTACAAGGTTAGCCAGAACGATGTTGTAGTTACTATCACCAAGAATAGGCTGAAGAGTCATGAATTCCCTGGATTAGGTCCTTGATTGATACATGTCATGAGATGGATGCCTCTGCAAACGTTTATTGGAAATTTAATTGAACAAAGTTAGACTACTTCAGGCTTAAAAAAAAAAAAAAAAAAAAAAAAAAAAAATCGTCTCTGTTTGATCAATTAAGAAAAAACACTCATCATATTGACTGACACAGTAGGTATGGAACTAACCTAACTAAAACACGCTCTCCTCCATTCGCGGCAGCCCCCGCGTTACTAGTAGACACTAGTGACGTTTCCCGCTGTAAACGCTTGCAATCGCCGGTATCGCCAGGTACGCTGAAATCGCCTTACTCCCGCTCACACAGGGCCGGATGAGAGATGCGCAATCCCTGGGTATCTCATCTAAATGTGTCTCATTCTAATTCTATTTGTTTATTTATATTTGCACGATCAATTTGTCAATTGAACTCAAAACTTATGGCTCAATCCTAAAGCTATAACAAACCCTCCCCCCCCCCCACTGGGTTTGAACGAAATAGGATTGATAAATCATACAAGATGCATGTGGCAATAAAGTGACGCTAGTCTCGGAAATGAAATCACTCAACAAAATTGCTCGAATTGCTATCAACAGTGGTGTTTCATTACCCTCAAAAGTCAGGAGCTGGAGGGAATGAATTTTAGGTGTTGGATCGGGATATTTTATATTTTTGGTAATCTATTTGTTTATTATTCTCGAACAGGTGATGACTTTGCGATTATTCAGCAAGAAATTCTGATGATGAAGGATTGTCGACATCCAAATATAATCGCCTACTACGGGAGTTACCTGCGACGGGACAAGTTGTGGATTTGCATGGAGTACTGCGGGGGCGGATCCTTGCAAGACATCTACCACAGTAAGTAGATTTTGTTAGCTATAGACTAATAAACTAACCTTAACAGACAGAATAATGACAACTTATTTATGTTACTAAAAGTTGAAGCCCTTTTCATCACATTCAGAGCAGATCAACAAGCAATGCAGAACTGAACTGCTGCCATTCTGCTTGATTATAGTAAGAGTATATAAAGCAAATGATAAGTATCAGCGCAACTAGAAATTACCCTGAAAGAGGCCGAAAAAGGTGAAAGTAATACATAGTAAACAACAAATGAAGATTCATTCCAATGAAGACTCATTCCTCACATTATGGATAACCATTCAAGGCACACTCTCCATAATGATATTCATTCTTACAATCGTTACATTTTTCTTATTCCTCTCTGTAAATTTTGTTCACACTCGATGCTGGAATAAATCTGGGTCTGAAATGAATTGGTGGATTCGGTAAAGGTTTGGTTGCCCTGTCTTCTCGTTTGCGTTTCACTCCCAGAAAAAACAACGTTCAGCACTTTCGTCTTTTTTTACCCTGGTGATCGTTTTCCGATATTTAATGCAGCCGTCCCGAACCAGCATTCGTCTCGCTCCCTCTCTGACTTGCCAGAAACTCATGTTGGGTGGAATCTTCACATTTCATTTGCACCGGCTTTCTTTGTATCTTATGTTAACAATTGCAATTCAATAATTTTAGTTATGTTATATAATTAGTTGTCAGATAAATGGGTACAGAAAAAGTACACATTGACTTGTGTGCCAATCACGACTCAAGCTCTATCCAATATTATGTTGAGTGCCTCTAAAATTGAAATTTATTTTGAAAATAGGGACCATTATTCTCTCCAAACTGCCTAAGATGAGCATTGTCAAATAAATTCGAACTAACTTTCAAATTTCAGAATGATATGCAACATAAATTTGAAGATAAGAACGGATGCTGCCATTCAACATAGATCTATACTCATATTCAAGTGTTACATTTGAACACAGCCCATTGCAGCATGAAGTAGCTACAACCATATTTACAAACATTTCTTGGCAGAGATTAATGGGGTATTTCGAATATCTATTAGGTAGCTCAACGCTGCACTCTACAAACCTTTCTTGTCTGATAATTTCATAGTACCGTATCCGAAATAGTTGGACACTCGAGTATTTCACTCTCTGTTCTCTTCCTCTATCCGTGTACTACTTGTGGCAACCTTTAAAACAGGAAAGACAACTGCAATGTGCTCTAGTTCATAGACTACTTTCCACATGAAATCCTATTGCAAACGTCTATAATATTTTCTGCAAACCTTTATAACACTGTGTGATTGCTACCGCATCTCATCTTTTCTGATTTTGTTTGTCTTGTTTCAGTTACAGGCCCTTTGACGGAGTTGCAGATTGCCTATATGTGTAAAGAAACGCTACATGGACTCAGTTATTTACACTCTATGGGCAAAATGCACAGAGACATTAAGGTTAGCATTACAGTAGTCACATGGGATTTTAAGGGTTTAAGCGAAAGATGGTTTAAAATGAGGCTCCAGTGGTTTCTGTAAGGAGTTAAAAAATGAAATAAATGAAAATCCGTGAAAACAAAATCTTAGAAGTACTGGAATTTCAAAGCTATGTTAGATCTGCACTGGAGCAGTATTGTCAAGATGAATCAAGTAGTTGTACTCCCATCCTTTTGATTATCTTCAGGATATTCTTAAGATCGGCTTATTCAAATACAGTTATTGAATGCATTGTTTCTGATCAGATTCGTATACAGTCCTGATGATAGGGGGTTCACAATTTCACATTTAGTCGGGGTTTTATTGGGGTTGAAATGCCCCAAGCTGGTAGTTCATAAACATCGCAAACCTGTTTGTATATTTATATATTTATTTATATAATTCTTAATTTTGTATTGCAGGGTGCTAACATTTTGCTAACCGACAGTGGCGATGTTAAATTGGCAGATTTTGGTGTCTCAGCTCAAATTACGGCAACTATCAATAAGAGAAAATCCTTTATTGGCACACCATACTGGATGGCACCTGAGGTAATTAATATTGTTTCAATAAATTTTTGTATTAGTATTACTTTGAAATGGGGAAAAAAAATTAGTCTTAAGACATTCTACGTGACTGAGACTTGTGTTCTCTCCTCTCTTCTCGAACAATTGTTGTCATCAAACATTTATGTTACAAGTAAAATTGTTTATGGCGAAATTCTGTTGCAGGTGGCTGCTGTGGAAAGAAAAGGAGGATACAATCAACTTTGTGACATTTGGGCGGTTGGTATCACTGCCATCGAGCTCGCTGAATTACAACCGCCAATGTTTGATCTTCACCCGATGAGAGCTCTGTTTCTAATGTCCAAAAGCGGCTTTAAACCTCCAACTCTTAAAGATAAAGACAAATGGCAAGTTAAACTGGGATAAGATTTTGTTTTTATCAATTGAATTGTGCGATTGAAAACAAGTCGCAGTAGTGTTTTATTTTAGGAAAGAATGTGATTCATGTTTTGTTAGTAGTTAATTCTGTTGCGTAAGCTTTTACCAAGATTTTCGATATTTACAGTACCTGATTATATTAAGTACTTATAATTACTGATTTCGTAAATTTTAATGTTGTCAACATAACTTTCTGCAATGAACGTTCAACCACGTGGTTGACTACTTTTTAGAAACAAAAATAATATGTAAATTAGAAGGCTGATAGACCTGCGACAGTACCTACTACAAATATGATAATTGCAATTTCGTATCTAATTTCAGGAGCCAAGTATTCCATAACTTCGTTAAAACAGCATTAACGAAAAATCCCAAAAAGAGGCCTACAGCTGAAAAGCTGCTTTTGGTAAATCTTTGTTTTAATATTTGTAACTTGTATATTTTTGTCTATGGTAATTCCTTTCTATAGTACCTATATTTCGCAATTTATGATCATCATTGTGATTCAGAAATTCTTTGTTTTGTTTCTTTCAGCATCCGTTCCTTGTAGTTGAAATGAATAAGAGAATAGCTTTAGATTTACTACACAAAGTCAGCAATCCTTCCCTCTCATTTTCTGAACTCGAAGCTGACGAAGATGGGGTGAGTGACCCAAATTTACTTCTTACGCTATTACTAAAACACTGCTCAAGTCGCCAACTGATTCTTGTGTAATTGCATATTGAAAACGTCGAGGCATTAACTTCAAATCTGATTCTACTATAGTAAACTTCTACTAAATTCACAATGTGGGAAACATGAAAATGAGTTATTTTAATTCGTAAATACCTTACTTCTTACCTTGTTATCTGAATTCCCTGTGCAAGTAACAGTATTGTAGGACACAAACTATAGACTTACTTTATTCGAAAAGGAATCATTTTATTGTGCTTATAATTAGAAAGCAGGCTTTCAGTTAATACTTGGTAAAAAATCATTAAAATGGTTTGTGCATATACCGTTTTTCCGTCGATTATGTTGTATTCTGTTGTAAAATCTATTGAAGTGTCGCTTTAAACCCCTTACTTCGCGTTGTCTTACGTAATGTTGTATGTTTTATTCCTTTTTTTCGATAGGTTTACATTTCATTTAATAATATATATATTGGTATGTTGCAGTCCGTGCCCAACGTCCCTCAGCGAATCGCATCTCGTATGACAGGGCAGCCCAAGTCCAGGGAATCTCCGCTGACGCCCGGATCAGGTTGCTTTATTACTCCAGATTCTATTTCCGCCCCCATCTTTCCTCGCTCCCTTCTCCTCGCTTCTCCTTCAATCTCCTTCCAGCTGTCACATCCGAATGGTTTGCTCGCCCCATTCAGTCCACTTGCCGCCTCGGTCAATCAGAGCTGGTCTTTGTGAAGACCCTTCACTTCTCGGCATTCATTCTTTATCACGGGTTCGGTCTAGGCCAGTTCGTTAATATCTAGTTCAACAGGAATGTCGTCACGTTTCCTCGCGCATTCCTAAATGGTGCGTCGAGTTAACGAAATTCATGCGAGCTACTTTTCATCCTTCACAAGAGTGATGACATTGACATTCCTATTGGCATTCGAGTCCTAATGAAAAAGCTTAATAGCGTACCTATTTGCTCCCTTGTATTTTAAACTACCATAGCTACCACATTTGTGACGCTTATCAAATACGACTTGTAAGTACCTCCAATATTATGAAAGATTTTACTCTACACAATGACATTTCTTTTAAATTGAATTTTTTTTTTGCAATTTAAAGACTAGCGGGAAAGAAGATCATCCCGACAGTAAATCACAACGTCTTCCTCTATGTGTTAACATTCATACTCAAGAATAAGAAATGTGCATATCCATCCCATTTCAAAAATTGGATAAGCTTTCAACAGTTACCTGTTCGAAACTTTACAAAAATTAACCTGGCGATGTAGGTAATTTTTAGTATAAAAAATGTTTAAAATGACTTATTGACAAAAAAATATACTTAAACAAAATTTCATTATTGGATAGTTACCGACTTGTTGCTTTCTTTTCTATCTGTGACGAAGTCCATGATCGTTTTGCAAATTGTTCCGATAGGTTTTCGACGAACGTTTGAAACTAGACCGCATCTGACATTCCGTGAGTATGGTACACTACCGTTGATGGTGACATGAAGTTGATTTTAGTTCCGTTCAAACAATATACGTTTTCGATTTTCATCTGTTCATTT
Organism: Creontiades dilutus; assembly: GCA_031894815.1. Classification (NCBI taxonomy): domain Eukaryota; kingdom Metazoa; phylum Arthropoda; class Insecta; order Hemiptera; family Miridae; genus Creontiades; species Creontiades dilutus. The sequence goes on along the minus strand of JAVIWC010008387.1, from coordinate 250,278 downwards.
TTTTTTTACATAAATCCATTATTACGCTTTTGTATAAATTAGATTTCATGCTGTACGTTGGTATTCGTGTTATTCCCGACAGCTGATCTTTGTTCAATCTTCGATTTAGCAGCAGATTAATGGAGTCGCTATTGAAACTATCTAGAGTTGTAATTCAAAAGACCAGATGAATTAATTGCTAGCAGGTATCGTTGCCGTAGAATTTGAGGCATGTAGTGTCTCTTAGAATTTTTTACTGTTATGAGTAACAATCCACTTTTTCTGAAAGTGAATCAACTTTTTTTTTCTAAACCTAAACTCCAGTTGGTTTACATTTCTATGGAAATAATCAGGCATGATTTGAAGTAGTTTTCCGCAAGTTGTTAGTAATGTTTTTCACTGTCTTCAATTGATGGTTAGTTAATTTACTTTTCTATTTATGTTAAGTGACCTAGAAAGAGTCATGAATCACAATTCTTTATGAATAGATCAAAACTATTTCTTATTGTTTAAAAGCCAAATAGTACTTAGTTTGGTTGTAGTTAATGTTTTGGTCTTTATTATCATTATTCTGTTATATGTGTGTTAAGGCCTGGCCACAATGTAAAGCTCGTCAACGACCCGACTTGTCAACGTCGTGGCTTGAAGGGAATTCATTGCAAGATGACACCTCATCTACGGTGACAACAAAACATTCAGGATGCCATAATAATCTGCTTCCCCCTCTGTTTTCTCAAATAAATGTTTATAAATCATTGGGGAAAATGAAGTCTTTGAATCATAATATTGAAGAGTACTCCAGCTTTCCGAATTTTTCTTTTTAAATTATTTCTTCAAGTAGGTAATTTAACAAAATTTGTGCTAGATGTCGAATGAACACACATGCACGCAAAGCTTTAATTGAATGAGGATTCATTTCTTGTCTATTATACAAAAAATTCTGTTTTTATAATGTATTTCAATGGTATGTTGAAACTATAACAGCCATTTAGTCTGTGATTAGTTTGATAGTGGTTGAAACCAATAATTGGTGAAATTATTGCATCTTACGATTACAAAATTCCTAGCACATGGAAAATTGTTTAATCAAATGATATCTAAAAACGAAGGCTCGACGGTCAGGACACGCTTGGGATCACTAAGAGCTCTAGCAGCAACCCTACGGACTGTAACTATAGCGTTAGTTAACCATAAAGAGCAATTGAGTAATTACACTGAGGTAATTATTCTTTCTTTTACTGTGGTTGTAGTTTTGGTGTTCTAGATGCTCGAATCTCCAAGATGAAAAAGAAAACAGCCTAAATCAATCCTTCTAGTTGTAGTTGAGGTGTTCGCATCTTAAAGAAGATAAAACGTCCCAAATCAATCCTAGTAACGTTTAGATTAGTTGCACAAATAGTTAAATCAAGTTTAAGAGCTTTCGTGGAATTTATGCGCCTTGAAACGTAAAATTACAAATTTGAGGGGGGGCTTAAAAGAAGTGATGCTGTACGATTACAAAGACTTATTATAAATAATGAACCAAAAAGGATGGAATGAACAGGTTAAAAGGAAAGAGCATAAAGGAATGAACATTACACACGATCTTTCGTTCGTTGTTGAAGCAAAACTAGGATTACTGATATACGTTAAAGTGGTATAGGACTGCCACTGGTACCTAACCAGTCAATCTAAGTTTTGTTCAAATAAACGAGTTCAGGATATTAATGTATGTATATTGGTGCCAATTCAGAAATTGAAACGCTTATCTCAAGATTTCAGTAGTTATACCTTTTTTCAGAAATGAAAACGTTGTTTTGCAAAAATACAGTTTCGTTATTTGCATTCGCTTCTTATCCATTCAACTCAATAGGAACCTTCCATGGAATGATTTGAAACATTTTAAAGAACTATATCTTCATGTTACGTAGATACATAATAACGCACAATGCCATGCCTTTAAAAAACTGTCTTTTACGGACCAAGAAAGCAAGAAGTGTCTGGAAGCTTGTCTCTGAATCTATCGTCGCACACTTACCTACTCTACACACAGACTCTAACCCCTATTTATTGATTGGGTCTTCTTTTTAATTTTCCCCACCATGTTTCATAGGATGTAAATCATAACTTAATATTTCTGGCCTTTATCGAAACATATTTAAAATGAGCAATTTCAATTTATGTTGACAGGTAATGGAAATATCAGTCCAGGCCCTGGTACTACTTTTGATGACATCAACCGTGCCTGGGATATCATGGACATAACCCGAGTCATGACTAACGTAGAGGTAAAACTTTCGTTCTCAATTTCATTATATATGTGTAGAGCTGACTAACTTGTTCCTCGTGTAATTCTTTAAAAAGTGAAGTCGACTATAAAATCAATGTAATAACAATGAAAAATGAAATATTAATTAATTAAATTAAAGCGTGAGGGGAATGGCAAGTAACTTTATTTTAACCACTAATTTGTTGTATTGTTCAATATCATTTGCTTGATAAATTGGTTACTCCATATAGTATCCTGAGAGCTTTATCTGCTCTCGCCCCACCATTATTGTTCGTTTGTTCATATTAATTCTTACAGTGGTAACCTGATCACGATGTTAAGGTACAATTGAAACGTTCTACATTGGTTGTTTTGATCTGAAGGTGGTGGTTAGGAATCGTCAAATATCATTCAGTAATAGTGTCTGCACAACACTATGAATTCAGGCCAGGGTCTTTTGGTTTTTCTTGTATTTGCTGTTGCTGTTGGCTGGAGTGATATGTTACTGTTTAGTAAATATTGTAGAACCTGATTAGTAACATAATTGAAACAGTTATGGCATCGTTATGATCCATAAACGGGGAAGTCATAGAAAGCTTGTAATATGCTCCATGTAAAGTAATGGTGAAACAGTAGGTTAACCTTCTTCTAAAATGTGCGTCAAATTGGTGGCAAGATTGAATCAGACATATCACAGTAAACGCTTGCAATAATCCCTTATATTTTCTGTTTTCAGCACGTCCACCATAATTGTGATGTCAAATCCTCTTACCCTCCGCTATTTGGTGACTCCCCCGAAGCACAGGATGAAAAGTAAGTGTTTCTTATTTACTCCTTAAAATGTTTCTATTCTAATTATAAACAGGGGTCTTTATGAGTGGTAAAGGGACCTAATATTTATGCAGCACTTCCAAATTTAAAGAGCAGCTACGCATTTTGTTGTGACGACTCGTACATCCAAGTGGGCGCTTACGTCCTTTATCCTCGCATCTATATCCCTTCACATTGGCTATCAGCACTATAATTCATCAGAGCGCACCTACTCATTTATTTCCCCTTCGAATTGATTTATTTGGTTGAATCTTTAGTTCTAACTTGTGTTATGTTGTACAATGTAAGGTTATTGTTATGGTGTTTCGACGTAATTCTTGCTGTCCTTTTAGACATCTGGTTTGTGAGGTTAGGGATTCGCAAAAGAGACCACCGCCACTTTCTGGCACCGCCATCTTGAAAATGTCTTTAAGGTATTTTGTCTTCATTTTTAAATGCTTCGGTGTGTCTTGTGAATTTACTTTTTATTAATCCTGCCTACTGTGTTATCTTCCTTTTGATGGTTGTGTTGTCCTGAGAGAATTATTTTTTCTTTAGTGAATTATTCGATTGAATCTGCAGTTTTCCCTTTGTTCAAAGTGTCCCATTTGTCACGTTATTCATTCACCAAGAACGTTTTAGTTCTCACACCTTCCTTATCGTATTACTATTTAGTGATGGGGGAGACCAACTCATCTTAGTTTCTATCTAGACTTTCTTTGAGGGTTCTGCCTGCAAGTGTTGCAAGAGTTCTGTGGATCATTTCCTGTTGTAACTTTGCATGTCTTGCCCTTTGAATTTCGCTTCTCCTGATTCCTCTTACTGAGCTACTTTTGGTATGAAAGCATGTACCTTAATAACTGACTATTTTAAATATTATAGCGTTCACTCTAATTATAACTTATGAAAAATGTTTATTGTAACAAATGGCTGTGGATTCGCCTCTCTTGTAAATCTTATATCCCAAGGTTCAACTCCAATTTTTAAAATAATTAGGGTTGCTTACTTGACTCTGATGCTAGTTCTTAAGGACTATCAAGGCTGTCTACATGGACTTGGGACTTGCTAGTATCTTCTTACCTAGGACTTGAGTAAGATGTTCATGTTTTCTGCAAGGCTCACTGTTAATTACAAACTACCTCCACTTTGACAGGCGTTTTCCACAGCCATTTCCCAACCATTTCTAACGTTTTTTGTTGATGGATGGAATTTTCAATATATACCCGAACAATAGATTTTTCGCATGTAAACCTACTTTTCAATTTTTACAATCCTATCGTAAAGTTAACGTTAAGATTTCAGTTGCAATGAATTTATCTTAGCCATAACTTACTACTGGTAATATGAATTTCATTAACGCGTTGGCTTATGTCTATGAGAAACATTATATTAATACTAGTTGTGTCTCTCGCCGCACTGGAACTTACGTCCTTGATCCCATATAGCTGATAATGGAAAAAAAACGTAGTCTTGCTTTAATAGTGCATTGCAGTGGCTTCATTTCCAACAAAAATTCGCTGAAATTATGGTGTTCCATCTCGGAATCTTCCTACTAAATCCCAAAATGATTCAGATAATTGGTTCATGAGTTTCAATATTTGCGTTTTTAAAGTTCTATATTTGTGGAGCGAAATTTGTTAGCTACTTACGCTCTGAGAGTATTGCCCATATGGGTTTATCAAAGTTAATCCTATAAAACTGTTTCAAAAGATTAGTTTTGATTTCATGTTTGAATGCAAACAGAATGACCTTTTTTCAAGTCGCAGTCGCAAATCGAAATCTGTTCACCGTTCACCTCTTGTATTTGTTGCCCTTGTGATTATTTGTGCAAATTTACTTACGAAGTGAGTTTTTTTCGTAATTCCCCATACCTACCAACGGTTTAAATATTCGTTGTTATTAATTAATTGTTTGTTTAGTTGTACATTGTAATAGTGCAGTTTAATTCTGTACATATCATTTTTCCGTCGTTAAATCCCATCGTAACCAATCGAGATGAAATTGGATTGAATGGCAGATAAAAGGGAACAAAATTATATACACACATATCTTTCTTGTAATCCCAAGAAATTGGCAGAACTGCACTCAATGCAGTACTCACAAGCATTAAATTTAAAATTTTAAAACTGGATTGAATGGCCAGTTATCAAGTCGATAATTTGGAACGCTTTGCTGCTTTAAAAAAAGTTTGTTACATGTATTGATTATTTTGTTTTTCGATTTTTTGAGCTCAGAATGATGTACTGATGTACATTTCTGTTTCATATTCTACAGTAAATATGTACCGTTAGCAGATTTCCCAGCAAAGACTATGTAGAAGGCTTGACTATATAGAACGCTGTCTGTCGCGTTGGGCAGAGATCAGTCGGGGATATCGCTATATCGTACAATAAACAATATCCGAATGGGTGATCCAGTGGTGTTGTGAAGCAATACAGAGCAGGTTCAACCGTTTTCCGAGAGTTTTTCCTAGGAAAATGAGTCGTTCTGAGTTGGAGGACTTCTGCTTGCATTGGGACCAAAAGTTTAGATGACCAAGGGAGAGTTCTATATTGGGTGCTCCCTTCCCACCAAAACAGACAAAACTTACCACCGGCTGAGTATTGGTGTGAAACCGATTTTTTGTAAAGTTCCGTACGCGGGGATAGAGTTTTGTGGAACTGTTAAACCTCCCCCTTTAAATACTCACAACAAAACTGATTCAGACCGCCCGGAATTTTTTCGCAATGCACTTCTTAGCTTTCAGCCTATTCAGTTTCTTTGTTATCGTGTTTCTTGTAAAAGAATAACTACAATGAAAAGAAATATTGGTGAAATGTCCGGTTACAATAACTTGAAAATGATGTCTCTCAAAACTACTGCATTTTGGGCCCTTTTTTCAGCCACGCACTCAATTAATCATTTCATGTCTGTATAAAATTGTTGTTCCCAAAATTAACACAATTATCTAGGACGATATATATTTGTTTTAAATCTGTCGTATTTAACATGTAAATTTCAAAAAGGTTGTATCAACCTCCCCTCCCTTCGAAAATGTCATTATTAGGTACTTTTTAATCTACATTCTATTTAACTGAACTTATTAACTCAACTATTACGTAAATTGAAGTATTCTCCTCCGATGAGTCAATAACTTTTCTTTCCAAAACATTCCTCCCATGTTTGGATATACCAAGTTAAGTCGAGTATTCATTTTCTTTAGACATGGCAAGCCAACGCTGATCTATTCTGTACACCAATCTTTCATTATTAGCACACTGCATACTTACTGTTTCTGATGCAGTAGTCGTTTTTTCATATGCCTTAATGCTAATTAAATTTGTATGGGTTTGGTGTTTCCTTAGAGATTTTTATTTCGACTTTCATCTCATTCTTGCCATCATTTTTGCCTACTTGATTAATTTTTAATTTCACTTCTTTTTAACTTTTCTTTTTGTTTTTCATTATCATCTCCCTAGGAGCCTCTTGCAGTACATAGATGAAGAACTAATTCAAAGGTACTTATCTTTGATAACTCTACTAAAGGAAAAATACATGACAGCTGTAAGGAATCAAATCGGTACAGTTATTCATAGTATATCGATTGAATCTGAAACCCTTTTGGTTTCATTTTTTCTTGATTGTGACCGTTTAATGTATTATATTGTAAAGTAATAACTGTAACCTTGTACATAATGATTTTTTATTGTGTTAATGATTTGTAAAATAATATTTATGGTTAGTGCAGTGTTCGATGTTGATTGTGTCGTCCAGTTATTTGCCATACCTTTCAACTGCCCTGCTGAAGAAAAGAGACATTCATAACTTTTGTTTCAGTTCGTATCTTTTAAACTTTTCCACAAATGAATATATGAAGTAAAAACTTGAAGTTTTTTTGCGTTATAAAAATGCGTTGAAATAGTCTCACATGGGTGCTTCCCTTCACTTCAATGATTCAGTAGGATTCATCACAAAGACTAAATTTGGCCGTGTAACTGAGTATTAACATGAGAGCTAAAAATTCTGTATCTTTACGATTTCGGGTTACGATCATTAGATTGACGATCCCCTGTAATCGGCTCCTCTCTGATTTCCAGTGTAGTTCAAGATTACCCCTTTCTCTTCTGTCTACCAAACATGTCCACTTGGATTTCGGTAGAAGCTTGTGATGAAACGAATTTTTACGTCGGGGTTTGACTTTTTAACAGTCTCCATTATTTGTTCCTAGTTTGCTTTCTGTCTTTGGTTAACTTTCGCGTTCATTATGAGTTATTCCCCTTTCTATACGCTTGCAGTTTAAACAATCAAAGCCGACAAAAGAGAGCTGCGAAAAGAGCTTCACCTTTGGTGTTTTGGACTTGCTCTACATGGCTTTGTGTTTTCATATGCCCACAGTTGTGTGTATGGAGCAAACCATAAACTCTGTTCCTGAATTCATTCCCAAGTGAGGTGATATGGTTCAGAGCCTTCACTATACTAAAACTTTCCCCCAGGCTTGCTTAAACATTGACTGATGTAGGGTACCTCCCTCTCACGCTAGTTCTGGTTGTATGAAAAATCAAGCCTGATAGCATGAAGTAAAAACCGAACTTTGGGTTCCAATATCCAGTCCTGGCTGTGGTTCTTCTTTGATTCCTTCTTCGCATCTATTAGTGTAGTGTGGCTGGCTGGTAACCAGAGGCGTTCCTTGGAGAATCGCAAAAAGCTTAAAGTTCTGCAGCTCTTTGCACATTGTGGTACAATAGTTAATAGGAGCCAAATATCATAAATGTCGAAGCTCCTCCAAAGATAAAAAACATTTTAATCTTTGTCAACTTTCTTCGGGTCAGTGGCCACATCGTCTTTGGAAATGATTTACCTATTCCACATTGGTAGATATTTAGCAGATGACTCTGTTTTTCTTCGGATTTATTTAGCTTAATTTTCCTCATGATTAGTAAACATGTTTCTTTACCAATCAAATTTTCGGGAACATTTCTGCATCAACGAGAATATCATCCTTGCACTCTTGGTGCAATCAGAATGGTTATAAGGAACAATTATGACAGAAAGTAGTTACTAACTTCTTTTGAGGAAAACCCAAATCTCTATGTTGCACGTTCATATCGGAACTCCCGATTATAACACACGATCGTGCGGATGATGAGGGATTTCGATGATTAAATATTGCAAATCTCATCACATCTAGTTCCATTTTTTTATAATTCCTTTTTCAGCAAGTAGCGTACACACTTGTTTCAGCAAGTAAAGAAATTGCACACAATGACCTCCTGCCTAGCTAATGTGTTGTTGATATCCATCACTATTCACAATTGTTTGCAGCGGAAACTGTAGATCCTTCGTTCTGGTCCTATATTCTGAATCTATTAGTTGGTTAGTTGGTTGGTTGGTTGGTTGGTTAGTTGGTTATCGTCTGTTATCAAGTCCTCAATGGCTTCTTGGGATTATGAGATGAGCAATGTGGCGTGTTGTTGTCTTTGATCCCAGTTCTTGTGTCGTTTTTTAATGCTTACACTGACTAGTTGTACAATGTGCTCAACTTCTGCTAAAGAAGCACATTGTACTGATCACATTATTCTATTGGGAGATGAGCAATAAGGTAGTTGGCGATAAGCTGTGAGCTTGAGAGTTGCCCATTTATTAGTAAGACATATTGGCGTGTGAGGAATGTTAGCTTGAAGGGCCGATTTATCTCAGTAAAGGATGACCTTGGTATATTACTGGTCGTCAGTACCCTTTAACGCCTAACCAGATGAAACCAATCATCCACCAGTCGGACTTTTGCATTCAGATGTGACAAATGATGCTGCGAGTCTAATGCTACGTGTTCTATAGAATTCGGAGAGCGAGGGAAGTGAAATACAGAAAAGCTCCTGGTGGGGAGGTCGGCAGGGCACTATGACGGGGGGGAGTGGTCCCAATAATTTCTATACTGGAAATTCTTTCTAATCTATTCTTAGTTTAATTTTCATTCAAATGGAACAAAAAATCGTCATTACTTACAACGCATAAATCTGATCATCTAAACAATACTTTACTTTGTATATTCTCGTTCAATTTATTGTTCCTGGCAGTTGACTGGTATATGGTTGATATTAATTCCTACACAAACTTGGTTAAACACTTGAGATCTGTGCCTTAATGGCACTATACTACTCAGCTCTCTTCATGCTCCTGGATTCCATTATTATCATTTCATTGCAACATTAGTTTCAGTTATTTGTATTGATTGGCTGCTCCTAAATTAATTTTATTTTGTTAATTTCAAATTGGGTGAACATTTCAATTTTTCTACCCTTGCTTTTTATCATGCAGTTGATGCCTAAGACAAAATGTCTGAATTAGCTGCATGATTTAACCACAACAGTGACAAATAATTTTCGAACGATTGGGTAACAAATGCTAATTCGCCTTGTCAATCTCAAAAATGACTGGAAAGTTGAGTTAGATGTGTTCTAATCTCTGTGCCGTTTTTTGTAGTTAGTATGAACGTCCTTAATTTTTGTTTACTTTTAACGATATGATCAACTTAATCTGCTCGTTATCTAAAATCAAAACCTTGTACAATATCTACAACTTTTCTCAATTTTTGAGTTGACATAGCATTTTATATCAAGAAACGCTGGGCAATATTTTTTCTAAGCATGCAATCAATAACAGTGAAATGATTCCCAAAAACTTCTCACACAGGTGTTGTCAATATTCAAAACTGTTGCCTGTTGAAAGAGTCTTCAAGTTGGTGATTTATCAGTCAGGTGAGGTTGACAAATACTAATTTGTGAACCTAGCGTTCTTTGGTTCTCCAAAAATATTACTTTTTTACCATCACTTCACAACACTTAAGTTTTTAAACAATCAATTTCACGAAAGAGCTTTTGAATATTTCGATGTTACAATCGAGAGCACTTGATCCAAAGTGACGTATGCCGTAATCATTCATTTGTTTAAGTGTATTTATTGTCATAATTTGTTATTTATCTCGTTCCTTGAGTGTCATTTTTTACGTAGTCAGGGGTTTTAAAAATTCAATAATAATTAAAATATCACCAGATCACACTTTGATTATTCAATCGAAAAATAATCAAAAGAACGTTACTGGGATTATTCGAAAAGTAAGTTTCCCCACGTTGTAAAATTAAAAAAAATTATTTGCACTCAGTAATATTCAACACTCCTCTACATTATCGCTATTTTCTCAAACATTTCGCACAACTATAGAAGGCCAATCATCCGCCAACCAGACAGTTAAATTTCCACCGTATCCTTTAATCAATTTTTAATGGCGATGCCAATGTTCTTGCTGTTCGAATGTTGAATTCTGAATGGGAAATTTCTTGAAATGGGTGGATGCTCTTGTTTGAAATCATATGTACGTGGTCTGGCAAGTATGATTTTCATTTGTTTCCGAAGCTCAAAGAATGTCTCGCTGGGAAACGCTTTACCAATGAAAATTAACCAATGGTGCAGGTGGAAAATTGCCTGTCTGGATTGACGGGAGTTTGATTTCTCGATGGAATTGAAAAACTCTTGAATCGTTGAGAAAAGTCTTTGGAAAAAATTGCGATTATGTAGAGGAGTGGTTGTATGTTACTGAGCACAAATCCTTTTTTTAAACATTTTTCGATTATTCACAATATAGGGAAACCTACTTTTACGATAACCTTCTGTTTGGCAATCTGGCGTTTTACTCCTTTCGTGAAATTCAATCGGATCAACATCACACTGACTGATAAGTTCTGCTGTTGGGCTCTCATTTACAAAGAACTTGCTTTGTCGATTACTTTTAGATCCACTTTACACGTTCTATTTCGCAATGATTTATTCCCCTGATTTCTACAGTTTTTTTCATCTTGGGGCTTCCCAAAAGTTACTTTCCAAATTGAAAGTAATTTGTCCATCGTGAATCGTCGATGACGGGTATTGTGCGGTATCTAGTCCTTCTCTCCCCGACCTTTTGTTGGCTGGTTTGTATCGAGTTCAATGATACCTTTAAAGTATTTGTCCGCTGCATGAACGCCCTAGCTTTCTTCTGACCTTAATTTCAGGTCACGGCTCACACCAGTGTATCCTGATGCCTCGCAGGACTAATTCCACCCATTTTTGGAATTCGGATTCCCACAGCTGTGATCGTATAGCCTATCCTTTTTTGGTTTGCTGGATTGCTTATCTTATTATGCTGGAAAGCATACCCTTTCTTTTTGCACAGTGTCACGAGCGGCAACTGGAAAAATGCACACATGCTGAATTAGGGCTTTACATGATATTCTAATTAGTTCTATGCCATAGTATCGGCTAGCTCCATTAACCGAAATGTGGCTATCAGATGTCATGGAACTCTCACTGCTTGCAGAACCATCATGTTTATTCTATCAGAAAATGAGGCTCTAAAAGGTCTATTAAGGGTGTGTGTACGTACACTAGCTTGGATTAAGTTATCTGATGCACAACGTACCTGCGCTGTCTTCAGTCCCCTCTGAGACTCGGTGAAGTGATGGGATGCTTCAGATTTTTTTTTCCAAGAATGTATCGAAATTTGGCAAATCAAGTACAGTTTCCTTGTTCAACGTAAATCCCAATTGCGTTATTTAATATTTAGGCCCAACTGAAATTATTTTTGAGTCATCTGATATCTTCATAGTTCCACTTATAGTTTATCATTAGAATGGCCCAAGATTTTTCATTTTCTGAACTGTTCGTGAATAAGATATTGTCGTCAGCAAATGCCATGCCTGAATTTAGAATCCATGTGTAGCTGCTACTTCAGAGTGAGCAATTTTTTTCAGCAATGAGTCTGATGAAATGAACAAGGTATACGACAAATGGGCGTTTTCATTAAGGGAATGTAGTCTAGTTAGTGGAGTTTTTTTAGTTTAATTTAGTAAAATAGTTTACTTAGTTGTATATGAAGAAATTTAGATTATTGATAGAGAATCAAAATTAACAAATTTTAGGTACACTAGTTAATAATACACCTTTATTTATAAATAAACTTGGATATGTAGTCTGTTCATAAAGTTAAAGGGACAAATATTAGGTAAACTGTACAAGAGGTTTGATTAATTGATCTTGTCAACCAGAAGGTTTTGACCGATGCTTCTCCCCTACGGTGTCTCTCTTATTAGCGGACAAAGTATGAGTTCAAATGCATCCAAGTTATGTAATGATTTTTAACAGTTTAGTTACAATTTATTCCTATAGATGCCTGCATAACTCAGTTTTTACTTTGATAAAACTAAAAGAGATTGGTTTGGCATTCAATTTTTGTTCACAACCAAGCTGATTTTTGGTAATAAGCTTAGGAATATTTCAAGACCACAACTGGGTATGTCATGGAAATAAACTTCCAAGATTGGCATTCCAGAATAGCGCTCAGTAGTCAGCAGGAATCTTACTCAGCTTGAATGAATATTAGTGTATATCCACCATCTTGTTCCTGTTGAAATCATTTTCTAGTATGGAGAAAGAATGAAGTATATTTTTACCTTTGTAGGGATGTTCATTCCCTGTGACAGTCGTAACTCTATTCTGGAAGACCCCAACATCATTTTAAACGATGAGTGTAAATTACCCTATATAAGCACTTCCTCTGGTCATAATAATGTGTACCTGGAAGGTGAGGTCATCTTTCCTGAAAATCTGCTAAACTACTACGGATTAGCCATTCCTATCCCAGACATCGTACTACATTCCGATCAACATAATTTCAACATTTCATTCTTTTATGATTTTTTCAGCTCATTCTTGTACACCTCTTATCAACTATTGTTCTTAATTTTTGCTTTTATAGATTTGACCACAACAGGTTGCAGCTTCTAAAAGCAGAGCAACTCCTGTGTTCCGATAGATTGAATGCTTGCAACCTTGTTTGCTTTTTGGTCTAGAAACCCCTCACCTTTTGGTCTAGAAACTCTTCACCAGAATCTCTTTAGGAAAGTGTATGAATACGCACTGTGAACTGGTACTTATCCTTTTTTTTTACGATCCTGGTATCCTTAACTGATTACAATGGTAGTGACAAAATTAATTTGAACCTGTTTTATCCCTTCTACCTCAACCATAACATGGTAACTCTTGATGTTGCATTCAAGTTTTTCTCTTTTAAAGTCAAAACCCTGGGACAATGACTTCAAGCAACTTGCTACTTCCAATAACGACATGAAAAGTATGATTAATCTGCTGTAGTGGCTGTGGGGTCTAGAAAGCGACCTATAATGACATCCTCAATCTGATGTTTAAATTTAGAGGATATTTTGGAAAGTAGAGAAGGGGGTGAATTCCTTCAAACATTTTGAATTGATTATATTACAATAGCTAGCGACAAATATTATCTTTGGAATTGTAAATATTTTTCGAAATGTGTATGCCGAATTGGGTAGACGTGATGATAATTAGTGTCCACTGTATGATTTGGATGGCCCAGCTATTACTCATGTGTGAGTATAGCAATCAATGAAACATGAGATACTGCAAAACTGAATAGCTGCCAATTCCGACGAAAGCAAGTTCTTTGGTTTGTGATGCCCTTTACGAGACGCTCTTATCATATGCACTCTCACCTTCCCTCGATCTTTCTTCGAATATTTTGCGAACTCGTCACAATTCAAATTCACGTCACAGTTGTCGATTCGATAAGTCTGTGCTATTCTTAAATGTTGCCCACTGTACATTTTTTATTTAGTTGCACACTTTGTTTTCGAATGTTGTCTGTATTTGTATCAGGGGGAATGAAGGATTGGCTCTCTACGAAACGCCAGAGAATTATTCTCAACAGTAAGTAGCTCTCAGTATCGGACGAAATACTCAATCAAGCTTTAGACCATTATATTTGCCTATGTTTTGGCGAGCTTCAGCTTTTCCGTTTAATTTTGTTACGTATATTTCCATGTTTAACAATGAAATCCCACTAAACCTCCCTTTTTTTATGCAAATGCCAGTGCTGGTAGCTATCGAAGTTCGTTATAAGGCGCTCCAACATTAATATTTTCCAGCTGCTGAACGAATTTTGTCTCTGATTATCGTTATCTACAAATGAAGATGGTCTCAGACGTACCATGCTACCACGTTTGATAGGAATTCAAATTTATTCAATTTGTTCATATTTTGATTTGTTGAATAGGAAGTGTTGATAGTAATTAAGTTCATTAAGGTTTCGTTTCTTTATCAAAATAGAATGCTGGTGCTGATTCGACATTTTTTTACATCACCCTCTAAATATCGTAGTCTTTCATTAACCAACGAAGCTTTTTGAATTATAATTAACGAAAAAGTTCTACCTTCTACTCTTTCACTCTGATAATGGTTTAAGTCTCAATCAATATCTTTGCTTATTTTTTCGGCCTCTATCTCCTATAAGGGAACAATGTGGCATTTATTAAGCTATCCAATCATGTCTTGCCACATATTTATTTGTTTCAATTTGGAATAATTAACCCGTGTGTGGTGATGTTCCACAATGTTCTCCGAAAAAAGTTAGGAATTATTAAATATTATTAGAATAAACCAATTCGTTTGGAAGATGTACAGTACTTATTTCTCAAATTGACTAATTTAAAATGGACCATTATTAGTAGGAGACTGATGCAAGATCGCTACTGTTACACAAAACAGTTTAGGGCCTTTAGTAATTGGTTGGGGGGGGGATCTGTTTCAGGAGGTTAGGAAAATGGGAATCAAGATGGGAATCAATCTTAAATTCCCACCTCCCCCACCTCTTTCTTTCTTATGACTTTTTGCCTTACCCCCTCTGCCTCAGGGTCACCAGGATTGAAAAAGATGGTTGTCATTATCCATTGCTCATGGCTCAGAATTGTTTTTATAATTTTAAGTTCAAGTTTTATATAAGTTTCTTTCAAATCATCAAAATTAACGATAAGGCTCCAAATGTTAGAAAAATTGAGAACTTAGACTTGATTAGCCCAAAGGAATAGGTTATATTTTCTGTTAGGTATGTTTCTTTAGAATCTGTTTCTTAAGCATAAAGTACTTTTTTTCACTGTAAATTATTTTCATTTGCTCCATTACAAATATCTCCATTTCACAATGAGATGTATTTAAAAACAAAGTTGAATTAACGTGTTAACACAAACCCGTGCGTTAGTTGTCTGACTGTTGACCACCATTGGTTGACCAAGTTGGAACAACAAAACAGTAACTTTGAACATTCATTATGGACTATTCCTAGGGTAGCCTAGGGATTTCATAAATTCGTAGACAGGGTTGTGCGTACAGCATACAAGCTTAAGCGTTGAATGCTGCAGGTGCCAATTGAAATACTTAAATTTTCTTAGGGCCACTTTCACCAACCAGTCTAAGCTCCTGGCTAAGTGAGGACGTCAATAGTCCTATTTGGGCTCTAGTGTGTTATAAAACATTTGTTAAATGGCTTATATACCCTATTGTATCCATTGTTACTGCAGTCATTTCGTTTATTGGTATTCTAATGCTAATTAAAAGACCCCTACCCAATCCATACAGTGATAAAATCATTGAAGAGTGTATATTCAAGTTAATTTTCTTCGGATTTTGTTGAAATCGGAGTTTCCAATAGTCTTTGTTGGAGTGAAAGGGTTAACGTATCTGCTTTTACTGCTTAATGCATGTATAGCCATCTCATTCCAACTAATTCGATCCAAACTAACAATTATTTCTCATAATATTTTTTCGGTAGTATTTCTTATTTTGAAGTAAGTATTTCAAAGCTCGTGTAAGGTTTTTTTTTTTTTTTTTTTTTTTTGAATGAGGGAACGCTCTCTATTTAGAGACTAGTTTAAAGGCCCTGCTACGCAGGTTAAAAAGAAATAGGTGAATAGCGCAAAGAGGGAGTATAAAAACAACATGTGAAGTCAAAGAATCGTTTATTCCAAGTCCTCGAGGAGAGGAGCAGGTCGGTTGCCCTGGGAAACGCTCCGGCCTGGTGGGGCCCTCTCCCCTTCACTGGCGGGGGAAAGGGGAATTCCACCCACCCAGCGTCACCACCCCCTGAAAAACGGATATACTCTGACAGTTTCGTCTTTTTATATATGATAGTTAGGAGAAAAACACGGAACTGGTGATGCAAAACATTCTCAATCAAATTAATCAGAAATTAGCGGAAGACTGCTACAACTGCAATGGTGTTGGTAGGAAGAGTCGTGTATTAGATTATAAAAATGCTGTGATGGTAATTAAGTGTTGTGTTTTGTACACTTTTAAAATCAACACAAATTCACTGAAGTCTGCCTTTCATTTGGATTTTTTGGATCTTGTAAATGGAAGTTGAGAGTTTCTAGGTTGTTGAACTTGGGCAAGAGCTGGTAGGCAGTTAAAAGATTGTGATCCTTGTGATTATGGAATTCACAAATCAGACTCTGATATAAAGTTTACTGTTGAATCTTTCGATTTCAAACTTCGTACCTTTGAACGAAGGTTTCTCACGAACTTCGAAGTATTCGTGCGCTCCAGAAGTTGTGAAAACTTCCATGAAGATTGATGTAGGGCTGTCAAATAGTTCGGTACCTATCTCTCTCTTGCCATATTTAAGATTTGTATTGAGCTTCTTGAAGAATTAGAAAAGGGGAAGTGATTTCTAACTTTCAATCATTGTTTTTTTATCAGCTGCAAAACTTGGTTCGCCTTATCAATATTACAACAAACTCCCCTTGTTTCGTTATACATAATTTACTATTCTGCCAGTGGATCTTTAATAGTACATAAAGTGTTCATATGGTGATACCACGATTGACCGTCATTGACCAGGCCGCTACTACTCAATCACTGATATTAATCATTTATATTAATTCGCAGCATGGTCGCATTCATCTCTAGAATATTTATTTTATAATGTATGTTCCTATTTGAATCTCGTTTCTATCTCCGAGAAAGTACTACTACACTCCAAACTGACACTACACTCTGTACATACCCTTCACACATTGAGCTGCTGCTATTAAAAGTACATTAGCAATACTTGCGTAGCTACGCACATTCCTCTCACTATCATAGTTGAATAATTTGTTATTATACCATTTTGATTTGTGTTTTTCATAATGCAGAGCCACTCTTCCATTGGGCTTCGCAGAGGCGCCTAGTTCTTCTAGTCATCAATGTGGGGGTCACTACACAAACCTTACAGGTAAATTCAATTCAAATGTTGTAAAAAATATAGGGTTTCAGTGTAAACGACTAGGTCAAAAATTTTCATAGGTATCTGAACAAGATATATGGTTAACAACAGTGCATCCCCCCCACATCGCCATACATTACCATGCAATGTATCCGTGTGTGTTGAGGTACCAATAGCAGGTTTCTTGGTAATTCGAGGATGCTGGCATTGTAACCTGCACCAGCACATTTCAGTATGTGTTAGCATAAGGACGCCCTAGTTAAACCTTTTTTCCGAGAAAACGCCCCAATTCATGTTTATACATGTGTTGGTATCTTGAGTGTATGGGTGGTGTTCTTTCTGAAAACTATAAGAAAATTAAACTGTAAAAAATAAGAAATGTTTTCTCTTTAAACGGTAAAGAGAGATTTCTATCATTTTTCGAAGCAATAAATAAGTAACGTACAAAGAAAATGGCATGGAAAATTTTAATTACCAATCCTAGAAGTTATGGTTTAATTTAGGCTCTCTTTGTTTGATTGAATCCTGAGCCTAGTATTTAAATATTCCATTTAGTTCCAAGTTGAGATGAACTGTGATGGTGTATTGGTTGGTAGACGGCATAACTATCACCTGTAGTCTTACGCATGGTTACAGTACTTTTTGTGAGTATTGGACCCTACCTTGGTTTCTTGTACGTTTGTCACTGACTCTAACCTCTACAGCCATTCGGATAAGTTCGGTGAACTGATTTGTGGATGTGATTCCAGTTGACATTTACATGATTACCCCTGTTAAGAAACTATACTAGTTATAATTTCCAGGCCCAGATGGTTCTCCTCGCCGGCACAGTTCAGTGGACGAGATATTAGGCTTGGCTGGCACTCTTACCCTTAACGGCTCTCGACAGCGGTCATTTAGTGATAGCGGACCAAATGAAAAAGATGAACCACCTCCTCCAACCAACGGTAATAGCAAAAAATAACTTGTTGAATAATGCATGCCTTGCCAGACAAGTCCCTGATAATAGTGTCGATAGACTATCTCTTCTTCTGCTAAAGTCAGTTTAATTTTCAATATTACGCTCCTTTGATCTAATAATGTCTCTACTCTCTACTGATGTATTGCAAGAACAAAAATCACTAGTGTTGGTCAATTCTAGGTGGAGTTGGGAAAAATATACTGAAATAGGTTGAGAATTGAGGCTTAGATCTCTTCCATAGAGAATGGGGTAGCATGGTAAAGGTTGATGAGATCAAGGAGTTCTTGCTCATATACATTCTGAGTTACGTAAATCCTAGGCATTTTTACTTTATCATTCTCAGAACTAAAACATAATTAAGGCTTCACATATTTTTTCTCCATCTTGAGTTCCCTTCTGCTGGATGACAAAGCACCTCTCTTCTTTTGACATTTGTACCGTAACATAAGATGCAGTCATCGTGAGCTTAGAATAATCTTGACGACAAGCCAGAAATCTTTTCCTACATATAAATTTACTTAGGCAGCATTCGTAGCGGACATCAGTAGTTGGTGTTAAGATCTGAGCCTCTTGAAGTAGATGCCTCCCTGTAGTAGATATTGTAACTATTCGTCGATGGTAATATATGCGAAAAACTCAGAAGTGAGCTGGATTTAGGAGTTGATGGTGTGTACTATACTGGCTGCGGTTTGATTATAATTTCTTGAGGACTGTTTTGTCTTTACTGTTACAAATTATCTGGTGCAGGGCATCAGTAGACAGAGAAGAAGGAATGTATAAGTAATCCCTTCTCTTCTATTCCTTTTAGAAGACTAGAATATTTTACAATGTTTTTTGACCTTACAGAACATATTAGTTGTCATACCACATTTTATTGTAAAGTCGCAATAAATTTTCAAAATTCCTCAGGCCAGGGAAGATAGTATGTGGGAATCAATATTTATAATTTTTCATAAACATTAAATATTAATTTATATTAAATATATTAATTGATTAATTAATTGATTTCATGCTTTTATGCCTTAAAATATTGCGGTGGTATGTTGATTAAATTCGATGAAACTTCACTTCAACATATATGAATGCTTTCATACTCAAAATAAACTTATGTTAATGCTATCGTCACTGTTATTTTAAATCAGGTTTCGGTGATGGAGAAGGACCGGATCTATTGTCTGACACTCCACCAGTTCCGCCCAGGAGAAGGGATAAGAAAAGACACACACCACCTCGCCCTGTTAGTAACGGTCTTCCACCTACTCCCAAAGTCCATATGGGAGCATGCTTTTCCAAGGTAAAACATAAATTGTAGTCTGGTAAGGCTATGTTCTGATTAGGTAAATTAGTTTCTGTGAGCATTGCTGTAACTGTATTGACTCCCCACTGCCCTGAAGGAAAGTTCCTAATTCATAAGGCACATGCCATATACATATACCTACCTACCTTTAAAAATGAGAGAATCGCATTTAAATATATCTTGATATATCACTATGCATGTAGTTGTTTATCATAGTTATGTCAATCTTTCTGTTTTCCGTACCCAAGAGTGAAGAACAAATAAAAATCAGCTTCTAATAATCATGGCGAGTAAACAAGAGCTATCTTTAAGTTATATTTTTTTGAGATATCGTCTACTATTCCCCTACCCACCTTAATGATATTGATGAAACTGCATGTTTTACTTTGGATTGTAAAATTTAGTATATTTATTTTACTTTATCATTTAAAGAGTTTATCTGGGAGAGTAAGAAGGGTACTGCCTGCTGGCTCCGTGTTAGGGGACAGAGGCAGGCAAAACAATTTATTGATTTCTCCAGGAAGAGAGCTAATGAGCTGCTCAGCCTAGGAAGAAAGGAGATACGTATAGTAACAGGGCTCTTAACGGGGCACTGTCCACTTAAATACCATCTCCACAAAATGGGCAAATCTGACACCACCCTCTGCCGGTTCTGTGGGGCTGAGGATGAGACTGCGTGTCATGTGATCTGCCACTGCCCTGTGCTGGCAAGACCGCGTTTTCTAACCTGGGGGAAAGCTTCCATTGATCCCCAGGTTATTAAAACGGGAGAGGTAAAGGATCTCCTCTCATTCGCCAAAACGTGCTGGGGAAGGGTGGACCTTCCAGCTTTATCTGGGGTTGACGACAATAGGCCGCCACAACAGACTGGGATGGTAATGCCCACCCAGTAATTACCAGGCAGTTAGTGCTTGGGTCCCAGGGAGCTCCTGACGATGGGTACAAGTGCCGTTCACTGGGCATTCAGTGCTCAGTTCGGCAGGGTGCTCTGGTCGGTTAGACAAATGTGCCTGGGAAGGAGTTGGAGGTCACGACCTCCTCCTCCAGCCACAATAGGCCCAACAGGGCCTCAGGGGTTATAAAAAAAAGAGTTTATCATTATCCATGATAGTTTATTTAATATTACTCATAATTATTTTACTTTATTTTGGTAGTACATTTGACCCCAGTATCAAGCTCTGTGCTAAGCTCTAATGTGTCTTAAAAATCGGTAAGGAAGTTGAGTAAATGTTAGACAGGCCAAGTTTCCAGGGGTTTCGTCTGAATAAGTATTGATGGAAAACAGAAAGAATTTGGAGGCTCGAATGAGATAATTTTTTAGTTAATTACAAAACGTTGGAAGTAGGAGGTGATGTTATTGGCTAGTTGTCCCTTTTAAGGGCTAAGGCGATATGCCTACCCATATCCGTTACACTCCTGGATGAATATTTAATTTACACAGGGTAATTTGTGAAAGTTAAGGCCCATTTTGCCCATGGGTAGTATGAGTGGCTCTTAACCACACTCTGCTACCATGTAACAATGATGGAATAGTTTACCTTCTCCTTCTAAGGCTGAGGTGTTATGCCTACAACACCCATAGGATAACCCTGAAGCTTAAGGATAGTTGGTAATTTTTCAGATCTGATGAAATCACCTTGAAAAGTAATCAGATTCATGGCTCATTTTCTCATCTTCTTTTCTACTTATCACCCTATTTTTTGTTTTGGTTTTTTTAAGTATATTATTCTGAAGAGATGGAGCCATGGGAATTTCCGCAAGATGGCTAGGAAAAATCAGAGGGAGTTTGAAAATGAAAACTAAGTTTAGGCTTAGAATCTTTAAATCACATTAAAACTTATCTGATGTAAGAAAAAATACGCAAAATCCATAGCACAGTTTGTGTATTAGGTTTTTACGAACATTCTAAAAAAATTTTGTTGAGGCTATAAGTTGTAAAATAATGGAGATAATAAGCCATTTGAGCTGAAACATCGTTTTTAAGGAGACGCCATTTTCTGAAGTTATTACTGTTCCCTCCTGATCCCACAAGCTTCAACTCACTTCATCTCTTTCACATCTAGTTTTTTGAATCTAGATTGTAGTGTCTATGACTTGAAAAGATTAGAAAAAAGAAGAAGAAGAAGAGGAAAACATCAGTTTTGTTTGTTCTTGATTCTTTGCGAGGACGAGGAAGAGGAGGAACCTTCTTACGGTGCGAGCCTGCACCAGCAGACCTTGCAGTTTGAACATTTTTTTGTCCCACTTCCCGTTGATATTTTTTCAAAATTCTTTTTTCTTTAGGTTTCCCATATAATGAAGAATATTTAAAAAATGTTTTTGAAAGATCGATTTTTTTCTCAAAAAAATTACCAACTATCCTTAAAAACTTCTGGTTTATGCTAAGGAGTAGCAGTTTGAAGAATTGTTAAGGGGGACCTATCAACATCCATCACAAACTATACTGTTTTAGTATTAGTATACAACATAAGAAATGGTATGAAATGTATAATTCTGTACTGCATGCTTACTTAGAGTATGGAATCTCCATGTCAGCATATCATTTCAATTATAGAAATACGACGTATTATGTTCCCTCTATATTCAGAAGAAAAGGTTAAAGGAGCAACTTTTGTGTTTTAGTAATTTGCAAAAGTTTCCCAATTTAAACTTCTAGTTTTTAATGTTTCTAAAAGTAAACCATTGAAAAAAAAAAAAAGGATTTTGTTTGTGTAAACACAACACTCATGTCGGAGTGCGTTTTAAAGTATGTTTTTAGTAGTAAGTTGGTTTGTCGTACAGTCAGTGGTGATTACTGTCCTACGATAAGATTACTATTTCATTTGTCTTTGATTCGATTTCCGAGGTGATGCTTCATGATGCGGTTCTTCATTACATCTTCATTCTTTACAGATATTCAACGGCTGTCCTCTGCGGATACATTGTACAGCAAGTTGGATCCACCCAGAAACCCGAGACCAGCACTTACTGATTGGCGCCGAGGAAGGGATCTACGACTTGAATCTGAATGAACTCCATGAGACAGCAATGGACCAACTGTACCCCAGAAGGACGATTTGGTTATACGTAATCAAAGACGTACTTATGTCTTTGTCAGGTTAGTTGGTATACCTAGCAGTTTTTACTATGCAGGTCTAGAGATGGGCAATCTAACTCATCTCGTTGATCGGATCGGGATCAATCGCTCATCCAAATGATCAGCTCTTTGACATAACTCACCGCTCATCCCCCCCCCCTTCGTTAAGTAAGACGTCATTTTCAGGTCAAAGAAAAAAACTCACGGCATGACAAACTTCAAAACGAAACGACGCGGGTAGATAAGAAAGTGATCGTTATCTTTGTGGTCGAGAACAGAGAGATCGATAGCTCGTTCGATCGGGAAATAGCTCTCGATATCTCGAACGCGTCTCCCTGTTCTGAACGTTCCCAGCGATACTGCTCACTGTTCATTTGGATCAGTTCATTGAGCAGTGTCTGATCCCTCCCACCTTCGAACACTACGAGAGCTAGAGGAGAGCCAGAGCTGTCGGTGAACAACCGAACGATCCCGATCCCACTCGGTTCATCAAGTCGTTCACTCGCTCACTTTCAAGAGCAAGTTCTTTTTACTAACTCATGAGCGGATCGCCCATCTCTATGCAGGTCATTAAATTTTCAAACAGAACACGTTGTAACGAAGAAGTGAGACTTTTCTTCACAATTCTGTGCATTGATATATTACGAGCTCAAGAAATGCCAGAGGTTTTTTACACGTTGAGAGTAACTCAGTATTAATGTTAATGTCCTAGTGCTAAATATGAGTTAAATTTGTAACATTTTTTAACGAGTCTTGTTTTTAGCCATCTTGTCAACCTCTATCTTGTTAAAGGCTGTGTGATCTTTTATTGGAACGGTTTTTTGACTTGAAAATCATTTTCTATTCTTCAGGTAAAACACCTCAGCTGTATAGACACGACCTTCCAGCCTTACACAGTAAGCAAAGCCATCGATTCTCTCTTCATATGAATAGGATACCTGAACGTCTAGTTCCACGGAAGTTTGCGCTGACTACGCGAGTACCTGACACCAAAGGCTGCACAAGGTGTTGTGTAGGACGAAATCCGTATAACGGCTACAAATACCTTTGTGGTGCACTTCCAAACGAAATATTCTTGATGCAGTGGTACGATCCTCTCAACAAGTTCATGCTTTTGAAGGTAAATGACAGTAAAATCATATTTTTTAAATCAATGTCAAGATGTTTTCTCTATCTTTTTATGCATTGTATATCCTTCTTCTCGCAGCCAGTTATGTTAATGTTTCTTTTACTATTTCCTTAAAAGTGACTCTTTCATTCATATATTGGTGTTTAACTTTTTTTATAGCATGTTGAGTGTACTCTGCCATCGCCCCTTCAAGTGTTTGAAATGGTCATCACTCCAGAACTGGAATATCCTGTTGTTTGCGTCAGTGTCAAACAAGTATACCAACACGACAGGCTAAAGCTGGATCTAATCAATATGAATTATGGCGGTTGGTTTCATAGTGACGAACTTGAAGATGTCGATGGCACAGGTGAGATTTCTTGGTTTGTTTTGACTTTTGGACAAGTTTTTTTATTGTGACTTGGTGATGTGAAAAATTGAACATCCTATATTCAATAAACGATTCAGATTAATAGATGTAATCAAACCTAAAAGTTAAGTTTAACCTAGTTAAACCAATAAACGGTCAAGTTAAACCAATTTAGGCTACTTTATAGGTCGAATACCTGTTTCCAGTTGCGGTTTATTACAGTATTTTTCAATTAATTTTTTCAGCCACTGTAATCCCAAGAAGGGAAAACTTGCAAATCGTGAACGTAACACAATTGGAGAAAGATGCAATTCTAGTCTGTTATTCAAGTAAGTATTTTATAACTCTATTCGTGTAAGAATGCTTCAAATGAATGACACTATTTATAGAAAATTGGAGGGAACCTGAGTTAGCTGTAATTTGAGATGTCTATAAAAAGTAAATTATGCACGCCACAGCACCCTGAGGATCACTGTGAAGCTAGAAGGCCGCAGTTCCAAGAATCGGCAAGGTGGAACTAACCATATCCATCACACGCTTCTTTTGTTAGCTGTTTCTTATTTACAACGAATACTGTTACAGTGTATTGCTGTTAACTTTAGAGAAGTTGACTTGTGAATTTGATTGCATTAAGCTCCAAGATTGAACCAAATATCAAATCTTCCTCTGAACTTCAGTTGTTCTGACGTTTCAGACCTAAGAACTGTAATTCAACACCTTCCATGTCTTAAGTCTTTCCATACTTTGCATAAGAAATTATGAGGAAAGACATCACTTGATATGCTCTAAAAATATGTAGGAATGTCAAATAATGAACCTTGAAAATAGGGCACAAAATGACAAATAATATTCACATTTTGCCATAAATATTAGAAATAATATATTAGAAAATTAAGAAATAAATAAATAGAAAAACGGAATCAGTTGAAAGTAAATTGGTCATTCATTCTTGACTTGAAGTGTAGGTATGCTATCCATACTGCATTATATACATAATGTGTTTCATTTCATTCTTAACATTTTCAGATATTGTTAAAATCGTCACTCCTCAAGGTAAAATTAGATCGAACAGGAAGCAAATTTCGGAGCTGCACTTCGATTTCCCTATCGAAACTGTGGGTATGTGAACAAAATCAGTCTTCACTATTTTATTGATAAAATTAAAAACGGTCGCCAATTGAATTTCAGCTATTTCGAATGCATTATTAGGTTATAATTTATGTCTGACTTCTCAAGTTATACGAACTCTTAAATGGAAACCGTAAGGATTTATTCTTCTTGAAGATAATAGAAAAGAAAGAACTGGCTGACTGCGAATGGCCTTTTACTTGTTTTGGTGGATGAAGTTTGTTCCAAAGGCATTGTTGAAGACTCGTTTGGGAAAAAACATTGAAAAAATAGAATATTTTCAAGCATAATGCTTCTTTCATCTTGTAATAGTAGTACTCTTTATTAGAGGTATGAATTTCATTATGACCAAACGTTTGTGCATGTCGTGCACACTCGAAAACGAGTGTTGAAGACTCGTTTGGGAAAAAACATTGAAAAAATAGAATATTTGCAAGGCTAATGCTTCTTTCTCCTTGTAATAGTAGAGGTATGAAGTTCATCATGACCAAACGTTTGCACGCCACACACAACCGTTTAAAGCTTGCGTGATGTAAAAAGCTCGCGATGAAAGAGAAAGGATGAAAACGAGGCTTGAGGCAAAGAGCATTCTAAAACCTCCAGGTAGAGTCGATCGAGGGGGGTGGATAATGTGTAAATTGCCTACTGGGGTGATAGGGAGTCTAAAGCTTGACAGTGATATGGAAAGTATCAGCTAAGAGATGGACAGTATAAAACTGCCAATATGGCCGCTGTTTTGGCAGGAACGAAATTTGCAGTTTGGTAATATAAAGCCTGTCAAAAGTTTTCATACGGTTCTGTATTGTATTGGCCACCCCTTCAATCTCATGGTATATCTCCATCAGGCTCATCCATGTGTAGCACTGAAACATCTCTCTTAAATTGACCACTACCTCCGGTTAAAATAAATTTAATGTTTAATTTATTTGAAACATGTTTGTGGCAACGACATGTTTTCTGTAGCGTTTCCAAGTGGGCAGGATTTGAAAAAGCGAAACTAGTGGCCTCTAGAGAGCTGCGAAAACCTTAATATGAGAAAATTAGTTGGCCCTTTTTTCAACTTGATCTGCTGCTATTAGCAATTAGAAACTACATCGTTTCCTTGGCTTCATTATGAATTTTGTAATTTATACATTTAACCCATTTCCGGCCAAGGGTAGAATTAATTGGAAAAATCACTATTAGAACATGGAACGATGACCACATTGAAAAAAAAATATTTGCAAATGTAATTTATGGAGTGATGCGAAAACGCATCGGTGGCCGGAACCAGGATCACTTCACACGAAAGCGCTTGAAACACTCTGGATGCATGTGAACATCACATTTCTCACCCATAAATACCGTTGGCCCTCCACTCTCTCTCTGCTTGTTGGTAAAATGCAGAAATCGCTTTATAGCCCGAAATCAGTTTATCGCCTTCTTTATTATGTCCTGGCCCTATCAGCATGTTTGGAAACATATCGTTTGAGGAAGCTTATGATATCCAGTAAATAAAAGGATCCCCAGAAATTTACGTATTTCACTTGAAGTAACATGTTCGTTTTTTTGTGAAGCGTATCTTTTTGACTCGTTTGCAATCAACTTGATCAGGCTATCATAAAAAAAAAAAAAAAAAACAGAAAATAATTGAACGGGGACAGTCCTTCACAAGGTTCCAGCAAGTACGTTTGTCGACATCTGACATATCTCGAAACTAATCTGTAGGTTTTTCAGGTCGATAGGTTTTATGCCATTGTATCGGATCAATGGCAAGTTTTTTGTTCGAAGGTTTCGCGAAAATGTGTTTTGGCGGTACTGAATTTATATCAAGACTTTCGATTACGGTTTCCAATATTAGATGGGCTGGCAAGTTTAGTACGAAGATTGTGAAAAACGTACCTGCAATAATATCTTTGAGAATCTCGCAACGACATTAGTTTTCTTCCTTTTCAACAAGTACAAATACATAATGGAGGGTGAGACTCCGTGAATAACGACAGGAGTGCTAGCCTTAACTAATTAGAAGCTGGATCACGTCATTCATAACGATTGAGATCATGCTTTTGGCCATTCGCACTCCTCACATTTCTCGTTATTTACCCACAAAAATTTAAAATTTAGTTTGATGTGTCTGCTTGTTTACTGTCGTTTTATAACAATTGAAGAATTTTTTTCCTTGCCTTCATTAACCTTTGTGAGAGCTCCTTTTACCGACCAAAAAGGGCCCAATTGAAAAATATTCCCTAATTATTTGAATTTTAGCATTTATTGGGATTGTTGAAAAAAATCATTTCTGCACGTTTATAATTGTGTTCTTCTTTCCCTACAGTTTGCTTGAATGATAGCATTCTAGCATTTCACAAACACGGTGTTCAAGGAAGGAGTCTGAAGAATGGTGAAGTTACTCAGGAAATTGTGGACAAAAGTAGAGTATACAAGCTTCTTGGTTCAGACAAGTGAGTCCTTACCCGTTAATGCGTACTTACCTTCATAATTATGAACAATTTTATGCAGTGACCTTTTTTCCTGCAAATTTTTAAACTCAAAACTTGGAACAAAGAAGGTGGATTTAATGGGGAAGAAATAAGGTAATGAATACTGCGAGGAGTGGTGTTTCCTTGCGTGAATATTTGACCATTCATGGTCTAGTTATGTGTAGCTTGAAATATTGAAGCATTTATTTCGCGTCAAAAAACGCATGTCGTGAAAGTCGAGATTCGTCGGTCGTTGAGGTTTAATTTGGATCGTCACCAAATGTTATCCTTTAATGGACATTTCGAAAATTAAAACAAAGAGGATTGGTATTGAAAAAATGATGAAGTTTTTTGCTTCCGAGTCTACCAAGGTAGCGGAAACATTGTTTTCACTTTCGGAATGTGAAAATTTTTTTGTCTCCAAAATCAAAAATTCCACTCGCATTTTGCGTTTTAAACCTTTCTGAACAATTTTGGTTCCGTGTCTGTCTGTCTGTCTGTGTGTCTGTCTGTTAGCAAATCCTTGTTACGGACAAAACTACACGAAGTTATAGTCCGATTTTGATGAAATTTTCAGGGATTGTGCGGGTTGGGGTGTAGATGGTTCCCTATAGGTTTCATGACCCCCGGATCAGTAGTAGCCTCTGCGTATGCGCAAACGTGAAATCCTTGTTACGAGCATAACTCCGGGAGTTCTTGACCAATTTCGATGAAATTTTCAGGGATTGTTCGGTTTGATGTGTAGATGGTCCCCTATAAGTTTCATGACCCCAGGATCAATAGTAGCCTCTGCGCATGCACAAACGAAATCCTTGTTACGCGCATAACTCCGGGAGTTCTTGACCAATTACGATGAAATTTTCAGGGATTGTTCAGTAGATGTGTAGATGGTCCCCTATGAGTTTCATGACCCCCGGATCAATAGTAGCCTCTGCGCATGCGCAAACGTGAAATCCTTGCCACAAGCATAACTCTGGGAGTTCTTGACCGATTTCGATGACATTTTCAGGGATTGTTCGGTTTGATGTGTAGATGATCAATAGTAGCCTCTGCGCATCCGCAAACGTGAAATCCTTGTTACACGCATAACTCCGGCGTTCATGACTGATTTCGATGAAATTTTCATTGATTGTTCAGACTGATGTAAAGATGGTCCTCGTGAGTAGTAAAGAGAAAATAGAAGTTTTAGCCTCGAGCTTGATTGAACGAAGTTCTTTAGTCAATAATAATTTTCAATGATCTATACAGTCATGTTATGGATACGAAGAAGCTATGTGCCACACCCACCTGGCAGACGTTTTTTCTTTTAGAGGAAGGTCAGGTTGTGAACTACGTCTCAAAATTTGTTTGAAACAAGTTCATTTTGTTTCATATACAAAAGATATTAGCTGCACTTTATTGAAAATATAATAGCCTTTTGGGGCGGAAATGGAATTAATTGCCACACCTTTATAACACTCTCATTGATTTCAACCGGCAAAGCTTTCATGAAAGAAAACTATTTGGGCCACAAGCATAATTTATTTTTTTGCCTATATGAAAAACCAAGAATTGGTCGTTTCAAATTATATTTCGTAGGTTAAATAAGGAAGAAATTACCCCGAGAGTTAACTCAACTGACTTTCCTTATGAAAGAAGGAACGTCAGCTGAAGCTCGCGGAGTAGCTGTTGAAAAGAGACTATTGTCAGTAGTTGATCTATACAACAACTGTACTTAGTCACGAAGTAGAGTACTAACGAAGTACAGAGCTAGAGATAGGTATGATGTAAAGCTACTAACGAAGTACTTAGAGAGACATACGATATTCACAGACACCTCCACTCATCCATCCCTTTCCATCTACCAGTGCAATAACCCACCCCTCGTATTATGTGTCACTTCCCTTCTTTTCCTGCAGCTGATACGTTAATTAATTAGTATTTTTGTTTGGCCTTGAGGGCGAAATAACTAATTGAATAGGCAGACAATACACATGTTAAGAGTTTCCCTTCAGACCTCTCCTGCCTGAGGGTTAATCCCTTCCATCTTTTCATAGGTACATATTGGCTCATAGGTACTTCCTTCTTGAGATCAGTCTGTGTGAAGAACTGAACTCATTATGAAAGTAGTTTCATATATTTCATTATTGTACTCATTAATACATCGCATTTAATTGCCAGTTAATTTCCCACCACCCTTGGATATAAACAATCAGGTTAACATGGACTATTTCAGAGATTATTATGTTGGGCGCAGTCTAATAAGTAATCGTGCAGTGATTGAAGGAGGTGGATAAGTTGAGAGGGTTCTGTAAAGTTCATACTGTCTCGCTGCACAATCTGAGGTCCTGCACCTCCAAGTTCCGTTTCCTACTACACAACAATCTACTATGATGGTGTTAATTTTTGTCGGGAAACGAAATGTTCACTTACTAACCTTCGGTTCCCAGGGTGGTGATGCTGGAATCCCACAGATCCGTGGCTGCAGGCGCCTCACCCCACACTGGCGAAGAAGGAGCCGATCTTCACATCCTTGCAGGCCACGAAGCCTCCTACTGAATTCAAACTGCACTCGCTCGAAATTATATTTTATCAAAATCGATTAAGACCTGACTCCGTTGTATTTTCGTTTTGTTGTACATAAAACAATTGTTAACTTCAAAGTAGAATACCTCCTCTCTTCCTCTCCACTACAATTGACTTTTTGCGTACCTTATTGTTTAAGTATGACATTGACGGGGTTTAATATCATTACTATTTCGTTATAGTGTTATTTAATTTTAAAACCTATGTATTTTTACTACTATACAAGTAAATCTTTATTATTGTGATACTAGAGGGGTAAAGAAGACTGTACAGTAAAGCGTTTAAGGTTGAGTCCCATTCGTTTTCGGTCTAAGCAGTGTTAATGTGTGTATAATTTATGCGAAGGAGGCATCTTCCAATCTTGCACTGGGGTGCTTTCTCATTTTTAGTTTCCTATTACATTACGATATTTCTACTGAGTATTTCATACCAAAGAAAGCAGAAGCAACTACTGCAAATTATTTCTTGAATGGTCATACCTTTCCAATGTATTAACTTGTCCTTAACTTAATTAAGAATTTTACAATGATGCTAATTGTTGAAAGTGTCATAGTTATAAAGTCAATTAATTTTACGTGGATTTGATTGAACATTGGATGTAGATTAATTTGGTCATAATTTTGTGTCTGAAACTTTTTCAGTGCTACAGTGATATTCAAAACAACAATTCTATAACTTCTTTGACTTTGCTCAAACCTTGAGTTGATTCTGTTATTGTTCACAGTTCTACTATACATTGGATTCTTTGCAATAAAACACGATTAATGTTTCGTGAATAAAAGTGAATGATTATGTATCCGATAATCAACTGCTATGCTTACGGAGCTAAAAGTTCCCCTCACTATTAGGTAATGCTGACCTAACTCCAATTAGCCTTTAGTAAGGGTGAGTCTGGCAAAGTGCGTTTACCTTAACATTCAACCTGACAAAAGAAATAAATATATCTGATTTGCTCGATGGGTGGTCACCGAAGTTTTCTGCCTTTGAACAAAATAAATGGATAAATCAAAACCTCCTGAAAGATTGATATGTGCTCTGTTGTTAATCATTCAAAACTTGTCGTTCAGTCAACTATTATAGAGAAGTCATCAAGGAAAAAATGATCTCATTTGTGCCTTGCAAGGGCAAACTTGTACATTCTCACACTGTACACAATACTTAGCTGACCTACCCTCTAAAATGCTTTTCGCAATGCTGAATCCAATTTTGCGTTTTGAAGGAGCGTTAAGTGTTCCACTTATACAATCTGTTGACCGGGAAAGTGATGACCTGATTGTAATTTCGCCTCATTGAAGAAACACTAAGGAGATTTCGATTTGAATTTAACTGTAGACCTCAACTTTCACAACACATTCATATTTTGCTTATTCTAAAATTCGCATTATTTGGCGACACTTTCTTCAAAGTTCATGTCCCTTTTAAAATGTTCGTTCTGTCATTTTTCTGAAAGCAAAATTTGATTCCGTCTCAAAAGTACAATCCTGGCACATCTCACTTTCCCCAAATTTTCAGGATTGGAAAAGCCATAATTCCAAAACCTACTGCAGAATTTTTCGCCAAACCAACCACACAAATCGATTTTCCGCCAGATTTTTTCCTATTAATAATGATGAAAATCTCGATAAGGCCAAAAATAGAGTCGTGTCATGATCGTATTTCAGCGACAATTTGCTTATGCGAGAATCGTACTTATGCGTTATCTCTAACCTACAGTTTTTTTTAAATGTTTGAGCAATCATTTATCTTAATTTATTTGTTAAAACAGTAACATTTCTGCTGCCGTTTGTTGTCAGATGTGTAGATTACACTCCAAGCATGAATTCATTCTTATGTTCTACACGAATTTCTTGGGACGACTGGAATTAAAGGTGCGAATTTTCAGTTTAACAATGAACATATGTAAAATTCTCTATAAATGGAAGAAGAAAACATCGAAATTTCGATCCTTGAAGCAAGTTTGGTTTCTGTTGGATTTTTTAGACTTGTTCTCTAGGGTTTTGGGAAAATCTGTAGTGATTTCTGAATGATGTTTCGTAATTCTTTTAAAATCTCGATCGAGGGCTGGACCTCAATTTATTAAAGCTTTACCATAAATCTGTTTGGTTCATGCTCTGTTTTCATCCAAAAAACGCCATGATTTCTTTGATTTAAGTAAGCACCCAATAATGGAATTAAACTGATTAAAGTCGTAAATGAGATCATCATCCAGTCAGAAAAAATGAAAATTAAACTGTGCCACCCGACTCGTGATCTCCTCATCAATGGCAGTCTTCTACCGTACTATTACTTAAATTGAAAAAATGGCGTATCTAAATAATTAAGTTGGGATAAGTATACCGTTGCCAGTATACTACCTACGTGTTGCAAAAGTGATTAACGTGTTTGTTCGGGTTTCATCCAATCAAAAGCTCCAATTTCATTAATATCCCCCAACCATGTACCTACAATTTCTACACTGATTTCTCGTTCATGTTTTATGTCAACCTCAACTTCTCGCTTCTATCTTGCGTGATAGTGCCATTGGGGGATGCTGACTTTTGCCTGATAGTCAAAAAACATGAAAACAAGAAAATATATATAGACGAGTCCGTTGCCACATGCACTTTTCGTTAGACTGTCTCGGTAGGTAGTTACATTTTAAATATATATCATCATTAGATGTTATTGTAAATATTTTGTCCTTCGAATATAATCTAGTTAAAGCTGTAAATTGTGTAATTAAAAAAAAATATATCGCTGTATTACAATTGAAGTATTTTGGAACTGACCGCCGAGTGATGGTATATGGGTAGGTGCCTATTTGTGAAATTAGTTTCAAAATATAGGTTGATTTATTAGTAGAGATATTTTATTGATGTATGGACATAGTTAATGGTTGTGCCAGAATCGACCAAGACTGCGCTAGTTTTGAACCATCAGGTGGGGCAAAGGAGGAGAGTACATGTGATTCATTGTAGATGAAAATTTCTATTCGTTGCAGAAGCCATTGTTTTCTGTAATCATCTCTGAAGTTGTATGTAACTTAGGTGTTCGAATAAGAACATTTGTGTCTTGATCGCGGCTGGAT
Source organism: Creontiades dilutus (assembly GCA_031894815.1). NCBI lineage: Eukaryota > Metazoa > Arthropoda > Insecta > Hemiptera > Miridae > Creontiades > Creontiades dilutus. The sequence goes on along the minus strand of JAVIWC010008387.1, from coordinate 217,133 downwards.
ATTTTTTAGCGAGCTAATAAGCCCAAATATCGTCACCGCCTCAGAGTCCAAACTTGGCGGTCAGTGAAATTATTCCTTCCGGTTTGGGGGTATTGTCTTTACAACAGAATTATTTGAGCATGTTATCAGCCGTAGTCAGCCAAGTCAACACAAGTACCTTAATAATTGAATTTAAATTTTATCTTTATTGTAGGACAATCTAGCGGAAATTTTCAAGATGAGTGCGTTGCACGCTATTAAAAACTACAAAAAATGAATATAATCCGAAGCACTTTGGAAAGTTTATTTTCTTATAAAGCTATATATTCATAGAAAGATTTAAACGTACGACTATTTTACTTAAATTACGGGGATTTCAAAAGCAGAATTGTATAGATAATTCTAGTAGTGATCAAAGTGATGTAGATATCAATTTGGTATCTCAATATTGGGTGGGTACCTAGTTCAGACATTAGCCCGGAATTTTATTTTTTTCTTTCTCCATAGTTCAGGCAAGATCATCATTAAATGCGAGCACAAGCGATACGTTAATGCTAAATTTTCCTTCCTTCCCTCTGTTTCTCTATTTAAATTTACAAACTTAATATTTATCGACTTGATGTATTCCATATATTATTGTTATAGTCATTTCTGGATTGATCTTCGTATGACTTAGCAATAACTGCATGAAAGACAAGCATTACAAAACAAAATATTGAAAACATGTAACTAACGATGCTGTTAGAAAGATAATAAAATATTTTAAACCATTAGCAGTGTTCTCTAAAATACCTCTGATCAAAAAAAGTGAAACTGCGAGAGCTTCTGATGTAAAATACTGTTAGCTCGATGGCTTCGATACCATTTAAATACATGAAATAAAATATCATAGTTTCTTTTGGAGTACTTGATTTTTTGGCGAAAGAGCCAAATATTTTAATCCTATAAAAGACGTCTGGAACGGTCAGTATATTTTCTGTTTCACATGACAACCGTTGATATCCGTGAATCGTTTTAAAATTACCTATTCGAATTTCAAGTTAGAATATTTTGGAGCCTTTACAATAGCGCATCATCAACGAAATCCAACGTTTAAAAAATGCTGAATCGTTCCACTATACTCCAAAACAGATTTATATGGAGAATACTTTCAAACATCTTAAATGTGGGGCCCCCTGCAGAACCTAATCATCTTAGAAAATGTCAGCCAAATGAGGGGCCCCTCAGCTGAGCCTCCGATTCTAGAACAACATGAGCTGTAATGGAGCCAATACCTTAAATTTGAAGTTTCGCAAACTCTACCTAGTGAGTTCAAAGCTTTGTCTGTGAGCAGAATACTATGATGCACTCATGTTTTCTGTCTTGTGGATTTTGAAGATTTGGATTACAATTTCTGATTATAAAAATGCCTCAACTATCCATAGTAGTTATTAAATTCCATCCTGAAACCATAGGTTAACTCCACGTCCGATTCATATTCATGCCTTGCCATGGCGTTAAGGGTGGACTTGATACATCAATGTAGGCGCTCTCATCAGGGGAATGAAAAGTTGGAAGTCAGTTGTTCCTTATTGTGATTCTCCCCCTTCGCAGAAATAGTAACATCTCTACTGGTTTCAATTGTTATTGATCCAGAAGGTTTCCTCAAAACGAACTGGTAGAATCCTAGCTCTTTTTTCAATTTGGGACTCACAGGCCCGGCTGTGCTGCTAACGTGGATTTTAAAGTTGATAGATTCGCTACTGTGAACGTCTAATCAATGAAAGCAGTTCCAAGCATGATTGAACTTCATAATGTCTGATATTTCGTTCGTTCCAACAAGAGGTGCCATCGACGGGATGTGAACAGTTTTTTACTGGCACATGCGCAGTAATAGTAACTGCTGTTCTAACAGGTCAAGCCATCCAACTGCTGCTGGATGAAAAATGGGTCACACTGAAAGGTTCTGTCTCTTGCAACAAAAGAAACCTCTTAAGTTTGTTTAAAAGGTTAATTGAATTTTGGACGGCTCAAGTGTTCCAACCAACATTCATCTGCAGTTAACGGACACGAAGGAAAATCCTGTAACACACTAGGCATACAGCCTTCCATTTCCATGTTCAGCACCCCTGTTCAATGAATATGGACAGATCTTAGAATCAACCCCAATGGTAATACAATCGACTTCATGAAAAACTGGCAGCAAAATTCTTACCTTAAGAAATAGCATAGGTATTTCCAACCTCACATAGGAAATATTCTAAGCTTAGGTTCGGGCTGGGTGATCACATACACACTTGGATAACTAACAAGGCCGGCAGAGGTTTTTAGCGGTATTGCCATGCAAACAATACTTTCGAAACACGAGATTCTGAACAAAAGGGAAGCCAATGAAGAAACGATCTGTTTTTCCAGTTGTTCCCCATCCTTAGAAATTTCAATTTCAACCAAAATATGTTGAAGGGGTTTTACACAATCAGTCGTAGCGATCACAATATTTTTATTAGAAAATATACAAAAAGTACTGGCACAGAGCTATATGCTACAAATTTCACAAAGATACCTAACCCAACTCCCTTAAATTACGTAAAATTTATGAGTTATAGGGGTTCGGTATTTCTTGGTCCCCTAAACATATTTATATTTTGATTGAAATTTATATATTTATAACGTTTGAGTAGGAACAGTCTGATTAGAATTTCGATTAACATTTGGGCATGCGTGAGACCGTTGGTTGTCCTGGAAATGATTCATAACATAACCAAACACAACCAACAATCACACAAAAATTTTGAAAATGTGGACTTATAAAAAGAGGAGTTTAAATTTTCTAATTTGAGCAAGTAAAATGTTGATTCCAGTACCTACTCTCAGAGTAAATAGGAGTCAGCATTGATACGTTTTACGTTTCACTGTGTTACGTCTCCTACGTTTTATTGTGAGGAGATGGTTATAGTGGAATATAACATTTAGATACCTAGTGGAATATGTATACAGTTCTCAGTTGACGTACGATTCTCTTCATTACCTCATTGGTGTGATATTCCGTGACTAGCAACTGGAAATGAAACAGTTACTTAGTCATCTGCGTTCAGCATACTTTCTTAGATAGCATACTTGCTTAGATTGCGGGATTTTCCCGACTATTCTGTACAGTTGTTTACAGACTAACAACCAGACTATGTTGCTGGAACGATATCACTGTAATGTTGAATGAGTATTGTAAGAAGTAGCAGATCAAGAAGGTTGATGACTTGACAATTCATTTAGGGATGTTTTTGATTTCTTGGCAATCCAAGCGTGGTGAATATGTGAAAGACTCAAGATGCCATTGTACATTTCAGTCTGTAAAACGAAATTCCGCATTGCATTATTCTGTCGTGTACTATTCCATTACTCTTGATGATCCTGGAGAGACAGTTTTTTGATCACGAAAGACTCCCCATTCAATCTTCACTAGTATGCCCTGCTAGAGGTAGTTCACTTTTTAAGGAAAATTGGTTGTCACTCAAACCTTGAATATCACAGTATTTTTTAGTGGTGGCACCACATTCGATTAGTCATGAAGTTTAGTATGTATTAGTAGGAACTACAATAGTTATTGTTTTATTAGTAGGTTCTACTATTAGTTAGGGTACCTACAGTAAAAGTGGTGTTAGAAAGGTTAATCCTGCCATAGTAATTTTAAGTAACTAGGCACCTATTAAATTTCCTACCAAAAATGGATAACTACAGGCTCGCATACCCCAACATCATTGAATTCCCATACTATCATCTTGGTACTGGTCGGATCAGGTGGTATGTACTCCAAATAAGGTAGCGTGTAAAGAAAAGTTTGTGTTTTCATGTCGCGAATCCATAAATCCTCATCTGTGGTCACAATCATGATATCGTTCAAATGAATATGCAGTTTAATGACACTTCCACAACGTCTAGGGAAAACAAATGATTCTGTTTCTGCCAGCTTGGATAAGTTGTACACTGTTACTTGTTTGGTACGTTGGTTCTGATTAAGCCACCTAGCGTACAACAACAGACTCCCACACGTTTGAGGGCTTTCATAAATGCATATTGGATGGAATTCCTCTTCAGGTTTCAGACCGGATATGTCAATAGAGGTTAAAAGACAACCAGATAAATCAAACACGTAGCCTATATCCATTGTAAAGTCAGAAAACACAACCATATCTGATTCAGTGAAGAGTACAAATGGTGATTGGTAGTCTCTATTCAGAACTCCACTGTAATAGCACATCTTCTTTAAATCATAACAACAGATTGTTGTCTTTTTAGACATCCATGTCACGTTCAATCCCACACCATTGTCATTCAATGAAAAAGAAATTTCAAATATTCTTCCAACAACCTCAAATTCAGGAAGCTTAACTTCGTTTGTTTTTGTTAGTGTCTCAAGATTCCATATATGAAAGATACTTTGTGGTATAATACCAGATTCAGTGTTGCAAATTATGCCTACAAAGGTTTTGCCATTATGATCACAACTTGCCTTAATGACACTTGAATCTTCGAGGGAATACACAACTTGGCGAAAAGGGAACCAATCTCATCTACTAAATTCAAACTGTACTCACTCGAAATTATATTTTATCAAAATCAATTAAGACCTGACTCCATTGAACTTTTAATGAAATAAAGTACATCGTCTGTTTTGGGGTACTTGATTTTTTTTTCTCGAGAAAGTTGAGTTGTTTATCCCCAGAAGAGACAACGTCTGGAATGATTTGATTTATAAGAAAAATGTTAATATTCATGAATCGTTTAAAAAGTACCAAGTCGAATTTCGATTTGGAACATTAAAATAGTGTTTTCAAAGAAATCTTGAAATATGTTGAAATCCAGGACTCGTTTCAGAATACTCCAAATCAAATTGCTTTGGAGAATACTTTTTAACATTCAATTTTGTAAAATGTTGGGGCCTTCACAGAAGATAACCATCTTGAAATATTGCAGCTAATAACAAGTTGGGGCTCGTGGCACACATGTTTTCTCTCTTGTCGATGTTTGAAGATTTCTATTACAATTTCTGATTATATAAGTGTCTCATAGTAGTTAAAAGATCCCAGTTGAAACCATGGTTTAATGAATGTGAAAACTACGAACTCGGCGTTCGATTCATATTCATGCCTGGCTATGATCAATACATCAATGTAGACGCTCTCATCGGGGGAGTGAAAACTCTTGACATGGAAAGTTGCAAGTCACTTGTTCGTCATTGTCATTCTTCCCCTTTGGAGATATAGTGGGTTCTTTACAGGTTCCAGTTGTTACTGATCCAGAAGGTTTCCTCAAAACTAACTGGTAGAATCTAAGCTCTGTATCTGTTTTCAATTTTAAATTCACAGCCATGGCAGGTTTGACCGTGTTGCCAATGTGGATTGGAAAGTCGACAGGTTTGCTACTGCGAACATCTGTGCAATGAAAACAGTCCCATGTATGATTAAAGTTCACAATGTTTCACAGTAGGTTTGTTCCAACAAAAGGTGCCATAAACAGAATTTTAACAGTTTTCAACTGGCAAAAAAGTTTTCAAGTAGAAGGGATTCACTGATGAAAATAAATAACCAACTTGGAATTAATGATAAACATCATGTTACGACTGTGCTATGATAGGTTCTGCAATGCGACATTGTTATGCCATGAAAAAATTTATCATGGCCGAGTTGTGCTATAATTTTTGAATGTTATTCCTTTTAATACGTAACATGAGTAGGTGCCTGATCTGGAAACATTGGTGTCGTAACATAACATAACATAACTATGAGGAAAATGAAACCATCTCGACAGGACTAAGTTATTGATTCAGAAAATGAAATACCAAGAAAAATATTTGTGTTTTCTGCATGGAAAAAAGAGGTTTATGAAGATAAACATCAATGCAACTTATTTGAAATCAACGAGTTTTTTCTCTCCCCTCATGTTTTTCATGTCCTCTTAAGACTATTAATCACATTAGATAGAGGTAGTGAGTACCTAATCGTTTGGTACGTTAAGATGTTGGATACAAATCAACTATTCACGCTGTTATAAATTATGTTTCTTTTTCATTTTACATTCACTCTACTTTTTACCCGATCATTCCTATACGTGGTTTACGTGGATTCCTCGTGGAGTTCGAGTCATAGTTACTAGAAGCAGCTATTGTAAAAATGGTTTAGCTTTCTATATATAGTCATCAAAACAGTAGGGGTGTGATAGATTTAATATTACTAGTTTGGCCTTGCATGGAATCAATCACTAACTAGGACTTACGCATCTCAAGGTGGGCACATGTTGTATTCGCCCAGAGACTTTTCGTCAAGTAGAACAGCGAACTAGCTTTGATCAGTATCTGGGGAACACAAAGCAGCGTGACCCACCCGAGCTCGGTGCTTAAGCGAATATTAGGACGATTGCTCGTGTCTAGTATACGCTCCTCTTGATGTATGGAGGAACCTCATGGAGGAATCTTATTACTGATGTTGCAGCGATCACTGTTATTGGAGGAGGGAGGAAGAAAAAGCAGTGGGGATGGCTTCTCTCTCAACAAGTTGTCTTTTCAAGTAGCTATCTAGCCAACAAGAATTTAATAGGTGGATTCAATAAACCGATGGAATGAAAAAAACCTTCTTTTTCCAAGATAATAAATTATTAAGATTATGATAAATACTTTTTAATATGTCGATTGAGTGAATTTTGAATTGAAAGGTTGTTAACATCGAGAACAAGCGTTTGGGCGAATGTATGTGCCCATAGGCGAGTATTCGTATCCGTCGGTGAGGGTGAAAACCCGATTAGAAGTAGAGCACCCGAATGGTCGCTGTTTGACGAGCACCTAGAGCTCGGGAGGAGTTCGCCTAGGTGCTCGCCAAATGCCTGATGTGTGCCTGCTTCATGTAGCTATGCTGGTTATGTAGCTATGCTGAATGTTTTAAGACCATACAGTAAAAACGGAAATCTACCATTCTTTCATATTTTGTCGTATTAGTCTGCCTGACCCAATCCTAGCCCAGCTACTTGATTTCGTATTAACTGAATTCTTAAAATTTAGTCCAGCTTAATTAAACACTTACCGTCAATTGTGAAAGATGAAGGGCAGGTTATTAAAGGAGAGTTGCACTCAACTTTGTACGTCACTCTAGATTGGAATAGGAAACCCATGTCACTCTGGCCTATATGGTACTGTCGTGATATCCAAACCATTAATTTTAGCCCCAGTGGGGTTTCTGAAAATGTGCAAATAAATGAAGCCTGATTAGAAAACCAGTCGGATTGCAAATGTCATCCTGTACTTACACATAGCTGAATTTGTTAATAACTTCAGTTCTTTACCATAGGTGTCCTTATCGATGATAACTAAGCTTAAACAAATTATGGGCAGAGAGATAATCTCATATTGGATTTCCAGTTCCGTGAAAGTTTGGTAATTGTTATTTATACCAAAATAGTCAAAGCGATTACTCATCTTTTGGCTTTAGTTTTTACGTGCGTGCGGATAAAATTAATTTCTTCTTGATTCGCAGTCAAATGAGAACTTTATTAAAAATTAGGTAATGAAGGATTATTTTTGTGATAATGTAAAAGTAGGTTTAAGAAAATGAAGGAATCATGTCTCAAGTTTATTGCGCGCCGGATCTGTAATCTGGACATTCTCATTCTTTCCCTTCATTTGGCTCTTGCTGGCGATAGCGAAAGAAATGACGGACGAACAAAACTACCCAGAAAAGCTCAAAACCTGGCAGTTTGAGCTTTATGATGAGCAGTTTACTTAAATCCTTATGGAATACCAGGAAATTTTCCGATTTGTTGGTGAGGTAGCTCCTTAAGCATCTAGAAGTTTAATTAAAATTGATAGCTAATTAGTTTGTAGGTACCCAAATAGTCGTCCCAAAACGTTTTCTCGACGTCATTGAGAGTGTGCGAAAGCATGGCCCTGGCGGCTGACCAGAGCTTGAGGTTCTTGGATGGGAACTGAATATGCACAATCCGAGGACAATTGGGGTCGTCGCAAGTTTTATCCGAAGGTGTAGAACATTGCCTGGTTGGGATTCGTGGGTAGAGAATGTGCTGTGGAGCCCTTGTATCAGGGATTATGCTCACCTTCAGAAGAAGGAAGTTTCAAAATTAATTTAAAAAAACATCAGATACGGAGAAATTTAAAAAACAACATCAATTCAATTGGCTTTAAAAAAGCATCACAGGATAGAGGATTATTGAATTTCATTTAAAAAATGTTTAAATTATTTTGATCTTATTTGTGTGCCTGCACATCACAATAGAGCGATTATTGAATTTCAGGAGGCACACAAATATGACCAACTGATCAATCCAAATACGTATTTTGGTTGAGAACCGATTGAAGTGCTCTATGCATTTCTCCTGAAATTCAATAATCGCTCTATCACCTGTGAAACACGCACTCTCCAAAGCTTAGTATAAATTAAAATCATGAACGCAAGCCAATTGAATAATAACCCCCAGTGAAAGAATTTGCAGCGTTTTCTCGGCGTACACAAGTAACCCTTTCCTCAAAATAATCAAACTTTGTTTTCTACTACTTAACATATAATTCCCTAATACAAGAAAATATGGAGTTGGAAACAAAGTGCTAAACATAATTTGATTAAAAAAAGGGAATAACGAAAAACCTAATAAGGCTTTATGAAATCATATCTGCAACTACTTGATCAAAAATACGGTGGAGAAAGTAAAATGGAATCGCTGTTCTTTGATTCAATAAGCTGGAATGCTAGCGATGAAAAAATGAACGAAATTAATGGATTCATAGGTCTTTTAGTTGATGACAAATTTAAGGAGGTTGGATTATCCCCAGCTATTGCAATTTGCTAAGTATCGAAAAGAACTGGTACAAAATAAGGACCGGGTCGAACTTTATTCTTCAGGAATAGGTATATCCCCAAAATTTAATGAATTCAATTACTGAGAAATTAATTCTAGCACGTAATTGAACCGCGTACGAAATACCGTGAGACGAATTAGATGTGAAGAAGCTCGTCCCGAAGTGTTCACGAATGAATGAACTATTTTGAGTCAACTTCGTTTAAAGTAAAAATTTGGTTGTAGAAAGACCCCCATTTAATTTAGATAGCTTGCTATTTAAATTAGTAGGTGTACATGAGAAAACTTGGGATGGCTCACTTTGACCAGAAAGTCCCCGATTTTTGGGTTAGAGAATATAATCCAGTACTCTTTAGTCTTAAGCTGGAGGGCCCCTGCGTATATGTTGAGTGGTACCGGGAGCTGCATCAATGCCGGTATCTCCATGGTCGTTTGCGAAAGATAAATCGGGCGAATCACTTTCCTGTTTATCATTTGGGACCATAGCTTCGGTTTGTACTTACCTGTACAGTAACAAGTTATGCATAACTTTCCATTTTCAGCACTCTTAATTAATAAATATTGACATTCCCTAGAATCAATCCCACTGGCATTACTCTCTGGTTACAGATTAGTTGACTGAATAGATCACATGACTCCCCGTTTCCCCCACTCTCCCAGCCGATTTCTGAGACACACAGCATACCTGTACCATGTCAGAAATCTTGAACGGGAATGAGCGATGATCAATGCCAATTCCCTCTACTAGCAATTTTTGAAACTAAACAGTTCAATTCTCTAGTAAAATATTAGTTGACTGAATAGATCACATGACTCCCTATTCATGAAGAACTGACGATAAATTTTATAGCTAAGAAAAAAGGAATGATATTTCCAACCCTGCATGAACTTCACATTGGAAATATTGTACGCTCAGACCCCGCACGTTGGTTGCCCTGGAAGACGCTCCGCCCCGCTGGGGCCCTCTCCCCTTCACTGGCGAATCAAGCTCGGATCCATATATGAAAGATACTTTGTGGTACCCATAATACCAGATTCAGTGTTGGAAATTTTATATCGTGCTAGTGAAACTACTTCTATTAGTAGGTACTTCTGCTAATTACTTGTACTATTGAATGAAATAATTTTATCAAGTTCATGATGATAATTTTAGTGGCCATAAAACCTAATTTTGAAAATGTCATCTGTTAGCAAATCTTGGTCGACCAACAAAGTTGAGAATTGGAAAGAAATAACCAAAAATGAAAAAAAAAACTATTATGGACAAAGTCTGTAGGTATCTACTTAGCCCACCTGGTTTGGGTTCGCTTTCGGCTAAACAAATGGTGAACTCTCCTTCCTGAGAAAAAGGAGAGTTAAGATTGGCTTTGACGTTGGCGGTTTTGTACAGAGGGCAAGTGATGTTGACAGCAAACTTGTGTTGGAGTTTAACCGGCATTCCTTTCAAGATAAAAACCAAGTTTTTGGCGTAGCCTCCAGGGACGTAAGAGCCACAGAGAAGCAGTGTTGCTAAAAAAAAGAAGAAAATGAGGTTTAATTCATTGAGGGAATGAGAGAATTCACTGGTATGTAGATCCCTATGGTACTCTAGACTCCCTACCTAAGATATACAACTCAAAAACCAAGTTTAAGAGTTTTTAGGTTGTAATTGCAACAGGTACCTACCGTACTGATTCTCTAACCCGTAATTAATTGGTATTAAACTTTTCCAAGCAGTGCACCATTGCGCTCAAATCCCCATAATTCCCTCTCGTGATATCCTCAGAATCCCTGATGGAAGAGTCTTTTGCGTCCCTGCTTTATCAGAATGGAGTAGAATATTGCGCCCCTTCGTTAGACTATTGCGCCCAGGCCATCACTACCAACTCTCAACAGCCCTTGGTCGCAATGGGATATGACCCTCTATTTCAAATCAGATTTCAAGGTGGTTCGACGTTTAGGGCACCTACAAGGCTGCAAATGAAAACAATTGAATCGTCCGAGACTTTGCCACCATGAATTCGCCACCATACTCCAGAAAATGCAGACTCCCGGACCTGGATGATGGCATGGCTTCTTAGAAGTAATTTCCAGTTCTAAATGGCCCTAAAAACCGCATACTGTGCCTGACCCCCAGTTTTATTGTTTCATTCGAAATAACTTGTTTGTGATTAACATTACGTAGTTGAAATTTGGCTGGCAGATTGACTGAACTTTTCTTGATTTTTAGGGAACAACCCCTTAGCCCAACCCCCTTTCAAACCTATAAAAATACAGTTAATTATTACTCATAGATTTATTATTTCTACATTAAATTGCCCTTCTACGTTAATCACTGATATATGTACCTGTTAGACGTAGTCTGGGGTACATTATTTACAACCGGCATCTCGCACATTGTCCGATTACTGGGGTCAATGTTGGATTTTTGGTGTACATTTTGTAAACTTTGGTCTGGAAGACTTCGATCGGCGTAGGAAATTCATAATCTACATATCTTGAAACGTAAACCAACATTTTAAGGAGGGTGTTGGACGGGGTTGAGCAAACAATTGTTTCTTGGTAGATCACAAAGGTTTATTGAGAAACCTTGTGACATTGTGGAATGGCACGATCCCTCTATCCTTCTACTCACATGTTTGGTAATTTATACGCAATATTATTTGTAAATTGTAACTATTTAGGTGGTGATTATGTTATAATCAAATTATTATTACTTTACCAGTAACTTTGTTGATGCTTTTCGCAAAAAAGTTAATGTCGAGCTTGCAACTGCCCCCAGACGGGATGTAAATGCTACTCTTCCGATTGGCGAGAGAAAACGCATTGGAGGGGTCAAATGTTTTGATGGCGTAACCAATACCATGATCTGATGGGTTTGTCAATTTGAAGTGTTTGTGTACCGTGTCAGCTAGACACGCCTCAAAAATAAGAGTTTCCTGAAATGAATAAACTTGTGTTGGATATGACTGATGGTGGAGATTGCATGAAGTTAGTTTTATGAAAGAGGTCCTTACTTTTCTGATCGGAGTAGGCATTTTATTTTTAAATGTAAGCTTTATTGACCATATTATCCACAGTTCCGAATTATTATCAGAGTAAGTAAACCTATCATCTCAAGCGCTTAAAACAAAATACTTTTCTTTTTTTCAGCATATGGTTTGAAATTATAGATAGGGAGATGATATCATGTCGCAAAACCAGTAAAAGCTGAAGATTATATACGTTTAAGAGATGCTTTATATTGGTCAACATGTTATCTTGTCCTCATCTTCCACGGGCTAGCCGTGATACTCGTTTGAAAAAACGACGCTAGGAAATAATTATAAGTATTTATGTATACCATAAATGGACTCCATAATTATGGAAGTCCTGATTTATTTGTTACCTTCATCGGTAAAACCGAGTGGGCAGAAATAAAGGTAGGACATTTTTCTGGGAAACTATCTTGTGCCCGATATTATATTGTAGCAGGGGTCTACAAGGGGTGTAGCAAGGTGGGCATGGTCTGAGAAAGCAACGTTATACAGGGTGTCCCAGGAGTTATACACAATCCGACTCCTCCGCGTTCTACAGCTCATTTCCGACGAAAAATGTCTTCTAGCAATTTTTTGCCAGAGACTTCGTTTCCGAGCTATTCGCGATTTAAGATTTTTTTCGTGTTTTCGATCTTAAGTCATTAAAACTGTCATAACTCCCTCAATTGTGGAGATAGCTCAAATTTGATGACATCGTTGGAAAGAACGTTAAATTTTCTATCTATTTGATGTCAGAAAACTTTTTTAAATTGCATTGAAGATGTGCGATTGCTGCGCAAAATGTCAGTTTTGTCAAAATCTTGAAATCGCCTGTTTTTCATCTCGTCTAGAAACCCCATGAATTCTTGATTCAGAACTGTGCGGACGTGGTAAAACGTGCGCCAAAATGTCAGCTTTCCAACGGTGTAGTCGTTTTGGTTTGAAAAAATATTTTTAGTTAAGGAAATGGTGTTTAACTGCAGAAAAACGTGTGTTTTCTGTTACAATTGAGGTTTTTCCATAAGTCTCGAAGATGAATGCAACTTATCGCAGTCGGAAATGAGTTGTAGAATACGTAGAAGTCGGATTGTGCATCAGTCCTGGGTCACCCTGTATCACTTAAAAGATCTAATGTTAGAAAATTAGGAAAGCTACGGAGGAGGCATTGTCTTGGTCAGGGGCTAGGATATGCAATGACCCGCACGACCGCTCGGTCTTGAAGGAGGGGTTGCTTTGTGCGCCGTGTATTATCAACCCTAATCTGAGTTGGCCGTAGCATTGGGTGTTGCAATGTTGAAAATTTGTTGTTTCTGACCAAATTCAGTTTTAGTAAAATGTTTATTGACTGAACATGTTATCCAGCTGTTGGACAATGGTAAGATATTGGGGTTTAAATTGAGTTCATACAAAGAGTTAGAGTTTAAACAAGATTGATAAGATTTATATTAAAAAATAAACGTTTAAAAATGAAATATGAAAACGAATTTAATGAATGAAAACGTTCGTTTGTGATCAGCGTCTACGGCATTTCCAAGCGGTCCAACCAAAGTCAGGATAATCGAAGATCCGAGAGATAGCTATTGTTTGTGTTCATTTACGATTGATTGCGATGATTTGCTTTCAGTTGAGTAGCTATACCACAAGTGAGTATGTTGACATGATTTTTGTGTACGGTTTTGCCAATGGTAATGCTACTGAAACAGCAATAGAGTCACACTCCTCCTGTGTACAACTCGCACCCTAGCGAACACGAGGAAAAAATATTGGTGATAATATTATTTATGTCACTGATCCTTCTTTATCTAGAAAACAATTATTGTATTTTTATCACTAAGGTTTTGGTTATTACTACCAGCTATGTTCAATAGCTATAGCGCACCATGATGAATGGGAATATGCAATACGTAAAACCTCGCTGAATGAAATACAGCGAGGAAAGAGGCGAAAGGAAAGAGTTGGTTATGGTACGGAAGCCTGGTTTGATAAGGGTCCATAGTGTCATCAAAAAGATGAATGCAACTCATCGCAATCAATCGTAAATGAACACAAATAGTAGCCGTCTCTCGGCTTTTCGATTATCCTGACTTTGGCCGGACAGCTTAGAAATGCCGTAGACGCTGTTCACAAATGAACGGGTTTGTGCATCCGACAAAACTAACTTAAATCGTCACTTGAGAGGTCCGGCGTTGTCACCATTCGATTCAACGAGAAAAGTTACGTAGGTATGTCCCTCCACCAACCTTTTTTCGTCGAGACTTTTGGAAAAACCTCAATTTTAACAGAAAACATCTGTTTTTTTGCAGTTTAACACCGTTTCCTTAACTAAAAATATTTTTAAAAATCAATACGATTACACTGTTGGAAAGCTGACATTTTGGCGCACGTTTTACCATGCCTGCACAGTTCTGCGTCAAGCATTCAGGAGGTTTCTAGCAGTGGCCGATCCAGGATTTATGTAAGGGGGGGGGGGGGGGGTACAACCTACCGGGGGGCCTGGGGGTATGGAAAAAACCCCACAGTGAACTATCAATTTAAATTTCAAAATCTGTAAAACATGTAGTATATTTATATTATATCTACTAGAGATTGGGGGGGGGGGGGGCACGTGCCTTCGTGCCCCATCCCTAAATCCGCACCTAGTTTCTAGGCGAGATGAAAAACAGGCGATTTCAAGATTTTGACAAAACTGCCATTTCGCGCAGCAATAGCACATCTTCAATGCAATTTAAAAGTTTTCTGACATCGAATAGATAGAAAATTTAACGCTCTTTCCAACGGTGTCATCAATTTTTAGCTATCTACACGATTGAGGGAGTTATGACAGTTTTAATGACTTAAGATCGAAAACACGAAAACAATTTTAAATCTCGAATAGCTCGGAAACGAGGCCTCTGGCAAAAAATTGCTAGGAGACATTTTTGGTCGGAAATGAGTTGTAGAACGCGTAGGAGTCGGATTGTGCATAACTCCCGGGATACCCTGTATATGGGTATATTATGCCATGGGCGATATTATGTTGGCTTATTTTGGGTTGGAACTCCTCAAAGACAGGAAATGATTCCTAACAATCAGCACAAACCAAACCACACTTATAATTTCATCACAAGTAAACCGGCCAACGAAGTGGGCATGGAACAGCTAGTATAGAATAAATATGAAGTGTTATAGTCCAGGGATAGTTATATAAGAATACTATTGACATTGAAAAAATCGGCAAATCCACTTTTGCAATGGAATATAACTTATAACAAGTTTGCTACAAAATGATAATCAACACTATCTTTGTTCCACACATGCTCAAATTTCAACACAATTTAACACAAATGAACTCATTAGATAATTTAGGAAAATTCGCTTGTTCTATCAAGCTTCATGACGGGAACTTTCTCATTTGGAATGTTCATTGATTTGTATGTGGTCAATAAATTCGCAAATTGATAGTCATCCGTTGTCTATGGTTTAATTTGACAGAAATCAAATGTTATTAGAACAAATTATCTTCTATTATGTTCTTAACAAGACTTATCGTTTGAGAAATTGAAAGTGTTATAAACTAAAACTTACATGCGGTAGGTAAGTTGGAAGAATAGAATATAGGAGACAACACAACATGAGCATTTTGACGGAGTGTGGAGATTCCAAGTCTTGTGCTCTAATTGTAAGCCCGACACCAATCTTGTTCCAAACCAAGCTAAGGATTGCAAGGTTCTGTTGACTCTGTTGACCCAATTTCAAAGTCGGTAAACTCTTTTACTTAATTCAACTTTATATATTCATGAAAAGAGTAAATATACAAGGCCGAACAAGTGAGTAGATGGTGACAATTCTACTAAAGGGTTATGGAAACACTGCAAATGATCACATATAGGTTTATTATTTCTGTAATAGATATCCCTTCTCCGCAAATCACTCATCTATGAACATTAAACTTAGTCTGTGATACATTATCTAGATTCAACACCTAACGCCTCCAAGATGAAATTTGAGCGGCTGCCAGCCACGCGGGCCAACTCAGATGTACAGTTGAAATAGCTGTGCAGCGCGTCTCTCCTGCGTGACTGTCTACCTGTCCGTAAACGACAGATTTTAATTATCCGAGGATGAGGTTTTTAATGGTCAGCGAATGGGTGCTCATACTGGCTCATCATCAATGTTGGATTTTTCAGCTAAATTTCTTTTCACTCAATTTTTGGAATCAACGTACTATCTTGAAACTTTTGAGGGGGTTACCATTTTTTTTCGTGGTTGATTACAAAAGTTCATTATTGAAAATAATAAACCAATATATGATCAAAAAGGAACTAAAATATTTACACTTACTTCCGATTTATTGGACGGATTCCAATATATGTTGGACCAGTACTGGTCCTGAAGGAAAGGGCAGAAGTGGGATGTTATTAGCGCCAACACTATTCCGTCTTCGAGGTCGTAGCGGAAATTGGTGATTTGTCTGGGCGGAATGCAACCCGGTCTGCCCAAATTAAATACGTCATTCATCCAGGAAAGCAGGTAGTCTTCGCCCTTTTCGTTCTCGGCAATGGATAATGACGCTCTCTGGCTTCCCTTGGTTTGAAGTTTCGATTTCAATTTCATGCTTGATGATATAATTGATCAAATTAATGAATTGGAATTTCGTCACCTTTTTTCTCCAATTGTGTACCTATGTAATTAACACAAATGGTTCCTCTCAAAATTAATATGTTACTATTGTAAGGGTCATTCTGCGATGGGTGGTCGATTTTTCTACTCGTTTACCTCAAACTTTCAGCTATCCTTGGCAGTTTTTTAATCCTCAAAGAAGTTTAGGCCAACTATTTAAAGAAACATTTTCAATTTTCAAACGCTAAGAGGATAATATTGTAAAGACTGGCACAGGTGATCAGACTGTCATCAACTTAATCTATAACTAACATTTTAAAGCTTCATAAAAAAATATTTCATTTTCAGAATCTACTTTTAGATTTGATTTCATCATCATGCTTCAATATGCGTTAGACAATTTCTATTAAATAGGGCAGGAGTTTAATAAAAACAATATCTACATTTTTTTCTTAATTTTATACATTTCAAATCACTACACTCATGTTCTTCATTTAATTCATCTGTTGTACATCACTCAAACTGTGAGACTGCGATTACAAATGGTGAACAGATTCGATATGTGAGTACCCTTACTTGACTTTTTCACTTGAACCTGAAAGAATTGTGACGTCCGATGACTTGGTGGTTTCAATTATAGCTGGGTAGAAGACGAGAACTTTGTAGAGCTGTAGAAATACGTCAAGCCAGCACTGGATCGTCAGCCGTTCGTAACTCTCTCGCGTCATCACTACATCCATCTGTGATACCTAACAGAACGCACTTTATTCTTACAAACTCTTTCAATTTAAAATTATAGTAGCAGGATTACGAGACTGCAAGCTAATGCATATCTGAAATATCGGCCTAATTGTCTCTTTGAAATTTACAAATAAAAAAAAACAAGGGAACAAAATTGCCAAGTTGGGCGTACAACACTTGTAGTAACGCAAGTTACCTGGAAACATCACTATCTCAAATCATTTCATAAAAACGCTCCCATCTGTTGCACAAAGGTTCATTATTTCTGTATTACATAGCCCTTCAACGTAGATCTTTGGCTTACCAATAATTACATTAAACTAAATGTCGAGATTACAGGCACATCTCCGGTAAATGGATGATTTCTTATCCGAATTTCGTTAAGATATGTCCGTTTTTGTACTATTTACGTTACTAAACTGCATGTAGGATATTATCTTGAAACGTAAACCAAAAAAATGTGAGAGGAGACTGCTCCTCAACTGAAATGATGCATGGGAGAAAGCGTTATGGACAGTACTTTCGTTTAGCGTAAAATATTTTCAGGGCTGCCGCCAGCCACTCATCTTGCTCAGTTCCGTGTTAAATACAACCCTTCGGGTTTTTTCAAATGGGGAGCGAACGGATGATCAAAACAGTAACCCGAGAGTCTCATTCAATTCACACATCTAATTAGGGTTATCGTCTCCATGAAACCCAGACCAAAATCACCATTGCTCATGGAGATAAGCATTTGTAGAGTAACCACTTCTTAACGGTTCACCTAGTTTCAACATCTATTTGTTCCAGGACTGCTAGTGATGTGTTTCCTAGATTGAATGGCGAATCTATAAGAGATTTGCAAGGCATCGTAGTATTGGGAAGCGGACTCAAACGGTGTGAACAGTCACCCAGCCCAAATAGAGTTCGTGAACCCTGTTCACGAACGTTCGAGCGCGTTCTACCTCTTGTCCTTGAACCATACGAATCATCCAAGGAATATAAGTTCGTCCTGCGCCCTTGTAAGCAGCACATCGGATGGAGCGGCTAGTGCCACCTAAAACTTTTGAAGGCACGTATATTTTGGCCCTTGTTATTTTGTGTTTCCCTGAAGTATGTATGGAGTGAGAAACGAGAAATCCCTGTAATAACTGTGTTTTTCAAAATTAAAAGTTGGGAAATTTCTTAAAAAGTCCTGTTTTACCACGCCTCGAGTCAGCTTGCAGCTGTAAAGAATTCCTTCCTTTCAGAAAGGAGGAGGAAAGAGGAAGATTCCTCCTTTGGCAGCGCGTTTATCTAAAAATTGAAGCAGCACATATTGCTGTGTTGAATGTTCAGTTTTCGTTAGACCTTAAGGCTGATGGTGGGCATGTTCTGGTGGGCATCATTAATGCTAATAATTTATAAAAATTGCATTGTAATATTGATGAGATTTGTATGACACACCTATAAAGCACAACATATTCCAGTTAGGGGTCGGATATCAGCTGAAGGCTTACAATTAACTAACGATTAATAAGTATTGGAACATGATAAACATGTTTTATTACCATGTTAACTATTCCACTTACTCCGTAATAAGAACTAGTTATAGGCAAATGGAGGGGTTTAAGTTTCTCGTGATAGAACGTATAATCGTCGTACTCCAAAAGGTAAAGCGGGGAAACATGGATGAGCCGTCCGCCCTGTCGCTTTAGGAACGTCAAGATGGCTTTGTACACGAGGATTGCGTGGCCAATGCGACCGCCTTTGTCTTGGGGAATATTGCTGTGAAATTGAAAAATAAGGTTTTGAAGAATTAGGAAATTAGGGAAAGGTTTCGCTAACAGCCCGTAATGGAATATACCTATCTTCCTAATTCATGAACTTCCTAAAAACTGAAACAAAAAGGTGATGGCATGACCTAGTTGCCCCTTCTAAGGACTGAGGGGTGAGTGCCTGCCACACATGTTACGCAAATGTAGCAGTTTCATGAATCTAGAAGGTGGAACTATCCATATCCACCACAAAACGCTGAAAATTATTACACAAAAGATCATTATTTCTACGTTACATAACCTCGCTATACCTCGGAATTGATTTATAGATGTCCCAAAGGTGATCTCTGTAAACAATACTCCCTGAGTGTATAATAAAAGCTGATATATAAATATCTCCTATGGAGTAGAATACAGTACATCGACATAGTCAATACAAATCATAAGTGGAACAACTGAAATTTAATGAGATGCAATAAAACACCTACCAACGCTTCACCTATCTGCAAATGTACACTTAATAAAAGTTACGGCAACCTAAATTTCAAAATGAATTTTTGTAAACAAAATTCCTTGAAAACACTGGAATAATGCAGGTAATTAGGCGATTTTTACCACGATCAGATTCCTTTTTTTCCCACATTCACATTCGTGTTGACTTTCTCTTTTCGGCCAATGGCCGAGCCTTCTAGTTTGGTATTTTCGGGGAAAAGCTCCGGGCGGTGGGTAGCGTACGGCGGACGGACGGAATTTTTTAATTTGATTTTCTGATCTACCCATCTTGGAACAACAAATTTTGAGGACTGTTGAAATATTTTCGATTTAAAAGGTTCATTCAGAAAAGAAAGTAGTAAATTTGCCGTAGCAGGCTTAAAAAAAAATTATCAAAATGCATTTTTTGTTTTAAGAAAATTCCGTTTAATGTAAAAACGTAATTTTTTACGTACACTCAAAATCCACTCAACACCCTCAACACACTCAAAACCCTATTTGCCTCTCAACGAATAAGGAATTGCCATGCCCTTTTCCCTGGTGGAAGTGCTGAATCAAAGTTGAAAATGCCTATTAATCAGATAGTATTTGATTAGAACTTAGGACTGTAAATTAAGACAAAGGCTTTCCTCCTTAATACTTCCCTTTTTCTTCGTGAAAGTCAACATTTTGAAAGTTTGTGGCACAACTATACTTCAAGTGGGATCGAATAAGGTAAGAATCGGCTGAGGATTGTGGCCTGAGCAGCTACAAAGTCGTTGGTTGGGAAACGAAATCAATCAATAAAACACTACTTTTCGGCTTTAAAGGCCGAAACTGTAGATTAAGAAATTGAATACTGACGGTGGTAAAGGGTATTGTGCCGTGAATTCCCTGCCAGTAAGCTTGATTATAAGATCCAAAATGTTTTTGACATCTCCGAAATGCTGGTTTTTGTTAGTTGAGTGGAGGGCCGATTGGTATTGCTCCGAGTAATAAACCATTTCCCCGATGATCATCCGATACTGCCCTTGGAACCCTTGCTCGTAAAGCCAGTCTTCCATGGCTTTCTTGGTTCTAAAACATAAGGAACCTTCACGTTAGCTCTGTGTGGAATTTTCGAGAACTAGAATATACAATTTCATAGAGCAAGCAAGATATTCAATTGACTCTAGCTTTTGTACTTTGCATTGAATTGAGCAATGCACCGAACAACAATCCATAAACTCAAATTAACATTAACAGGTATTTATGTACAACCTCCGCTATATTGGTTGTGGCGTTACTTCTATTTATTCCAAGATTGTAAATACGGTGAACTGCAATCGGGGTCCTTAGAATTCAGTTTTTGACTATGAAAATGCACTGGGAGTGTAGGAAATGGTTGCATGAATTTCAAATTTGCGTGTGTAATCTGATGACTGTGTTCAATTGTTGAAATTGAATCCCCTCCATGTCTTGTTACATAGGGCGGAACTAGCAACCGCTCAACTGTGCACGTAAAATCTGAGTCATGTACAACACTGCTAATCATTGTGTGGTGTAACTTCTGAGAGAAAACAAAAATGCAGGAATCAGTCACCACCGCTGAAAGAAAATAGATTTAGGCGTTGGAGGGGAAGGCTTTTTAAGAGACGGGGTGTCCCACACCCTCCTGGATCAATTTTGATAAGCGTTCTTTTACTGACGAAGCACTGTTTTAGAGGGACGTTGTAGAAATGGAAACGCAAATAATTATTCCGGTATACGGAACGTGAAGAATGTGGCAATCAGTTCTACGAAGGTACAAACATTCTCTTCATACGGAAGCTAGTCGATGAAAACAGCTTCGCTTAGTATGGTCTTAAATTCAACAACCAGCGAAAAGCAACGCCACACGTTTTGGTGGTGTATTCTGCAATCTCTTGGAAGAATAGCAATCGTCTAATTTTCCAGATCATCGTAATACAAACTGAATTGAACAGGAAAGGTCTTACACCAATATGTGGAGTTAATAAGTACGAATTTGACAGCATAACAAAACTGTCGGTTTTGATCATGCTCGACTCCATTATAACTTCAAGTTTGCAAGTACCTTAAGTCCATTCATCAGGTTTATGAATGAGTCGAGTTCCATCTCAGGATTCACAGAAAGTCAATTAACCATCTCAACTGCTTTTATTAAATATTTTTGGTGATTCTCCACTTACCTACGCATGTGGATGGCATATACTGATTCGCTAATGCTTTTTGGAAACAGAGGGAACTGCTCGATTTCTTCTATGATAACTCCCGTGATCGGGGTAATGAAGTCCACCATATGCTCTTCTGCTCCTTCATAGTTATGCTGGAATCATAAAATTTCAAACATTCGAGCGTTTTGCCAGCATGTGGAAAATAAACTTATGTTTTTTTCCTCATTTCATAGTTTAGCTCTACAACAAGAGAAACATGGAATGAAACATAGATACTTGGGGCCCTACACACTGATACATAAAGTACGTTATTAAAAAATTGATTGCATTTTATCTACTGAGATACTATGGGCTCACCAGGGATCCAACAGTAACCTTCGCATTGCTGTCCTGCAATAATAGATTAATCAACATTGCAAACATGATCACAGCTTCTTATAAAATTGCAACGGATTTGGACTAGACTTTACTGACTAACCGATTTTAATGATAGCTGTGTTGTCATTGATGCTCCCTCTTTCAGGGAACTTTTGATTATAGTGCCATCTTTCTGAAATAGAAAATGGGATTTAATTTCAAGAAAAATAAGGTTTATCATTTCTGCGTTTAGATAATGCGTGTTTCTGATGTATAGAAAATGGTTTAGCATCTAAATAAAACACTCACCTACGTCTCATTATTTCGTTAGTATTCAAATAATTAACATAAACAATAGAAAATCACTGAAACTATATTGGCTGAGTTCTTGTTTTAATTTATTAGGCGATTTTTACTAGGTACAGTGGTCGACCAGTGAATAAGGTTCATTTAAAAAAAACGTAAAATCAAGTTTTTATTGAATCGGGTTTTTTCCACTTGAATTGGTACTTGATTTATTTTATATGAAATCGTCAGCGACGTCAATATATTCGGTATATCCGCAAAATGGGCATTGAAATTCCTCGGTGAAGCTTTTCGCCATGACGTCCAAACTGTTCGAAAATCAAGTTTTCCCGAGACAATCACGTGGATGACTCATCTCGAAATCTCAGGGAAACTTGGCTGGAGTTTATTCACTGCTGAACTGCGATCTGCGTTATACATTTTTATGAGAATTTCGACTGTGACAATCAAGGGTCTGCCTCACCCATTTTCATCCTCACATGATGTGTTCCCGCCACAAAGCCGTCTACCCATCTCTTCACAATTGACCAATTACACCTTCTCCATACTCAAAAATGATGACTTTCGGCTATTTGTCATCAAACGGCGCGGCCACTCTGGTTACTTACTTACTTACTGAAGAGCTCTACTGGCCGATGTGGCCCTTGGCTTCCCGAACTCCCCTCTTCCAGTGGGCTCTATCAACAGCCCGATCCCTTCCAAGACCTATAATCCTCAGATCGCGAATGACTTCATCAGTCCATCGGTTTCTGGGTCGACCCCTCTTTCGTCTTGTGGCCAACCTGGCCCTCATCATTCTCTTTGGTCCCTCTTCCGCTGACATTCTTTCAACGTGGCCTAGCCAACGTATTCTTCCTGCTTTGATGAATCGCACTATATCTTCTTGCTTTAATATCTCCTGTATTTTTATGTTTTTTGTTATTCTCCATCCAGATCCTTCATTAATTGCTCCATAAATCCTTCTAACTACTTTCCTCTCAAATACCATTAATCTTTCTTCGTCTTCTGCTAACATAGTCCGTGTCTCAGAACCGTAGCACACGACCGGGCGAACGAGGGCCTTGTAGAGCTTCATCTTTGTGGTTCTGGAGAGTTACCGGCTGGTAAAAAGCTTTTTGTTGGCGAAAAATGCTCTATTGCCCGCCATAATTCTACTCTGGTTAGTTAATGATGAAAACTCAGCTCTTGATAAATCCCTCATCAATTTTTTCAAGTGCGAAGCGCTTCTAACCGTGGAGTAAATAAAAAGATCCACACTGTGAGAAAGTGTGCTCTATTTAACAGTATCTATAAATACCTCCAATAATCTCTACTTCCAAAATCTTCCAACAACAAATATAATAGTCGCCTGAAATCGGCCGATAACTTTCTTCCAATAGTTGTTTCTTATCATATTTTAAATACAGTGGAAGTAAACTCGAATGCACCCTTACTAGTTATATTTTTTTGTAGCTAACTTACTCCAATTTTTGGCAATGAATTAATGAACTGGTAAGCGTGGGTAGTGAGCGTTGACTTATCAGCGATGGCAGTGATGGTGACTTTGCATTCACCGTCATAACCGTCTCTCGCAGTAAGCTGGAACAAGACATTGGAAACCCGTAAATCATTAAGAACATCATTCATAAAACCGGTTGCCTGCATCAAAATAAAATCTCAAATTTTTTAATACTTGAGAGAGCTGTGTGGAATTGATTTTATTATTATTACTTTTATTTCGTAAAAAAAAATTACACATTTAAGTACCGAAGATGAAACATTGCCTATGCAACCTACAAATATGGGGTTCTAGCTCAGAAAAATGGAGGTAGTAAACAGAGATGAAAGCTACGGCTGAGGGGGTGGCAGGTACACGAATGACCCCCTCGGGCGGACGGAAAAGTGGTGATGCCGGGATAACTAAGGGTGGAAGGAGCCCACCCGAAGGTTAGTTGAAGGAGTGTTGAGGGGGGGGGGGGGGGGGGGAACTGTCGGGTCGGTACGGTCGCTAAGAACTGGATTTTACTCCTGTTAATCGTTTAAATGATAAAAAAATTCACAAAGTATTCATTTGTTGAATAAACTTCTCTAACCTCATTTCAACTACCCCAAAGGTGGGTTGCCTTTCTCAGTTTTCCATGCAGAACAATTAAATAGGATCATGATATTTCGAACGGACGAGGAGTTGGGGGCGTTTGTAATGAACAATTGATTTTAGAAAACGTACAATGGCGACGACAGCTATGGGAACTTCGCTCCGGAATTTGATTTTAACGGGAACGACGAAGTTGTCTATACCGTAAGGTATGACATTCGTGTTGGGGTACACGATTGTAAAAAAATCCTCTAGCGGCTCATCTTTCGTTCCAACTATGTCCACTGTCAGTTTTGACTCTTCGGGCTGGTGGTTTGCCACGATGTTGATCATTTTGTCAATTTCAACATCCACCCAGACGGGAATGAAATTCACCTGAAAAGAAAAAAAGGTAGATATTCAATAAAATCAAATCTAAACCTGTTTCTACTCGTACCTTATTATTGTTGTCTTTTAGTGCCGAACGGGAGTGACGTAAAGTCGACTAGTCTTACCTTTATAAGCTATATTTGAGAACCGATGGATTTGTGATGTATATTTTTTACACAGAATTGGTGCATTGAATGAAATATTTGTGCTCTGAGAAAAATGTGCCTACGATCTCTTAGTGCATTTGAATAAGTTGTGACCAACTACAATTCTGAAGCACTCGATACATACAGAACTCGAAGTTCACAGTATTGGTTACTAACCTCCTAGGGGTTGATTCTATTACTGAATTGCAACAAAATGTGCCTGGTGGAGTTTTTTTAGACGATTCGTTTCCTTGTTATTTAACTTTTAAGCTTTTTTCGTATTTTAAATGTTACGTCACGAAAATGGATATAACTCCCTTACAAAATCAAGAAAGCTCAAATTCGTTGATACTGTAGCAAAGAGAGTTAACATTCGTTTCTAAAAGGCTATCCAACTTGTGAATACAAATGGAGTTAGTAGTCACGAACCCGCACCAAAGTGAAACTATTGTCGAAACTTGAAAATATTGTATTTTATAAACCGCAGGGCGGCATTTCTGAGTTAGCCACAATCGTCTCTACTCACTTTTTCTAAAGAAGCCTACACCGAGACTCGGGGATAGCACAATTCGGTTCAACGAGAAGAATAACTTGGAATCCCACCTGTAAGTCAACTCAGTCAGCGAGTAATGAGAAACTCACTAAGCCAAGACTGCAAGCAAAAGCAGGATTTCGATAAAGAAAATGCCATGCATTTTCCCTTGGAAACACATTTTTCACAGCTTAAAAACAATTTTAGGATATACCGTTGAAAATCTAAGCTTTTGGACCAATTTTTAGGACAGCAGAATGAAAAAAAATCCCCATAACGTCTAGTTTGCCTAACAACATTAGAAAAACGTCTGCCAAGTGGGTGTAGCACATAGCTTCCTCGTATCCATAACATGACTGTATAGATCATTGAAAATTATTATTGACTAAAGTCAACTCGTTCAATGATGGTTCAATATGGTTCGATCCAAGCTCGAGGCTAAAACTTTATTTTCTCTTTATTACTCACGAGGACCATCTTTACATCAGTCCGAACAATCACTGAAAATTTCATCGAAATCAGTCATGAACTCCCGGAGTTATGGGTGTAACAAGGATTTCACGTTTGTGGATGCGCAGAGGCTACTATTGATCCGAGTGTCATGAAACTTATAATGGACCATCTACACATCAAACCGAACAATTCCTGAAAATTTCATCGAAATTGGTCAAGAACTCCCGGAGTTATGCGCGTGACAAGGATTTCACGTTTGCGCATGGGCAGAGGCTACTATTGATTCGGGGGTCATGAAACTCATAGGGGACCATCTACACATCAAACCGAACAATCCCTGAAAATTTCATCAAAATCGGACTATAACTTCGTGTAGTTTTGCCCGTAACAAGGATTTGCTGACACACACACACACACACACAGACAGACAGACAGACAGACAGACAGACACGGAACCAAAATTGTTCAGAAAGGTCTAAAACGCAAAATGCGAGTGGAATTTTTGATTTTGGAGACAACAAAATTTTCACATTCCGAAAGTGAAAACAATGCTTCCGCTACCTTGGTAGACTCGGAAACAAAACTGGACATTTTCAATGTTGTAGACGTTTTTGTGTTCGGCCTGAATTTTCCAAATCTGAGTCCTAAAAATCATTGATATTGTACTGAAGAGAGACAAAATTAAATGCTCCGTTTAATCAGATTTGTTATTACTCGGAAAATAATGGTGTGAAGGGCGAATTTTTTTCAACTTGAGATCGAAAACACAAAGAAGTTGGATTTAAAGCTTAAATAAAAATATACGTCATAGGACATTTTTGTGTTACAAACTAGTAGTAGAATCGACTTCTGGCCGACCTTAACGTTTATACTATGCAGATATGAGCTGCAGTGTTTACATAGACACGAATGTCGTAACTATACTTGCCACGAGAGAATGTATGCATACTGTGAAATATCATGTTTTGAACATAATTACTTACCTCAGTTGATACATGATCTTGGGTAAGTATTTTTGCCATGAATTATGTAGCGGTATAAATTTAGTGATATTAGGAATGCCAACATAGAAAAGCTCTTAAAAAGGAATTTTCAGTATTTTCTTTTTTCCGGTGCTTTTTAATTTGGGATGCTTTATACCAATAAGTGAATATCACCCTACGGTTCGAAATGAAAAAATATATCCGAAAATCACATAATCTATAGTGGTCAATAAATAAATGTAAAAAATCGATAAGGAGGTGATGGAAAGAATAGTTGCTCCTTCCAAGGACAGAGGCGATTACGCCTGCAACATCCAGAAGATCGCCCTGATGCTAGAAAACTTTAGGTCTATTGTCAGAGATAGCAGTTTCAAGAATCAGAAAGGGGGAGATATCCATATCCATCACAATTGCAAGTTAATATGGGGCATCCTGTACACCCTGATACGGCAGAAGGACAGTCACAGAGGATGTGTGCTGCTGTTTGCCTATTCACTACATTGCCGGCATTATATTGTTCTCAATGGACTACTACTCCTTATTTCTCAAGATATGTAATCAGTGAATTAATTATTACCATACTGCTGAAGCAGGCCAGAGACGATCGGTAGAAAACCCCGGACATTTTGAGTATTGTGTAGGGGCGCTCGGTGCTGTACTCATCCACGTAGACTGAGACACCTGTCGTGTACGTGCCGGCTCCTGATGGTTGGAACACAACCATCAATTCCACTTTTTCTCCCTCCGCCAAAGGGATTGGCTCCATGTTATCAAGAGGTTCGCTTTTCGATTGTATGGAAAATGGATCGGTCTAGAAGGTCACAAATTCCATAAATCATTTCAGAAATACAACTATGCTTTGGATAGAATTCCTGCAAACGGATTCAACGAAGCAAAGAAATATTTGCTAAATGATTATAAAAACTGGAAGAGTAAGCCAATGAGTAATAATTTGTTAATCAAAATCAGCATGTGCTTATGATCTTACTTCTATAATAGGAATTTTCATTCTCAACCGCTCGAAGGGTTAGGATATTTTCTGCTGATATCTGTTTGCCCACCCTATTCTTTTGAGTAATTTTTGACTATTATAAGTTTTTTATGTTAGTGTTCGCTCCAAGTTTTCAAAAGTATCGGTCTAGATTGTTACCAATATCATAAGTAAACCATTTTGGAATACAACAATACCGTTTTGTTTTTGTCTGCCAACAGATCAGGCAAAGCACAAAGATCTGAGCTCGAGAGTTATGCAAACTAGAATAATACGCCATTAAGAAATAGCTTGCAGCACTAGAACCAGAGTCGTAATTAGCATTTGGTATCCTACAAGTGTAGGCGATGAGTATCCTACAAGAAAAATAAATTGCAAAATTGATCTTACTTCTAGATTAGGAGTTTTGATTCTGACCGTCACCGCCCCACGGGTTAGGATATTTTCGATTACAAGAGATTGTACACCTTTTTCTTTTATGTCAGTTTTGAAGAATTCGAATATGAACGAAGAACATTTAATATAACCTCTTTGCACTGACACTTCGACAGTGATTGTGTCCAGTTTGTCGGGGGCCATCGGTCCAGAGATTTTCGTGGCTGAGGACTGCCTATGGGCGAGTAAAGAATTATAAGATATCTCAAGTATGAAATACAGGAAATCAACTCATGCATCTAGAACGTTATACACCTACGCAGAGAAATGGGAATTCGCTATACATAATGAAGGCCCTGAAGTTTAGTAGACATTGATGTGCAATTTGAGGAACTTTATTATGGTCTAATGCTAACGTTTAACTACCGCCACCTGGGGATTCTTAGGATTTAAAGGGAGAGTCGAGACTTCTCGGAAAAAGTTATAAATGGTGCCATTATGAGTGCTAGTGTCAACTTAGCAATTCCTTTCTTGTCTTGACTTGCCGATGTTTAGCTCACCAATGTCCACCTACGAGTTGTTTTATGAAACATTTTTTGTGCTCCTCAAAGGGCTACTAGACTTCCACCTCTGCAGTTTTCACTTCCTTGACATATTGTCTATCACTCTTAGAGAGTGTGCTGAGAATTTGAATTTGAGGAAATCAAGTCCTTCGTTCAGTTGGAAGTTATCAGCGGATAAAGGAATTCCCCTTATCATCAAAGAATTAATTTTCGTAGAAAATCTCACCAATAGGGCTTTAAAGCTAACTACAGATACATACAAACGGGAAATAATAAACAAAATTGTAGACCTTTTGTTGATTAATATATCCACACAAATTAACAGAAGCCAAATAAATTGCGGATTTACAACCATAGAGCTTCTCTGAATCAGGATCGGGAACTGCCAATAAAGCTGCATGCGAGGACTCCCACAATCACGTTCAATGAATGCTTTGGGGTGAAGGTTTTGAAGAAGATGCCACAACCAAAAAATGACTGGTTGATGCAACAGCCAGAACGGGCTTATTAGTGGGAACTGGGATCAATGCGAGCTTCTGGTCTCATTCTCAATGATCAAGCAACACTTGTAGCCATGTTATGTTTACATAGTGACCAGCATATATGGTTCTTCCCCGCCCACTATTCAGAACAGCCAATCTCTCTTCTAATTTGGACAAAGATTTCATTTGAAATCGGAAATTCTGTTTTCCCCTTTTTATCTGTGAAATTTTTCTCAAATTAAGTGTATTAAATATTTAGCTCAGGAGAACAATACCAACAAGCATTGTTGAAAACGTACCTGCTGCCTTCATCTGGAACTCTGACATAGCTGCTGGGAAATAAACTCATAGGGTTCGAGAGGATCGGAGGGCCCAGGATGTTGTTGGTTACGATCGGTAGCAAGAAAGTGTAGCCAGCAATGTCGTGAGGCTCAAAATGAAGATATAACGTTCGAGATTCTAACGCCGTTAGAATTGTGTTCGAATCACCGAAAACTGCAGCTAAATATGAAATGAAACTCTGTTTTAATTCAATCAAACCAATTAACGTGGAAAAGTTATTTTCACAGAATGCCGACATAACATTAAACCTTTTTCAAGTGGAAAGATAACAATTTTTTCGAGGCAAAACTGTAAGGAACAATATTCACAATTGTACCCAAGTCTCATTAATAATTCTTCTTTAGTATTTATGAAATTTTTAGTGAATTCAAGAACTATTCTGACCTGTGACTTGAATGAGGCGATCGAGAATAACGTCCAGAGTTGGGAAAGACGTAGTGTGTTGGTGTAGATGTAGAAAGTACAGGTACAATACTTGAAAATGACAAGTACAATTATAAACACCTAATGTCATTCTTGTTACTGGTTTTCTCAACTTTTGTGGTACATTAGTAGATTGTCTCAAGTACTCGCAGAAAAGTCCTTCAAGTACCAATGTACTTGGGTATCCCAACTCTGCTCATACCGACCACCCAAACCCTCACTCAGCCAAGGCAAAGTACTTCAATTGTGTAGCTTCAGTTAGGTCTAGCAAGACTGTGATTTCAGAAGAATTTGGGAGGGAGCGGCTGGGAAATAAGAACACACGGGAAACGGAGCGACTGGAAACCTATAAGTCCCATTATTTTGGTATTGACCCGTAATACACCGGTTGCATACTATTTCTAAACTTCTGTATCGTTTGTAGGCGATTCGGTGGTTTTTGAATGTTGACATACGCTAAAATATCTATCGAAGCTACCTACCTGATTTACTTAAACATTTGATTTAAGTACCTACTTCTAAAAAACATGAAAAAAAGTGAGGGCTACCCAGCCCTTCCCGCTGGTCACCCGACATAAGCGGTCTCATATCTTACTTCAAGTCGGTCTAATCCTTGGGTAAACTGACAAGAGCTCGATGGTTTTTCGATTTATCTATCATGGAGAAAGATGCTTCCCAGACGTAGGCACCGAGATGGTTAGGGATGGGGACGAGTCCCTGGTCAAATTTTCCCAACGGCTAAATAACTCCAAAAAGGCTTGTCTCGACTATTCACTATGATAATGGGGCGAGAAAATTATGAGAATACGCGGGGAATAGTGCTAAGTGTTACCATGCGACTTGTAAACAAAATAGTAAGGACATCCCAACATAGAGCGCCTGGTTACGAATATTCCATTTTCTGATTCAACCCCTTTTCATTATTAACAACTATAGATAATCACAATTCAAATTCTTGGATTTAGCAAAATCATTTTAGGAAGTTTAACCGGGAACCTCATACATGTGTAACCCTCGGGATCGTGAGTGCTCTCCCTTCTTTAACGTCACCACCGCATAAACTGGATTGCGGGCCGTAAAATGTAGCCTTTTACAACCGCCTCCGCCTTCAGTGTAACTTCTGGTGCTCGTATTCAGTTTCGTCTCCGAACCCAAAATTTTGGGTGGTAATGTACAAGTCGCTAAAGCCTACTGCTTCCAGAGAAGTACTGATTCATTTTGGCATAAATACCGATGTCGAGAGAGAACAAGGGACGCGCGCAGCCCACCGTGTTATAAAGATGTGGTGTTCATCCTTATAATCCACGAACCAGTCACGTGGAGCGATACTTGCACCAGGCACCCGGATAAACGGAAGTCCAATAATTCCATTCGGAGTCAGAACACTCTTTATAACTGACTTATTAATGCACTCACAAATAATGAAACTTCAAAACGTTATTTTGTATACACTCAAACATTGTCATTGGAAACATTCACTTTACCAGTGTGTCATTGCGATACTAACCACTATCAGCAAAGTCGTTGGAGGAAGATATCCTAAATTGAGGAAACTCCCTCATCATGAATTTGACTTTGACGTCGGCCTCGCTTTCATTTTTTATGGTGAAACTTGCACATGTATGTGAGTGCACTGGTGTGGTCCGGAATAAGAAATGCTTAGGATGGAACGTCACCTGACAACAAGATGGTAGAAAACAACTTGAAATGTCAAAAGTCTGCTAAGATCAGCAGAGTTTGTCAAAAATTTGATTATCGCAGAGTATCAGCTGGAAAACGTTTTTATTATACATTTGTATGAAATAAATTTTTAGCATGAATAATGGTTCAATTGTAACAAACGTCAAATTCGTAGTCATCAAGAACGAGCTTATGAGGCAATGAGGGTGTTAGTAAATTATGTCATATTTACGATACATTGTTAAGAACATTGAGCACTTGGTATGTTAAGTAATTGTTAGCTATCAATTTTTTGGCAAAAATCATGTTCAAATCAATTTTCCCCTTCTACTCCAATGCATATTTTGGAATCGTAGAATTGTCTGGCATTTTTAGTGATTAATTTTTATAACTTCAGTACATTTTTGGAATTCGGTCAATTTACTGTGCTCAAAAAACCTACTAGCAGATCCTTCCTTTTGGAAAAAGCTTTGTTTTTTCTGGCGAAAGAGCAAAGTTTTTATCTCAATCCTAAAGAGAGCCATCGCCTGGAATGACTCGTACATACGTACAGATGTACACAATTTTCAACTCTGAAAACCGTTCCGGAATATTCATTTGCTAAATTGATATGCAAATCATGTATATTTCTTATGTGTATTTCAAAACATCGTAGGATATGCTGCAAGGCAAGCGTTTTTCAAGTTACTTACATAAACTACAACTATCAAAGAAAACTAATTAATTCTCATTCATAATGTTCACCGATTCGTCATCATTTTGATCGTTCATTCATACATTACATAATTATATTTAACACCATGTATACCATTACCGTTGGGTAGGTTACAATGCCGTTGCACGTGAGTTGGATGTTTCTCATTGTCATCGAATAAATGGGAACTTTGAAAGAGAACTTTTTGATTTCCATGAAAAACAACTGTACATTCAGTGTGAAACATGACCGGGGTTGCACAGTGCCGGAGATGGGAACTATTTTCATCCCTTTTGGAAGTTCTAAGTCATCAACAGAAAAACAGCAAGCACGGCGACTGTAACAATGCAATAGGATAATCTTTATCACAAATACAATACTGTAACAATAATTTATTGATTTTTCAATGAAGCGGCCAACAATTTTAAAAACGTTAAGCGTAAACGCACATGTGCGGGAAATCGAACACGTGAGCTCCGTCTCAAGAAAACTGATGATCCTAAACTTTCCACTTAATTATAAATAGAAGTAACCAATGATTTGATATTAACACAGAATGTGTTTTAGCCATGGACTAACTAGCCAAAACTCGGCGCCCCGCGCCTCGCCCGGGGGCAAGCCCCCTGGACCCCTAGTTGTCTCTATTTACATACTTCGGACGAAATTATTGGAACACAGAATGGGTTTTAGCCCACGCGTTTCACATGATTTCACTACTTTCCTCCCAATAAATCAGAATCTTAAATAATCACCGCGCGAAAGCAAAATATGTTGCCGTCCCAGATTTTGTTATGAAATTTCGTTAGCTTTTTACAAAGAATGTGTTTTAGCCATGGACTAACTAGCCAAAAAAGCTAACGAAATTTCATAACGAAGTCTGGGACGACAAAATGGATACCGTTGACACTCAACCAAGCCGTTTCTAGGGAAATCAAAGTTGTTCAGTTTTCGATGGACAAAATCGTTTCTCCATTCATTGGAAAGAACTCGATTTATCTCGCGGGCCGTTTGTACTTGTTGTTGCTGATTATGTCGTAATAATATTTTATTTATGTTATTAATAGATGTAGTAAGCAATGTCGCTAGTTTTTTTTGTCACTTGGTTGTAATGTTGGTTACAGTAGACGCTAACCGGAATAGAAAAGTGCCTACATCGTATGGTTTTTCGCGAATTACACGCCCTCTGTAAGAAGTAGTGAGTAATCATATTAAAGTGTTTTAAATTCTACTCGGGAGGCGCGGAGCGCCGAGTTTTCTTTACCAGACATTAGTGAAAATAATAGGAATAATTAAGTTCCGTAACTGTATAAATCGATTATTCAATGACGGTTAGTTGGTTATTGTTGGTTGCTCGATGCTGTTCGTCACTACCTACCCCATAATTGGGTACCTATTAATAACTAATTATTAGTTTGTGTTAACTACTTTTCTCAACCGTATACGACCAAATGCTTCGTTCATAATTTTGAATACTGAAAATTCACCTCACCCATGGTTGTAGATGATTATTTTTTTCGTAAACCGTACTCCAAGTGATATGTTATGACAGCTTATCTTGGGTGAGAACAGGGTGAGAGAGAACTTGTTCGAAGGTATAAAATTGACGGGAAAATGGGATCCCAGTCCGTCCTCAACCTGTGAAATACAGGAAAGCAATAAACTAGGTGAAAATCACCGCTAATAATAAAACATACCTACTTTGAATTATGTTGCAAAGGTTTTTTTGTCAATGAGTTGCCATTTCTTAACAATATTTGTGAAATTGTCGAGTTAGCTCTGTTTTTCGGTGAATGCATTGCGTTACGTCGGATAGCTTACACAAACCAAGCTAACAAGTTTTATATATAAATACATGCGCCCTAATGATCAGTATGCATACTAATAATAATTATTAGTAAGTATTATTACAATAATTATTATTGTAAGTGGGTATTTACTGAAACAGGTTCAAAGCTCAAGGCCATCGTCAATATTCATAACTTTAGCTCAAATACCTACATCGTTCAAGTTATCTTTAAATTTAAACGTCATGAAATGTGCAATCCAAGGGTATTCCAACGTTTGTGATAGACTCATAATTGTTTGAAGTTGACATAGGAAGATGACATTAAGCGTTAACATTCCATTGTAAGTATGGAACCCGGCACATTTCAATATTCAATAACCTTCAGGATTACAGCCTTCCATCGTCCTCAGGGCCACATTATGGCTGGGAATTACACTATAATTTAAAGTAACCACGAGCTCTATTATTGTTCAGCAACCATCAAGAAGCTTGCATGGCAACAGTTTGGTCCATTTATTCCTCATGAGGTTGTTTTCTTTGCACAGCCACCTATGTATTGAGGAACCTGTGATGTGTATCTCTTCTTCCCAATTCTTGAATCCACCGCATTTAAGCATAACCTGTCTATCGTCTAGGATATCCTCTATCTGTTGTAGGCACTAACTGTATCAGTCCTTAAAAGGGACAACTAAACCATTCCATTTCCCTCCTGTTCACAAACCACAAAGTTGGAAGATAAAGAATAGAAAATCACTACTCAAGAACTAACATACCAAACAGTTAATCGTTAATCAGTTAATTGTTTGAGTTCGACTATACAAGTTCCATTCACTAAACTATGAAGATCATTGTGAGCATGTGGAGCAACTGTTGGAGGAGAGGAAGTTTCAAGTATTGTGATGGTTTGATGGTTTCATGAGTTGAAAATGAAACCTCTTCAACTGACAGTAATGTGACCCATAATTGATGATGATGAATTACGGTGTCACCTAATAGACCCAATGATCGTGTTCTGTCAGCTTTCTATGCCCCAGGATAGTAAAAACATTTGGATAAAACGGGTGGATATGAACAATAAGATGGTGAGAGATTTGGCAAGGCTTGCAGCGCAGTCCTGGGAAGGAGTTATGACACAGTTAGTGTGGAAAATACTGCTGTGATTGCGGACGTCAAGGCAGAAGGGGTCTGCGCCCTTCAGTAACCACATTATTAGTGCTGATGCTGCCTCTCTCAATGCCCAAGACTGTTCGAGTGTAACACTGGCAGTAGCCTCGGAGAAGCACCGCAAACATGAACGCTTAAGCGGAGCATTCTCCCCACCCATATACTCGTGTGAATTGTTAAACAAAGAATAAGGTAAATTTATGAAGAGAACTCCTAACATTTGACCGAAAAGTAGATTAAGCCATCCTCCCATGTAATTGACTGACTAGAATTATACTTCAGTTCAACATTTCAACTCAGGCTACTTGTATTTTGTTCGAAGAAAAGTGAGATCGTTAAGATTGGAAGATGGAGCTGCCCTAACGTCCTAGTCGATGGGATACAATAAGAGTAATTTACCCCCAGATATCGAAACCTCCCGTCCATAAAAAGTTAGCTTAAATATACAACAATATAGATATAAGTTATG
The DNA here is from genome assembly GCA_031894815.1 of Creontiades dilutus. Classification (NCBI taxonomy): domain Eukaryota; kingdom Metazoa; phylum Arthropoda; class Insecta; order Hemiptera; family Miridae; genus Creontiades; species Creontiades dilutus. Next base: position 181,413 of record JAVIWC010008387.1, on the reverse strand, counting down.
TGACAAGAAACTGCTTCTGCTTTATAGTGAAACTACTATAAATTTGTGCATATTTTTCAACTGAATATTCAAACGCTTACCTGAAGGACCAGAACAGACCCCAGTTGATTTCCACTTTTGAGATTGAAAAAGACACTGCAGACCAGAGAACTCCGCGCTGGTATTATCCCTGACGATGGAACGACCCCAAAAGGACTGCCAGGTGCCAACTTGAATCAGATAAAAACAAACCGAGAATCAACGGCTACATCTCGAGTATATTAATCGCAATTTTTTTAAAATCATAATTACATGAATAAACTCAGTACAGTATTAGAGTTCCATAGTATCGATGTTAGTGGTCTTCCAGAGAAGTAGAGGTTTGTAATTATAAAGATAGATTTCAATGAATGATTCGTTTATATGGTTCCGTATTTTGGTATAAGCCATGTGGAATGCTGTCTCTATTTTACTTAATATATCCGTGTAGTTATGATTTCATACCAATAAACATAATTTCGGTATAATTCAATTTTCAAGAAATCGAATTTATAATAACTTTAGTTATACACCTTGTTCGGTATAAGAACGACGAAACTTCAGGGATCGATTCAGCAGTTAATTTGCAACAACTTTTACCTCAAAGAAATTTTTTTTAGTCAGCTCCGTTTCTGCGTATTTTACATCAAAATTTTTTTCGTATTTTCCACCTTACTTCACTAAGATGTACATAACTCCCTTAATTTACTGAACTTTGTTAATTATACCGTTGAAAAGAGCCTTAATGTTTCTTCAATTTTCATTCCATAATTTATCCTCTGAAGTCATATGGTTTTTTTAAGCCTAAAATTGAATTTTGGCGACTTTCTGCTTTTTAAGAATGTGCTATATGGGTACCTCAGAAGTTGTGAATTTGATGTCGGAAGGATGATGGTGATCCATTCGAACGATCTTCACATGTAGAATACTAGAATTTTATTGCTTTTTTGTACGATTAAGAGTTTGATCTAGTTATAGAAAACATTCATAGGTGTTCAAAAGTGTGATAATATCACAACCGGATATACTTAATGATGCATGCGTTACTCACCAATATGTTTCATTATTCAAAATGACAAACCAAAATTAAAATTGAAGTACAGTAATGAAGCTTGGAAGCAGAGCGTGTATGCTTGCGTTTACTTGAAAGAACTTATGTGAACTGCTTGAAATTGATTATGACACAAACCTTCCACTTGAATATCGATTTTGAGCCCAGCGGGTTGGTTATCTTTACTGGTAGGAAGTTTCTTTCGAAAATAATTTTATCTGAAGTTTCCCGAAAAGAGAGTTCTCCGGGTTCAGTGATCAAGTATCTCGTTTCCACCTCCGCACAGACTTTTATATCGTAGGAATGATATGTATTGATGATGTAAGACATGTTCCTGCAAACCGTGTTTACCTTAACGATTTAATTTCAATTAGACCTAAGCTAGACTTTGGAAGTGTGGATGGTAAAATAATAAGTACCTATAGTTCTGACAGTCACAAACAATTTATAGATTGAGAGAAACCACGATAGGTATTAAAATTGGCAATAGAACGTTTAAAAAGTCTTGTCACGTTGCATGAAGGCCTAATTGAGCATTTTTCGCTGTTAGTTTTTGAAATATTAATTTCTACCAATTCAAAACAATAATAAACCATCGAGAAATAATTTGCAGTATTTTTATTGGAGATTCGGATTTTAAGCTCGATTTCGTGGAAATTTGACACCTCAACTGATTTTTTTTCATCACGCGCAACACACTCTGCGAGCCCTCAAAAATGGGGATCTGAGGATCTGAACCTGCTAAAACGTTATTATTGAGTAAAAATGATTTAAAAAAAAAAAAAATCTGGATGGCTTTTTTAAGGATTTCAAATATGGCTACGTTGCTGTATGCACACCACCACCGGTTATTCATAAGTGAAATCCTCTTTTTATTGCAAATTTGAATATAAGCTCTGTTTCATGAAAATACGACCCCACAGTTGATTTTTTCGATGACCAACCCGTAGAGTGCCAAGTTGTGGAGACATCAAAATTTTCCAAAGAAATGCGTACAAACAAAAAGTGCGACACAAAAATCCTCATTGTTTTCCAATGCTGATTCGACTGCCAAAACGATCAAATTTAGTCCAATGAAAAAAACCGGTAGTACCACTTGAATTGGCATTGAAAAACAATGAAAATTAATGTGTCACATTTTGGCTTTGATAAATTTTATTTGAACAAGCTGAACAAATTGGAGCGGCGGACGTTAAATGAGAGGGTAAAGTTATCATGAATTGAGCGTAGAATCCGAATCTGGAGTAAAAAAAGAGCCATAATATGGCTCTATTATTATGACGGACAAAAAGGTGAACGTTGAGCACATTTACGCTGAGCACCGTGCACATATTTGAGATCCTTACAAAAAATATGCAGATTATAAAATAAAAAATCTTTAATAATTCTAATCTTTTTAAATAGAAAATAACGATTTTAACTTTTTCAAATGATGACGAAGGCCCTCTTGCCTCTTGATCGGCAAATGTCTTTGGACATCCAGAGGTCAATTACAAGGTCAGTGACCAGCTGAAAGTCATTAGCTTTGGTCGATGTAATCATAAGGTAATTGCTCACGTGTAATGCTTGCCTATCGATTCAAGGAAGAGAGTGATTTTTTGAATTTCAGTGGACAGCCCAGGAACAGTGAAAGCTTCTTCTGGTACACTCAGTGACTCCTTGTACGATTTAAACTTCACAGCGATTGGGAAGCTGTTCATGTTGTCCACAGCGATGGTTGTTGAGCATTCAGTTTTCGGGGGCATCTGATAAAACGCAATTGGTAGTTATGTCATAAGAATAAATTAAATCCTGATACGATTGGAGGGATTATTATTGAACACGACATTGAAACGTGAGGAGAAAATTAGTGGTGTGGTGTTTACTCTAGTATCCCGGCTATATAAATTAGAATTTACTGTAAATTCCCGAAAATAATAAGGAAGGTAAAAAAGCTACAAAAAACATATTAATCAGAAATATACCCTATATCAAAGCTTTTCGAAAGCACCTAAAGATATGTTATACGTTTTTTCCCACTAATCATTAAACAATTGGTGAACAAAGGATTCCAATAAGTTTTAGCAGGTATTTCATCGAATACCCGAACGATCCTTCTCAAGAATATCATCATTTTAGTTGCCAACATTTCGAGTAGAGACCAACCATCTTATTTGATTTCATATTTGAAAAAAACCAAGGGAAAAATAATAATCTGAGTTTAATATTTTTGGAAAGGTTGATTTAACTTGGTTTCATCTGCTTGAACATTTAAGCATTGATTCCGTTTTGCTCTCTGTCTGAATAGTACCATCACCTGGAGCTGTCCTCAACAAAACTATCAGAACATTCCTCCTTTTCTATTAGGTACCTCATTATATTGCCTATCTCCATAATCTAATGTACTACCTTTCCGAAATCGACGACTTGTGGTTGCACTTTGACGTTGAAAAGTTGCAATGGAGTGAGTGGACAAAGTACTTCGTGAGTTTCTGGTTTGTCTGGGTGTCGTTTATATTCAAGGGCCGGAACGGGGGGGACCGTTCCAAGCAATGCATACAACCTAGAACCCAGAAATGATTTTGGATTGTTAAAGAAAAAATAAATAAATACCATGATCATGTTATATATAATGATAAATGAATTCAATGCAGTATACTTGGGTAGATATTATATACAGGATGTAACGTTAGTCGTGTCCGACCGCTCTCCTACGTGTTCTACAACATATTTCCAACCAGAAGTGCCTCTTAAATTTTTTGTTGGAAGCTTCGTTTCCGAGTTATTTCACTTTTGAGATTTTTTTCGTGCGTTTTTTCTTGCTTAATTTATAAAAAAGTGCCTAAATTCTGAAAATTTCAATTCTTTTCAATTTCAAACACCCGTTCTAAAATGAAAGAAAAATCACTTAATACCTTCCAATTAGTCAGGGTTAACTAGTCGGGGAGATGTGAGAGTGTCCCCATTCCAAAAAACTCAATAGTTGACCTTAAAAACTCAATCCTGCTGCTACAAAAAAACGTAGAAAAAGTTGACGATTCGAAAAAGGACGATTCGCGAAACAAACGTATTCTGGCATTCAAATGCTCATTTTCACTGTGAAATCCGATTACCTACTACAATAAATTTTTAGTAGTCCATTAGAAATCCACGTTTCGGCGAGGTTTTTAGGTTTGTACAGTCCTGCTACCAAAACTAATAAGATTATAAGGGTTTCTAAGAAAAGGTAATTTTAAAATTTTCAGAAAATTTACTTTTTGGACTGTTTTTTTGCCCCTTAATTCGGGTTGAAAAAAATGTTGAGGCATTAAAAAGACAGAAAATTTGACTCTCTTTCCAACGGTATCGTCAAATTTGAAATTTTCTTGCAAATCAAAGAAGTTATGGCAGTTTTAGTGAAGTAAGGCGGAAAACACGAAAAAAAAAAAAATCTTGAAAGTGAAATAAGTCGGATACGAAGCCCCTAACAATAAATTCTATGAGGTACTATACACCCTGTATATAGTACAATAGATATGATATTGTTTGGATACTTCGAAGATAGGTTGCTGGGGAGGTAATCTAAAACCCCTCAAGACGTTTTTATTCTCTTAGTGATTGCTTGTGACGATTCAACCGTCACATTGATTGATTGATTTAGGATTTTCAATGAATCGGGTGATTCTTGAACAATTATTAACAAGTTAACTATACCGGCGCTCCATTATGAACCAATAAAACCTTACTTTTGGTCGTCGATATCGTATTCTACGGGTTGAGGTAGCTCCGAGTCCTGTAATTTGTAGAACTGAATTTTCTTTGCAGCTTGTTCAGACACGTAGTTCTTGTACATAGCTATCTGCTGGTTTTTAAACTTCAGTTCTTGAGGTGAATAAACGTTAGAAGGGTCATGAGGAACATTGTAACGCGGTTTGCCCGTGAAGATTGACCTAAAACCCAAGCGGAAAAGATTGGTAATGTAAGTACATTTTTGTTCACAGTTCACTATCTGAATAAGTTTAAGCAGAATTGGATGAACAAATTATTACACAATGCTTTATTATTCCGGTATTCAATTACTCTTCTACGAAAAACGGATCTATGTTTTTAACTGTGATCTATGAATATTTTAATTATCCTCTAGATGAAATTTTAGAAAGATATCAGCTGCAAGAGGCCATTAGCTGATCAGTGTGTATCCATACTGTGTGATTAACTTCCAGATTTCCCAAAGAAAATGGGATGACATCGTCATGAATATTATTCCATAAACACCAGTATTTACCAGCCCACAGTAGGTAGGTACATAAAAGATGATATCTAAATATCTACAATAGTGCAATACCCTGTATATAGACACAGACGTTGAACTCAGAATGGAGCAACTGAAGTTTAACGAAATAACTTTAAAACACCTACTTCACTTGTTCCCAAATATATAACAACATTATGAAAAGCTCGATTTCAAAAGGAACTAATGGAAACGAAATTCTAATGCAATAATCACAGTGTACTATTTATTTAATATTAAGTTTTTTATTTTTTGTTTTTCAGCTAATTTGATGTCACAATTTACAACATGGGAGATTTAAGTCCTCGACGGTCTGTCCGAAATTGGAATCACTATGCGTTTTAGCGGGCCCTAGAAACTATGATTTTAGCGTTAGCTAGCTGTAGAGAGTAGTGGAGTATTTTGCGAAGATAAAAAAGATAGTTAAAGATAAAGATAGATAAAGGTAGTTTAATGGTTCAGATTCTGGCTGGGCTGGCATCCCAAAAATAGGAAGAAATATCCGAAATCAACGTTTCCTCAGTTTGGGGCTTCGCAAGATGGGCTCAGCCTGTGCCCTGCGTTATTGCTTAGTTCATGAAATGTTTATGTCAATTTTTATGTGCGATTTCAGCGATGCAGGTTTTATACGAAAGAATGAACCTTATGGCTCACGCATTTGAACGAGAAAATTACATGTCTTGGTTGCCTTTTCTCATTTTAAAGTCTTCAAGCTGACGCATCGGTTTTACAGAACTCACCCACATATAAGGTGGACCTACATACCTAAAACCACGGTTTGTAGAAGTAGACGGTAGGGGTCATTAGGAAGTGAGTGGCTGCCTCGTGACGTCACTGGTGAAGACCAGACCAGGCGCTCCGTTTCTTTTGCATTAAACTAAACGTTTTTCAGGAAAGCGCCGTGTGGTTCAACCTAGATCCTCCTTCTGTACTTGTTCTGCTAATTGTATTGTATTATATTTAGTATACTGTAGTATACTGGCTGCATCCATTTATCTACTATACTCCTAATCAGCAGTAACTGCACACACCTATGAGGTCCTCTTACTATTTCTTCGGTTGAATCAAAACATAAATCACCATTAATTTTCATCTCATCAAAGCTGATTACTACGTCTTTCTCGAGCTCGGAAAACACTTGTGCTTGTGCTTTTAAAATATTCAAACTAAGGTGAATGAAGCCAGGAGTCACTGAAAACTGACGAATCCGCCTCTTGATTGTGCTCTCACTTGGAAGTGGGTAATTCAGTACATTTTTTGCAAAGTGAAATGTTTTATATGACAAAGAGCGCAAAGTAATAGCCTTCGCGATATCATCCATCGACCAACTCTTACATCTTCGCTTTAACAGCGCTTGCTGCTGATTCGATGAAAAATGGCCATCAAAAACCGATGTCATGTTTCGAAACTTAGCTAATTCTTCCGTCAGCTCTTCAAGACGTAGCTTTAAAATTTCATTTCCTTTCTTCAACCTCATATTTTCACTAAAAAGGAACAACATTTCTGACGGCTGTTCGCTGTCACCCGTCTCAATGGATATCGTGGCCACATTTTCGTCTAAACCATTCGTAATCTCATCCATCACATTTTCATTTGATTCTTTTAATGGTGATTTCAAAGATCCTTCTTCCACTAACCGTGCCTAAAACGACATACCTAATAGGTTTGTCATCATTACTATGATTAGTTGAAACCAGCTTGATAGTTTTGGAGCAGTTTCTGGTATATTTCTATAGCCTAAGTAAACGTTACATTTTTACAACGAAATTGCAGTACCACAATTACTAGATCGTAGATGTATACACCCCCCCCCCCTTTTATGTATATTTGATCATAAGTTCTTATCTATCCTGCGCACTAACCTCACGTTTCCATCGTGGGCGGTCACCCTTAGGGACCGTCTCCTCTCATTGGGAAAGGCTACTCGAGCGTCAGACGATAACCAAGGCTTTCCAGCTTTCGATTTGGGCCATACTACCGCTTTCGGAATGTCCATATTCTTCGGTGAGAAAAGCACAATTTCCGTGTGCAAGCCCACTTCTTCTCCTTCGGGGTGCATTTTAGGGGTGATTCCTACGGCAGGTTGAGTAGTGCGTCAACGATTTGCGTATCAGTATATTTTGCTTTCTCAGATTAATAATTCATTGTATACAAAAGGAAATTTACACTTGGATACTTCCGAAACGACTTCATAATTTTCATACAATTTTTTAGAGTTTTACATTTTTAGGTTTACGTGGCTTTTATGTTGGAAGAAAGAAGAAAATATTTACAAAATTGTTGCGTGACTCTTTTGAGATTAAAAATACTAAATATTATTTTTCTCCGTTAAATCTTTCTATGAATTAATTAATATAAAAAACAAAAAATAAATTAGAGGTAAACTGTCTTTGGCCTTGAGGATTTCATGAAATATCACAATTTGCGTTCATCCCACTGTATTTGGTAAATTTATTAAATGGACGTTCTTGCTAATGAAATAACAGTTTTTTTGGGCATAGGCTTACGCAAATCGTACATAATTAAAAAAGGAAGATATATTTTACAGGAACCTCCATTTGAATACTCCCTACCTGTATAAAATCCGGCGGAAAAAAACATTAAAAAGTCGAATTTTCTTGAGTTTTTTCTATACATGGACGCACCCGATCAGAATTCAAGTTCACCCAGAAACATGAAAGTGTATGTACCAGAAACATGCAAGGCATCTGCTCCCTATATTATTATTATTAACTGCACTAACAAAGAACTATATAAAAGACCATGCAAGAAAATCAAACCTGGCAAAAATTCTGGAGTTAAGACTTTGGTTTCTGACTTGGTGGTGATCTTCAGTCGAATACTGACTTGCCCGATCACTACCACGTTTTTTCCATCAGTTAGGTTCTTATGCGACAGCAAATTGAACACTAGGCGGTCTTGATCAAATCCTTCACTCATTTGAAAAGAGAAAACATGTTGAAAATGTTAGGAATCAAGATATTCAATCAATGATGACGGGCTAGAACAGCACTTCAGTTGTACTTCTACTTAAAGGAAATAATTCCAATTCCCCTAAGAGAGTAATTGAAAGAGAAATTTAACAAAACGTAGAGGTCAAAAATATAATACGTAGAGGTTTATCTAATCCGAAGGAACATTTTAAAAAATCGGCTTACTTAGAGATCGAGGATGTATTTTTACCAATATTTCGACCGATTTCCCAGGCTCAATAAATTCTGACTCATTGTGAATAACGGAGACGTGGGCTTGTTTTACGTAACCAAATCCCAAAGGTAGCTCGCAAGGGTTGTGAATCCGGAGGACACGATCGATTTTTTGTCCGATTTTGACGTCCAAGATTATCAACTCGTCTGGGACGATACGTAAATACGGCGTGATGGCAGAAGCGTAGGCGCACACTCGGATGATGTTGTTCTTTCTCATTTGTTTCCAGGGCATTCGAGGCCTTCGTGGATGTAGTTGGTTCTAAACATGAAAGTTTATTTTCATCCGTGAAGATTTTCATATTTATAATAAACGTAATAAACAACATTTTATTATAGGTAAGTATATGATTACATGGATCGTACGGTGGCCATGAAGGTTTGTAATTTAACAGAAACCCCAACCCTAACTGTGTTGAATTTATACACCTCTTGGTGACGACCTGATGGGTGACTTAACTTGCTCTACAGATTATATTATGTTATATTTTGATTATCAGGTTATATTAGCTCAGCTAATTGGGAGATAAAATGTGTATAGTAAAACTCAACAAAACAATACAATAGATGCAGGACAATATTATTGTTCATAGTTCTATACTCTTTCCAGAACTTGTGCTCCCTTCTATTGGATTTTCCACTCCAATTGGAATGAAGGAAGTTGGGAACCCTACAGGATGACAAAGCTCGTGCCAAAACTTCTAACTTGAGTAACTCATCGGAATATTCCCACATCACAAACCGACCACGATACAGTCGTGGCCTTGACGTTCATGCCTTTTGCCGTTACCTCTTTCAACTAGCAAGCCGCTTACTTGGAACAGCGGAATATCTGTCAACGATATTCCACATCTCAGATTTGAATCGTGAACCAATTTTTATGACATGACAAAACAGTGTCACTAGAATGGTAATGCGATTATATTCCCTAATGATAAGACGGTCACCGATTTGTAGGTGGATCCCTCTTTGAATTAGGTATCTGTAAATTTCATGATGTTGACGCAAAACAATGAGATAGTGTAGAGTAAATTATGAATTCTACCATAGTTTTGTACCCTCTTCGCTGTGTTCATTTGCTAAATCGAGCTGGCATCTCTTTTCTTCTTGTATGGAACACAGAGCTGTAAAGCAGAAACCGTAACTGTTAAACACTAGAAATCATCAATACTCTTGTCATTGATCCTAATCTGTAGTTTGGGGCTTGAAGGATCACTTTTATGTGTTAATTCGTCTATGGTAAACAATCCGTTGAATTGATTACGTTTTGGAAATATGCACTGAGTAAAATAAAAATTAAATTCTGATAGGACTACTAAACCTTCATTTTTCCATGTTTACCAAGCTAGGTGTCGCCTCCTCTTATCCGTAACACAAAATTATAGATCACCGAAATGTTCTAAGTAACCGATGATGGAGAAAAATCTAAATGGTTAAGGTTCGCGAAGTGGCAGCGATCATAATTACAAACTCATATGGAAACTCAAATAGTAATTTTCCTGCTACTTTACGAACTATAGAGAAATCAGGGGAATAGGCCGTGAGGATAATACCAATGACGAATTTTGTTTTTATATGCGCAATGAAATTTATCACGTTTTAGGAACTAAATGGGCAAGGGATTTCCTGGAAATTTCAGCGAAATCAAATAAAACTGCAGCTGCAACTGCGGATGTGCAGCTGAATGGTAGGATCGTCATAAAACTGCACCTGCACCCTAATTTACCGACTACCTTCGAATTTCAGCGAAATCTACTAATTGGTTATGAGACAATGAGGCTTGATAGATTTTACGTTTGCGCATACGAGGACAGAAAGGTTCGCTTTTGTGCAATGAAATTGAAAAGGCATCGTTTACAGCCTACCCCGCCTTTTACAGCTTTTACTTCTCTAAAGCTAAAAATATTCCTTAAAATGGTCTCAACATCTTAGGGAACTGTGAAAAATTATCTTGTTACAAGGATGTACGGAATTAAGGCATACAGACAGGCTGACAGCATACAAACGGAGGATAGACAGGTATACGAACGGATGTCCATCGGATAGGTAGGTGTACTTAAATACAGATTGACATAAAAGATGCAAGTTGTTCTGAATGATCTAAAAAGTAAGATGCGAGTTTATAAGCTCCCCTAAAGTGGAAAGAATGCTTTCACTAGCTACGCGGCAAAAAAACGAATACTGGTTCCTACGGTACCTACAGTTAAATCTGATATAGGGCGTGTATAATTACATGCGAGTAAAAGTGCTCTATAGGGTTTGTATACCAATTTTGATTAGCAATTGTCATATGGACATGGTAGATTTTTGATCCCAAAGCCTCCTTCAATATTGTGTATCTGTTACCATATGCATTCGAATCTATCCTTTTTCTAGGTATTGTATATGATTGTTATTGCCATTATATTGTATTTAAAAGGGTGCTGAGTTCAGTGAAGATCATTTACGTTTCTTTTACTTTACAAGTCAACACCTCTTAGAGCACAGTTGGACATAATAAAAACCTCAAAGGAGAAATCTATTAAAAAGTTCCGCCTCAAATGTCAAATCTCTGAAGTTGAAAGGATGGGCTGTTTTGACATTCTTCGATTCACCAGTATCACCAGTATCGATTCGTTGAAATCAAGAAATGAATACCGTTTTTATAGCCCACATTCCTTCTCACAAGAATTCTTATGAATTATATTCTCCTACAAGTTTTTGGACGTCGACTATAACCGCAAGATTCGCAATAAAGAAGGAGAGTTATCCTCTAAACCCCACCATAGACAGATGTAGTAATTGACTACAACTATTCCATCCGGGTCGTATACTTACTTGTTCACAGTACATTTAATCTATTTTCAAGATGTTCAGTTGGAATAGGTGGGTATTTATATCTTGAAATCAGAGCGTTAGCGCGCAACCAACAGAGGTATACCTAGACTTTCTTCAAAGTAAAAGAATCTTAAAAATCGGTCGAATAATTTTGTCGGTGCATTTGTAACAAAAAAACAAAAGACATACAAAAATTGAAGCTGTCCTCTTTACAGTATTAGTATAGTTGAGAGATTAACCTCCACCGTCAGAGTGGGTTACTGTCACCCTCTGAATTCTGAAGAAGCACAAATATCGGAATGTTTTTTCTTTCTTCAGTATTCTTTTCCAGCCCGTTTCGTACTCAGGAGCCCTTGGTGCGAACCTGAAGCCATAAAAAGGGTTATTGTACAAATTATATGATGGTTTTATAACTTTCAATATGTATATTACCAATGACAAATACGTCAGCAGGTATAAATGAGTAATGAACGTATTACGTATCTTGTTTAAACTCTGATTCTTTATATGAACCCGATTTAAACCCCAATATCTAACCATTGACCTTCAACTGGATAACATGTTCGAGTCAACAAACATTTCAGTAAAACTGAATTTGGCCAGAAACAACAAATTATCAACATTGCAACACCCAATGCTACGCCCTAATAAGGTTTAGGTTGTTAATACACGGCGCAGAAAGCAACCCCTCCTTCAAGACCGGGGGGTCGTGCGGGTCATTGCATATCCTAGCTCCTGACCAAGCCAATGCCTCCTCCCTAGCTTTCCCAATTTTCAAACATTAGGTCTTTTTTATTTAGTTTTAGTTAGCCGAGCCCAAAGGCTTGGTCAGGGGCAATCTTTTCATTCGCTACTCAAACGAGAGTTCGATCCATGTGATTCACTTTTTTTGTATTTAAAAATATTTCGGCAAATTCAGATTTCATTATAAAATTGGGTGAATGGTGGTGGTAATAATGATGAACGTTATTCCTTCAGTATTGTAATCTGATTTTATTGAGGATTTTTAAAACTTTTTTTCGACTTCAATTCCAGCCTTGAGCAACCAACCTCGGGAATTTTGAATGCTGCTCTTACAGCTTATATTGCCGGTTTTCTTGTATCTCTTCGTGTTGTCATCAAATGTCGAATACCTTTACAGATTTCATACACCTACCGCAATCAGGAAGAATACTAAACTTAGAACTTACCACATAGTGAAAATCCTATTTTCGAACGGTGCCAGGGTTCCATCTAGAGGGTCCAACCGGAAATGTTTAAAACATGGGTCTTCGTGCGCAGCAAGTGATGGGCACTACGGAAGATATGAAGATAAGTAAGTTCTACAACTAAACGCATCAACGATGTGAATTTTTGTCTAAGGTAACATTTTATTCAATTCTTCTTATCCACTAATTACCACGTGATCCTTACCATAACCTGGCCGTCGTATTCACATAAGACAACTACGGACGACCTGTCCGACGATGAATTACGGACGAGTAGTGTATCGTAGCGATAGGTGCCTGGAAAAGTAGGTTTGATGTCCAGCAGGGTGAATTCTTCCGTGGCAAACGGGTGGATGGCTCGCAAAAACGGGACTACCACCGTCACCCACACGACGAACCTGCACGGCGGAGTCGTCTTCACCCTGAAGAAGAATAAATTACAGTTATTGGTTTTTCCGAATGGTAATAGACAACTGCAATTTTCGTTCCAACGTTTCATTATATTTGTATAACTTCTTCTGGGCTTAAAGGTACTTAGACGCTAAAAACGTAGATCCACATACATTTGTCAGGTTAGCAATGACAGATCGCTTTTTGCACTTGATATTAACTGCTCGTTGAATCCTCTAGTGCAGTGGTTCCCAAACTGGGCGATGAGAGGTGTCTGGGGGGCGATGGGAGATCAATGGGCAGTAGGGGGGCGAAGAGTCGAAAAGTGGGCGATAAGGGGGCGATGATCAATTTGCTGAATTTGAAGATAACTCTGACTGAAAATATTCACAAAATTCCTTGAATCACCAAATAGGAAATTAACATAATCTTCTAACAAAGTGATGAAACATTCCCGGAACCGATTCGATTATTCGATTATCGATGTTTTGCTTTCGATGTACAACAACACACGTAGCTCAGCAATATCCAGGTCTATGGGCCATCGTTCAGAAATATTTAATCGCGTTCCCGTCATCCTATCTTGTAGAGCACGGATTCAGCATAGTTTCCGACCTAATTTTTAAGAAGAGGAACCGTCTGCAGATCTCATCGAGAGGAGACTTGAGGCTGAAGTTGACCAAATTGAACACAACGTAGAACAGCTGATTCACTCTCATCAAGTTCACCCATCTCACTAGCCTCCGTTTCAAGTTTGAATCAGTTTTTTTAAATGCTTTTCCAAATATGGAAGTTTTTTCGAATGTTAGCGTTTTTTGTTCTTTCTCACACTTGAGTTTTTCAAATTATTTTCAAACTAGTTCATGTTTCTAGCTGTGTATTTGTGTGTAAAAAAAATGAATTTCTTGATATATGTGTGTGAATGTGTTGATATATGTATGTTGTATGTAAATTCAGTAAATATACAATTTTTTTTTTAACGTGTGTTTTTGCAACGTTTTTATAGTTCGGAGTTTGGACTGACTACATTGTAGTTTAGATATAGCCAGTCTCCAGTTGAAGAAATCTTTGCGGTGTAAATGGGGGGAGGGGGGGGGGGGGTATGACGTAACTCGGGCGGCCAAAGTGGGCGATGGTCAAATATAGTTTGGGAACCACTGCTCTAGTGTAACTGCAACAGACGTGTAAGCTATGTCATACGCAAATTTTGCTGTTGTACTCGTAGTTCTCTCAACAAGTACCTAAAATGTGTGTGTACAATAAGTATAATAAAGAGCCTTGAACGTTGAGTTGTGGTATACCTGCTTAGACTCTTTTAAGCTTGGAGCACAAATCCTCCCCTTTTACTCTGAAAAAATCATGGGTTATGTAGGGGTGAAGTATTTTTCAAATTGGTGGAGCAATATCTGTCAACGTTTTAAGTTGGTGCTTATTAAGCTTCGTGCCACACCTAAAGAAGGCTTGGGATAGGTCCAGAAATACTACACTCGGACTTTTTTGTGGCTCCAATGTACCTTCAACCGCGTTAGTAGCGCGCTTCGGGCTAAAGCCAAATTAATGCACAGATAAGAGGTTTTTTCCGCCTGTTATGCAAGTCAGACTTTTCTTGAGTAGCACCTCAAATCAACTGAGAGCAATAAGGTATGTATGAGACTTCACATCAACTTGGTGCTTTCTGGTCTGGTTGATCATTGTGACGTGAGCAACCTTCCAGTTCACCTAGCACTTTTCAGGCTAAATACTGCACTAATCTGGTACAGAAGCTTCGGTGTACCAATTCAACAAGTTCCTAATAATTTGACCAGTTATAATGTTCCTCGGCATATCATGGAGTTTTTTCATTTTTAGCTACTTTATGCAATCGTTGAGTTCTGAAAAATTGACCGGCTTGATTGAATTGCTGTCAGTACTCCTAGGTTGAGTTAAGGCTTCTTCAGTTTATTGCTACTGTCTTAGGAAAAAGGTTTGTGGGAGATGATGAGCGAAGCAGGGAGCTTTCAACTGCACAAATTAGCATAAGATATTAGCTTCTATGTTTATTGACAGCTCATACAAAATGCGTTAGATGGAGACCGATTGACCGATGGAATCTATTCCAGTTTCAGAACCTTTGACGTTAATGGTAGAGTTTTATGTATTCTTTTCTAAGCAAGAAACTGTCTTGCGCTCAAAATAGGAAGAGGAGGCTTTTCGTACAACCTTCAATTATTCGTCAGAGGGTATTAGGTTCTGCATTGAGTGAGAGAAACGCATTCTTGGAATAAAATACAATTTTTGGTGGACTCTAGATTTTACAATTTTTAGTTCAAGCGTAGTTTAGTATTGCAGGAAGGCAATCAGATTTTATGCAAGTGTATCCCAAGTGCGCGCTCTGTGGTGCTAATAGTGCAAAATAATAAATCAAATAATTATTATATAATAATTAAGATTAAATAAATAATCCCTTGAGAGGAAGACATATTTGTATGTCTTCTATTTGTAATAACATTGGTGTTACGATAATTTAATTTAAAGGTAATAGTCCATTAGATAATTATTGCTACCTATATGGAAGCACTAATTTGATGATACAATTTTTCTCTCACCAAAATTCCGTCTCATGTTCTCCAACAACGAGCCCGGCAAGTTGAATTTTGACGTCGACTGTGCTGTAGGGCTTAATAGTGCCCACTCTGGGTAAAATCATGATGTCTAATTCGTTTTTCGACAAATCAATCGTGTACTTTGCCGCAATTGAGCCTTTGTTCTGAAGTTGTACCGTGCTTGTGACGAAAGCTGAGCCCAAATCAATCCTTCCGAAGCTGACGTGGGATGGTTCGACGGTGACGTGAACCTGGCCTGGTATTCTACACGAACAATAAATGCCACGATTCAGTTATGCTACGAAATGTATGCGAGGAGACCATCTTATTTTGTTAGGGTAGAACGTGTTACAATTATTCATCTCCACAGTCGAAGCTAAGGTAAGCCGTACTTTTAGTTTTGCAGCATTTTAGTACATTTGGGAATTATTTTCGGGACCTTGGAGATGTTTTGGCCAAATGGTACATACAACAGGCCGAACCCAATTGAGAATCTATTTAAGTTGAATAAATTTCCAGAACCGCTTTTATTAATGAAAGTTTGAATTGATTTTAAACTTGTCACTCGACAAATGGAAAGCAAAAGTCTACCTCACATAGGAAGTTATTTGTCTTGTATTTCGATTATAATAATAAAAGCGAATCTCTCAGACTTGCATATGGTGAAGATTAGAATTAGGGATTAATAAGGGAAAAGGAAAATGGATATTTCTTTACCATGCTATAATGGGGAGTAACGGAGTAACGGACGAACTCATGCGATTAAACCATTAAGGAACTTGTAAGTGTAATCCCTGTCTCTCTTTATCTGCCAACCAAGATTTTTGATGTCAAATAAATATATCCAGAAAACGCTGCAAATTCTTTCACTGGGGTTTGTTATTCAATTTCATTCATTTGGCTTGCATTCAGTGTGCGTGTTTGGAGTGTGCGTGTTTCACAGTGATAGAGCGATTATTGAATTTCAGGAGATATGCATAGAGCACATAAATTGGTTCTCAACCAAAATACCTATTTCGTTTGATCAGTTGATCATATTTGTGTGCCTCCTGAAATTCAATAATCGCTCTATCACCTGTGAAACACACACACTCCAAATCTTAGTAGAAATTCAAATCATCAATGCAAGCCAAATGAATAAAATTGAAAGAATTTGCAGCGTTTTGACCACGTTTTCGGGTTCTACGTAAAATTTCCGTTACAACCAATGCACATTCATAATCATAAACGACCCCTAAGGACCGTAATTGCAGTTCAAACATTGAAAATTTAAAAAAATTGTTAGTTTCTGAATTATTTGTATTTTTACTGCAGTTCCAAAAAACTTGCGATTCCTCGTCGATCTCATGGAGAAATTCCAGTTTGAAGGCGAAAAAACATTACGCAACTTTTGAACTGCAATCGAGTAATCCCAGGGATAAAAGAAACAGTTCGCGGTATGAATTGGGAAAATGATTAAATCCGCAAAATAGATAGGTTAAAAAATAAAGAAATACTACTTTTCGGGAAAAATGATCGAAAATCATTTCTAATATTCAGACTAGTAAAGTTTAAATAAATCAGACTAGTGAAATTAAAAGAAGTCGCGCTAACAATGTGTTCTCAGAATCTATATCTGATATAGGTTAAAAATGTATTTATTTTTCAGCAAAATTGATATATTATTCATTTTGTTGAAGCTCTTTTGAAAATCATTGAAATCATCATTGAAAATAAACCGCAAAGGAATCACCTAAAAGGCAATGTCATTGTTGAACGATATAATCTCAACAAAAGCAGGTTAACCTACAAAGTGTGAACAAATGTTAACGCGATTACGCGATTGCGAGGAAAATCAAACCACGCGGCGTGAGCGTTTGCGGCACGGTGCCGCGCCGTTACGTCTGACACATCCATAGAATCGCATTGTTTGACGGCGCCAATAGATCACGATTGGCCAGCTCGCTCGAGTTCGTTTTCCACGTAAGCCAAGACACGGCTTACGGCCCCCCCACACGCCCCCACGGTTTCCACGACGCCTGCGCCTGCGGCTCGCGATTCCTTCATGTACCTAAACAGGCGCGAGCCGCGCCGTCCTGTGGAAGAGTTTTCTCTCAAAAAGCGCGGTGAGGCAAGCGGCCGGCGCCGCTGGCCCAGCGCCCGAGAACCTCGGTTCCAGCTTCAGTTTCGATGTTCAGTTATTTTTAATGCATTTCTACAATATGGGCATTAACTTTCATGCGTTCGCGCCAACATGACTCACGCTCGCGCAGCTGTCTATTGACCGCCCTTGCTTTTGGTTTATTATTCAATAATAAACCATTGTAATCGCTCTGGAAAAAAAAAAAATTCTAACCCCAATGAAAATTTCATGGTTTACGTTTCAAAGGGTGTAGAATCCGAATCTGCAATAAAAAAATTTCCGTCCGTCCGCCGTACGCCGTACGCACGATTTCTCCTAAACGGCTGGAGCAAAAAATCTGAAATTTTCAGGAAAAATCCATCTTGGTCCGACGACGCCCCAATTCTTGAGCCAGCTCTCTCACTCAATTTAAAGTGCCCTTTAAGGGCTGTAAAAGTATTGTAAAATCCCTAGAAACCTCAAAACAAGTCCAAGCGGCATGAATGTAAACTTATTAGAAGAACATACCGTCAGGAATCGAATGAGTCCCTACCCAGGTCCGTAGGTCAAACCATTCCCGATGTGATGGTGCCAACATTTGTGTTTTTTGGTTTATTACTGTTTGTTTGTAACCTAGTGATGTCCGGCTGATAGCGTCGAGTTGTAGTGAATGTGGATACTGGAGTGATAGCCGATGTGAATACTTGTAGTGCAGTTAGTAGCCGATACACGGGTTGAAGCATTCTGATATGCATGAAACGCTTATAATATATAGGTAAATATTATTCATTGTTATTCAATATTATTACTGGGGCAAATAAGTATTCTTTCACTAGGGTTTATTATTCAATGATTCGTTCATGATTTGAATCTTACTAAGCTTCGGAGTGTGCGTGTTTTACAGGTGATAGAGCGATTATTGAATTTCAGGAGATATGCATAGAGCAGGTAAATCTGTTCTCAACCAAAATACCTATTTGGATTGATCAGTTGATGATATTTGTGTGCCTCCTCTACATCTGTCTACCTTTGGCTACATCGTTTAAATTTGGATTTGGGGAAGTTTTAACGCAATACGAGTGCTAAAGGACTTGATAAATTATAGATGTTTTTATTGTGGGGGGGGGGGGGGTATTGAGGTTCAATAAAAAAACGCTGCAAATTCTTTCACTGGGGTTTATTATTCAATTGGCTTGCGTTCATGATTTGAATTTCTACTAAGCTTTGGAGTGTTCGTGTTTCACAGGATAGGGCGATTATTGAATTTCAGGAGGCACACAAATATGATCAACTGATCAATCCAAATAGGTATTTTGGTCGAGAACATTTACGTGCTCGATGCATATCTCCTGAAATTCAGATTTAGATTTTCAGATTTTTCCTAAAAATTATCAGAATGCTTAAACCCGTGTATCGGCTACAAAGCCTTTTAGGAGTTCACACCACTATCCACATTACTACATCACTATGTCACTAGGTTACTGATATCAACACAAAAACAATAATAAACCAAAATAACGCGAATGTAGGCACCATAAATCGGGCCATACATCGGGAATGGTTTGACCTACGTACCTGGGGAGGGGTTCATTCGATTCCTCGAGGAGTGTTCTTCAAAAACTAGTCGAGGGCCGATTAGTTTTGAGGTTTTCAGGGATTTTACAAAACTTTTACAGCCCTAAAGAGCACTTTAAATTGAGTGAGGGAGCTGGCTCAAGAATTGGGGCGTCGTCGGACCAAGATGGATTTTTCCTGAAAATTTCAGATTTTTTCTCCAGCCGTTTCGGAGATATCGTGCGTACGGCGTACGGCGGACGGACGGAAAAATGTTTATTGCAGATTCGGATTCTACACCCTTTGAAACGTAAACCATGAAATTTTCAGGGGGGGTTAGAATTTTTTTTTCAAGGGCGATTACAATGGTTTATAATTGAATAATAAACCAATATGTCTACTGATGTTCTCTTAAGAAAGAAAGCGAGTGCGATTCTCACGGCATTGTCGTGCTCAATTATATTAATTTATTTTGTACTTTCGCACTTTTTTACTTCCCAAAAAAATCCAGAATGAGCAAGAAAATACATTCGGTAGTGAGTTTCCACGAAATACTGGTGAAATGCGGGTGCACAGAGTATTCTGTTTACGTGGTGACTTCTAACCATCTTGATTGTATTCGTTACTTAACGTTGTGGTATATATTATGAGTAACTATTGCCAGTCGGGCTATAATAATTATATTGTTATTATAATAATTAATTATAATAATTCAACGCCAACTTGCAATAGTCACTCATCGTATGTACCATTAATAAATTGAAGAATATCACTTATATAATATTTAACTAATTAATTTAATAATTAATTAAAGTAATGATTGAAGAATATCAATTCTCAAAGAAGGCCAATGAAAACATTGTAACTAAATTGAACGGACACCCTGTTTTCACGGTGTTGTATGCCTTTAATGTCACCTTCATTCCTCATAGTTTGTGATTCTCTAGATTGTTGCAAGGTTTCAAAACAAACCCAGAACAACAAACTATTTGGAACAGCGGTAATTTATTCTGAAAATGCCTGAATACGTTCTTTTTATAGCTGCTATTCCGTGTAATGATGACCCAAATTTCCGCGATATTCCTATTAAACACATTTTCACGCCACACTTTTCGTAATGTATCGTAATAGGCACCAAGTTTAGCATCGGAGTTTTTATCATCCTAATTTTGATATTACATCCAGAACTAAACCTCTCTGTTCACTATATTGCGGCGGGGTTCATGCTACAACTCGATAAATAAGCCGAATAATGGCACCCACCGAAATCATTATTGTCACGATAACTATCGTGTTTCCAACTTGATCCCATTAAACTTCTATTCCCTCATTGTGTCACCTGTGTACGTAATCTTCATAGTCTGGAGGTAAATTGTGAAATATATATCAGATAAAATCGCTAGCAAAACCCGTTTAGCTTATTTTCATTAAATATTGCTGTAGCAATGGTTCCAAAATTAAAAAAATGCCGCTTGAAAGTCCATTTTGAAATCCATCCTGAAACTATTCTACGGTTTTAAGTGTTATGAATGTATGTATCTATCTATATGTGATATGTGTGTGTGATTCCAGACAATAATTATCCTTAGGATTAGGATAAAAACTTCGTTATTTCGCCAAAAAATTGAGAATTGGAAATAAAGAGATCGTTTTTGAACACAGAGAATTTTAAAATAAGTTAACATCAAAAACCTTTGTCAACTATAAATTAGAACATTAAAAATGTAAGCTCTAATTTCGTTGAAAAAATGTGCCAAAATTTCAGCAAAATGGGCTTTAAAAAATTCAATTAATATGTGTAAACTCTTTGAATCGAACCACACGAATCCTATGATCGATAATTCATCTTCTAAACACCGATTTCCCATAAAAACGGAGTAGGATGGAACGTTGTCTATATATCCACGAAAGTAAAGAGTTACACTGTTAAATCGATTTCGACGGTTAGGTCATCATCAGTAACAAACATGAACTGAAACATCACAGAAAGCATATCTTATATAGGATCGAATGAAAGGAGATTGAATCCTATTGGCCCAACGAAGAGAAAGGGGCGGGGAGGACCAACCAATGCCACTCAAGGCTTACACAGTGAAAGGGGTACAAACAGTATCATTATGGAGAGGCGGAGCCAAACTTATTGGAAGAAAGAACCCAATAATGGTGAAATATTTTGTGGAATGACATCATTTAAACATTTTCCTGACCTATCACTTTTAACAATTTCGAATTTTTCTAGCACATCCAACATACCTCCCTTTGGGCAAAAGTGAGGAAATTCTACATATTGCCTGTTTGTCAGATCAAAACTGAAGCTATGATTGGATTCATTCAGATAACTTGCAAAGGCAGAACCACCTTTGTTGTCCCTGAAATCCTTTTCATGCTCTTTTATTCGTTCCCTAAATTTCCCATCAGTTTGACGACAGTACTCAAGCCCACATGAACATTTTAGTTTATAAACTCCACTTTTATCCTGAACGTTAATTTGTTACTGATGATGACCTAACCGTCGAAATCGATTCAACAGTGTAACTCTTTACTTTCGTGGAAATGTAGACAACGCTCCATCCTACTTCGTTTTTATTTGAAATGGGTTTCCACAACTTCGTCGCGAGTGGCTTAGTCCGTACCGATTTTTCATCTATATAAAAAACCAATAATGAGAGAAATGCATTGAATATTCCTTCATTAGTAACAGTAAATAACTAGAGTACGAAATTTATTTTTTTGTATTACTATTGCTTAGAAAGTGTGAATATTTGGAGTGCCGCTGCTGTGGCAAGTTAATGGTAAGTACCTTTGTACTTACTGTACCTGCCGTGCTTACGTTTTAAGCTCGATTGTATAATATTTAATGGATACCTGCATTCTCAATTATACTTGTTGGGGAAATTGATTTGAAACCTTCCAATGCCGGCAATTATTTGTATCAAGGGGATTGTTAAGATAGAGTGAAGTAACCTAATAACTTGACCCGAATTAACAGAAAAGCACCTGTTTTTTACAGCCCTACAAATGACTTTTTCTCCAAGTTTTTTGAAGAATTGATTGATGATTTCCAGCATCAGTTACAGAACATCTTTGTTTACAAACGATACGATCTACAAGCAGTATTTATGCCCACAAATCACTATTTTTTGCTTTTAATAATTTTGACTCGTAATATTGTTCTACAATTAGTGAAGAAGTTATGCTGACCAGTCAATTCAGCAGAAGCTTTGCATAAGCATGATTGTTGGATAAATATTGAATACCGACTAATAATTGATAACCCAAAAAACCTACTTCACGGTCCAAATGTTTTTTCATGTGAATCGGGTGACAGATGAGATTATAGATGAAAATATGTACAACAAAACATGCTTAATCTTGTAATCATAATTAAGCTGTATGATAATTATTAGGGGCGACTGAAGCATAGACATACCAAAATGGGATAAACTTATAATTTCATTGTTCACCTCGAATGTGGACTACTAGAATTGAAACGGAGATGCTTGAATATAATTGAAGCTTAAGGAGACTTTCCGACAATTCGATTGGGTACTGTTCTTTTATTGAACTTGAAGCTTGATATGATTGGCATGGATGCACTGAATAATGACAGAGAAACCCTAGACAGGGTACCTAATACGGATGAGGCACAAGATCCCTGCTTATTAAGGTGGATATGCGGTTTGTGGACATCCTTCGTCTTCCAGATCTTTGTTATTTCCGAAAAGTTATACAGTACTTAGTTGATTAAATTTTATGAAATATTTGTCCATCTTACACTTTCACGGGGAGTAATATGAGGCTATGGCCGACTCTTATGGGAATGACCGAGTCGAAGAGCTTTCCTTCCGAACATTTGTAGGTAATTTTCCGGGTGATGCTCAAACCGGGTGCGATTGCGATGGACGTGCCGTCATCTTTGATGTGGAAAGCCTTTAATGAAAACAAGATGGACAAATTCTATGATTATGAAATGACTCAAAGTTATTGACCTGCAATAGTAGCAAACTAAGAGTAGACATTATGATTTTGGAGAAACAGTTTTTTCATCCCCCTAAAGCGAAAACGAATCTTCCCCTACCTACAGGTAGATTCGGAAGTATACTTGAATGTTTACCTAATTCATTCAGTTTAATTGGAATGTGATATTACCGAGGAGTAGGGTTGGCTAATGGCAAGATGCATCGTGTGAGCGCTGATGTTGATGATAGTGATGATGGTGGTGTAGCTCTGACCTCTGAAGGCGTTGTAGAAGAGGACTTCGGCGGGAACGAATCGGATACCGTGCGTTTCATAGGCTCTGCTTTGCATCGAAAGCATAGGCGGTTCTGATCTGTAACACAGGACAGATCATGAGATTAGTCAGAAGTTCATGGAATAACACAAAAATACACAAATACCTACCTATAAGTTATACAGAACGTTAAGGATTCAAGACAACCTTAGTAGTTTAGGACTGAATAAAGGAATGAAGTGAATAACAATCCTACATGTTAACTTATCTTTCAAACACAGAAAAATAGCCACAATTCATTAATGAAAAATTCGTGCACGCATTTAGTGCGTCTGTTCAACAGCTTCATTGTTGCCTCCCAGTTATTAGACTGCCTATTAGACATAGAAAAAAAGGAAATAGATGCACAGGTTGATTTGTGATTTATATTTGATCGTGTTCGAATAATAATAAAAAACCATTTTGTTTCTTTTGTTTAATTTTGCTATATCCTTAGTACTACTAGTAAAAAGAACAGTTGAATGTATGTCTTATTACATTTTGGATTAATAATTTCAATGACAAATCGTATAATGTGTAGAACCCGAAAATATAATCAACCGTCCGCTTTTCTCGAGAATTGCTGGACCAAACAAAATGACACTCAGGTCAAAAATCACATTTCGAGTCTAGTTGGGATTGAATTCTCGGCGTTACTTTGTGCCAATTCTAAAGGATAGAATCAAAAGACTGAAATGTTCAAAAATAAGTTTTTCACAAATGTTTTTATAATGTACTAAGTATTGGGATAAGATATGCGCAGGTAAGTGTTTGAAGTTATCTTGTTATTTCAGATGTTCCGTTCATGAGCTTTGCGTCTGGGTCGATGTACAGAGTCGGTGTACAGTGTACAGGGTGGATGTACTACTTGTGCATATTTAAATATCAACTTTTATTATGTAATAATGTCAAAGGATGATGTTTGAGGGGTTTTAAAAGTTATATCTGTCTTCTGGTTGTCTTTGGGACTTCCAGGAGGCAAATACAAAACCTGGCGACACATCAGCTGAAGGACCTTCGTGGCTTATACGTGCTGGAGTGTAAATGGTAAATTTTAAAGTTATCTACAATACAATTACAAAGTATGGAAGCTCTGAGTTCAAACAATGTACCAGAAACTAGGCCTAATAAACATAGATCACTGAATTACGTAGATATAATTACGTTTATTATACAGAAATAATAAAGCTTTTTGTTTTCCTGTGAGAACCAATTAAGATGTAACAAAGTTGAACAATTTGGAAGTTCATGTTTTATTTTAGGTATTGGTTTATTATTTTTAACAGTGAGCCTTTGTAATCTTATATCGAAAATCGGGTAGAACCGTCCTCAAACTTAGTCATTTTACATTTCAAGGCCCGTAGATTCAAAATCTGTAACGTTCGTCTGCCGTCTGCCTTAAGGGCCATAGATTGTCTTAAACAAAATAAAAATAGTGTTTACGCCATTCGGGATCTAGTTTGTTCTAACAATCCAGCCTGATCCCTTGATCTGCTTAGAGATGGGGCAAAAATCTGGTCAAAACCGTGTTTTTCGGGGTTTCCACTGACTTAGCAAGTGAGATGTCATTATTTTGGACGAAAAATCGACTGTGAGAGGTTTCAGATCTGCAGAAATTCACGCGCTGCAATAAATCGCGATTTCTGAACCTAAATGTGTCACTCAAACATCACAGTGACGCGAAGAATAATTTCCTAGTACTTATAGACGACGAGTCGATTGAGATGGTTCACTTACCAGTCCGAGCTCATTTGGCTTAGAAAATCTAATTTTAAGGGAGAAAATGTTAAACCATGTTTAAATTTCAATTTTTGAAATCCTATTTTTTTCATATCTTATTTTAGAAATGTAAAGGGGAGGGGGGTGTAAAAAGAGTAAACCTTTGTGAAATAATTTGCAGAGTTTTTAGAAAGGAAAGGGCGAAAACTTGTTTTTGAACTCACGCGGCTCGCTTCTTATGTTTTTCAGAAATGTCTGACTTCTTGGGGCTTCTCATGCTGTCTCGACTGTGATCATCTCCAGCTGGATTGAAAATGGTGGTTTCTACTGACGGCGACTTGCGAGACATCATTGTAAGAATCGGATAATTCTTAATGAAGAGGTCAATAGGAAATACTTTGGGAGAGACTTTGCTGGAATAATAATAATCAGGTCAACGCCATGGAGCTTTATAAGCGTAGTGCTATGATAAACATGTGGAGGACTTGTACTAAAGTAGTTTTCAAAATTAATTAGTTCTTAAAAACTGACTTCGTTGGCGTATGGGTAATTCATACACACTGAGAACCACAAGTTTGATAATCCATATCTATCCGGATACATCCGTATCAGCACTTCTACTTGTCGGCGAAGTGGAATTTTTATAGAAAAGAATTCCGTTAATTATGATGGTTGATTTATGTCGGTCTATTGTTTCTCAAGGCATTCCTCGAAAATGTTCTTCGCAGGCGCTATTGAAAATGATACTCCTTTGTTTTACATTAAACTAGAGGCTTCCTTACTTATTCCTTCTTGTAGGGCCAGTAGAAATTGAGTGTTCACTCTTCGAAGAGCCCTCACTCATTAAAAAGGTGTTTGGCCAATATCCTTCCCATGTGTAGTCCGTGAAGTTTTCGAGTTGGCATTGACCAAACAAGTAGTAACTTCCCACCTCAATATCCAATTCTCGACAAGTCCCTTTCAATTATGTGTTAATCTTGAAACCAGCCGTGTTACTGCTCTTGCTGATATAACAAGATCTTAAACTTCAACTGGAGTTCAGCTATGTAATTGGAGAAGCCCCTCTTACCAGGGTTGTCTTGACCTTATATTCTTTCTAGACTTGAAATTGACATTTGTCGACCATGTGGATGCGGTAGCTCTGAAAGCTTTGAGAGCCCTTGGTTTTCTTAAAAGGTGCACGCGTGACTTCTCGTCTATTGAAGCAATCGTGCCGTTGCACAAGTCTTTGGTTCGGATTTTGGAGTATGGTAGCATAGTTTGGTCCCCATTTTATGCGGCATACAGATATCCATTGGAGAGGGTACAACGGAAGTTCATGCGTAACCTTGCATTCAAACTGACAATACCAATGGAGCAGGTTGATTTTAGGCACCTGCCAGCCGAGTACGGGTTGCCCACTCTTGAAAGCCGTAGAGAGGTGGCAGACATATTTTTTCACAAGCTTGCGAATGGAGTTCTTCAATCACCATCGCTCCTCTCTACGGTGAATATAAATGTGCCTCCCTACAGAACTCGGCAAACACTCTTCTTCCATTTGCCTTTCTCAGCCAACAATTACCTTCCGTTACGCGGAGGTCAACGGTTTCGATTCAAGTGACTGTGATATATTTTCACTTCCCACAACCCTGAAGCGTCTTCTGGAAAAATTTTCTATTGATGATTTGTTCCCTTCGATTGTATAAAAATTCTTTCTATTCGTGTTTTGTTAATTTCACGCAGGCCTTTTGTACTTGTTGTTAGTATTTAACTCGTCAAGTATTTCATTAATTTTATTTATTTATTTAAATAAATAAATAAACAACTGAAAGAAACTGAAACTTTTTGAAGTTCCAATGATGGTCTAGTAACTTTGGTCAGCACTAGATTTCTTCGACGCTTTGAAATAATAACATTTGACAGGAATTTGAATTTTTATATAGATATTCATATTACATGAACTCTGATAGTTCATCTTTTAAATTTAGAATTAAATGCAACATCAACTCTCGTGAAAGAATCGTTCAGCGTTTTGAGGTCAAAAATTCATCTTCAACTTTTTAAAACCTTCCTTCAGTTTTGGTGTTTTGAAATCCATGGAGTTACCCAACAATACCCAAACATACAATCAGGTTCCTGAATTTCTCTCCCCTACCAAGTACTATGTTACGATCCGTAGTTCTTGAAAATGAATTGAGGTTGAAAAACAGTGATTATCCGTTTTGGTCATGAGCAATATTGACGGATAACCATTAGAAACTGAAAACTTCCCCTATGTTCTAAAATCTTGTATTTTTAAAAGTATTCTACATTATGTTGAAAATTGTACAAAAAGAAGCAAGTTATTTCGAAACGTCAGTTAATTTAGATGGAGCTTTGAGATTTTCAGATTTAGGATATAGTACTTTTGGAGTTAAACCTGTCGTTTAATACTATTTGAAACCAAAAGAAAGTGAATAATAGTGTTTTTGAAATCAGTTTTAATAGAAAGGACTTTACTAATCTTCCCAAAGCTGCTGCAAAGGCATTCCCAAGCTGTTGGAGTTGTAGTTGTATGCAACTGCCGCACTCCTCCCCCTCCATTCCCCACTTTTGGTTTATTTTTCAATAATAAACCATTGTAATCGCTCTTGAAAAAAAAAAAACCCCCCTGAAAATTGTATGGTTTACGTTTCAAAGGGTGTAGAATCCAAATCTGCAATACAAAACTTTTCCGTCCGTCCGCCGTATGCACGATTTCTCCGTTTCAGCACGAATGGCTGGAGCAAAAAATCTGTAATTTTCGGGAAAAATCAATATTGGTCCGACAACGACCCAATTCTTTAGCCAGCACTCTCACTTAATTTAAAGTGCTCTTTAAGGGTAGTCAAATTTTTGTAAAATCCTTAAAAACATCAAAAAAAGTCAAGGCGGCTTAAATTTGGACTTTTTTTGAAGAACTTTTCATGAGAAATCAAATGAGCCATTCGCCAGGTCCGTAGCTCAAACCATTCCCGACATACGGCCCGATTTATGGTGCCAACATTCGCGTTATTTTGGTTTGTTATTGTTTTTGTTTTGATATCAGTAACCTAGAGATGTAGTGATGTAGTAATGTGGATAGTGGAGTGAACTCCTAAAAGGGTTTATAGCCGATACACGGGTTGAAGTATTCTGATAACCATAAAAAACGCTACAAATTCTTTCACTGGGGTTTATTATTCAATTGGCTTGCGTTCATGATTCGAATTTATACTAAGCTTTGGAGTGTGCGTGTTTCACGGTAGAGCGATTATTGAATTTCAGGAGGCACAAATATGATCAACTGATCAATCCAAATTTTTTTGGTTTAGATAGATTTACGTGTCTACTTTATTCCAATTGAATAATAATTACCCCAGTGAAAGAATTTATTTTTCTTCTACTTCCAACAGTAATTATTAAGTACTTGTATATAGTACCAATATGAGTTTTGAATAACCAAACTGTGACACAAAGAACCTGCAAACTGTTACACCTCTAAAAATTTACAACTCCAAAACTTAGTCCACATAGTAATTGTGTGTCCTTGGTGCATCATTCACTCTCGTGTCACCATCGCACTTATTAACCGAAATCGTACTTTCCCTGTTTTCTACGACACAAGTGTTAAGAATATTTAGGACGGTTTATGTTATCCAGAAGCAGCTTTTTTAGAGGCGTAAGTTGATTGTTGAAAACTATTTGTCTACTTATTCACCTAAATACCTACCACCGACCAGTATTTTAGGCGAATTTTTACTAACATTATCTCACTACGCTTGTTGTGATTGTTTCTTAGTTCTCTCGAATACAGAGGCGTTCATTTTGCAAGGGACGCCCATGCTTTGCAAAGGATATCAGGTTTGGTGACCCAGTTCGAGCTCAGCTTTTGCAAGGGGTGGAAATACTAGCTGCAGCTGTTGGTCTAACTTTGGGTCCCAAGGTACGAAAGATTTCCGCCAGTATGTGTTTTATTAGATGAAAATATAAAAAGTAAATTCATCAAATCTTCGTCTCCCAATAGTTTTGATTCAAGTACATTTCGTTGAAAATCCCCGTTAAATGTATGGAAATGTGTTAATTTTTGACAAAATAAGAATCGAATCATGATACACCTATCTTATTTTCGTATGCAATTGACGTCTTTTGATCAATACGATTGGAGTGGTAGTAACCATATTATGCGTTTTCAGGGAAGGACAGTCGCTCTGGAACAGTACAAAGCTGATCCTAAAATAACTAAAGATGGGTTTACCGTGGCTCGAGCTATTGACCTCAGGGACAGTTTCCAAAATATTGGAGCGAAACTGGTCTTGGATGTTGCAGAAAATACTAACAAGAAAGCTGGAGATGGAACTTCAACAGCCACCGTAAGCAAAAGACTTCGCTGGTTATTCTTGCTTTCACATTTGTGTGCTATACAATATCGGACATTTTGGTATATAAATTCCATAAGATACAATTGGAATAGATCAACAATATTCCATTCAACCACTGACTTGAATCATTGTTAATTCTTGGAATACTAACAAAAAACGACAAAAATTTTTTTCGGGAGGCGATGTAGCCACTTATAGGGGGGTGTAAATAAACTTCTTTTCCGAAAGAGATAGAGAATTTCAAATCCACAGACACACACTTTCAAAATTTCCCCTCAAAGGCGGAGGGGGCACACCATTAAAATTAAGTTTACGTAAGAGTTTAAGCAAGAGCCTCGGTGGAAGCGGGTGGTGATACCACGAAATACTCCTGACGAGATGCCCAGCTCGAGTAACTCCGTGGCACTTTTCCTCCACCACACTCCGCGCCATGACACGTTTGCAGCAACACACATACTGAATGATATGGGCTGGCACTAATAGTTTTAGATTAAAACACATTATTCGTTCAAACAAATTACAGTTTAGAATCTAATGGTTTTAGAGTAATCTTTTGTGAGAATGGTTCGAACTTTGAAGTAATTTGCTAATTAGACAATAACTATTACTGTTATTTCTATCAATTTCTTTAATTATTAAACCAATAAATACAAATAACGATATATATCTAGGAACTGATTTCTGCTTGGTTGTTATCAATCTATTCTGATTCACTTAAATTCAATTTAAAACTCAGGGCTGAGGTAGTACTCAGATGCTGCCTGTTGAGCGAAACGACGAAAATTAAGTTTGTTTCGTTATAATCTCGGGAAGCATAATTTGGAACTTGAATTCTTAATTGATCAATTATTGACCTCCACTTTCCTAGTAGTATAGGTATCATTTCCACAATGTAGAATTTGCCCACCTACCAACCAATAATTTTAAATTTTCTTCAAATTTTTCTTCATCTATATAGAATTGAACCGTTGTTTCTTAAAAATAGTGCTTATTAATAAACGGAGGTGTTCTTACCCGTTTCATTAATAATTTTCATTTTGCAGTACAATATTATTTCCAAAATTTAACTAACAAGATCGTATTCCTTAGTTTCGATTCCTAATATTTTCCGAACTTTAAACGAATTTTGATTAACGTTGATACTGTCCTTGATCATTTTACAATCATTTTCAGGTTCTCGCTTGTTCTATAGCTCGTCTAGCTATGGACTCAATAAAGAAAGGATGCAGCCCTGCCGAAATTCGTCAAGGTACTTTTGTACATAAGACTTACAAATACCTCCCTAAATGCACACTCTCTTCTTCTTCTCTAAAAATGATAGGACTAATAGGATAATAAATGCACATCAATATTTCAATAACTACTTCGTACAAAGTGCTTAATCTAAATTTAACGAGGGTTTAATTTAATTTAATAATTTAACGATTATAATAATGGAGGGGCTAATGACAGATCCATTCTAGCGCTGCACTTACCGACCTATTCTCAAGTTGGTGGTTTTTTTGTTAGATTTAGGATCTGGTTTAGTTTTGGAAATACTTATAAGTGTCAATAATTATGTGTAGAATTGTGATCATACGGAAACCTGACGTAGGGACGGTAATTCGTACATTACTTAGTTTTAGTTTCAATTCTATCTTAACAAATGAATTTCAAAAATAACGGTTAAAGCCAAATCGCCTGACCGTAATTTATTTTTCAAATGAATATTTTATTGATTTCAACTCCTCCTAGGTATTATGCTAGGAGCTGCCAAAGCAGTGGAGCACTTGAAAGAGATCTCCAAACAAGTTACAACGCCAGAAGAAATCAAACAGGTCGCTGTGATTTCAGCAAACGGAGATGAACACGTTGGCAGCCTTATATCCACAGCTATGGAAAAAGTAATAATAATTCATTATTAAAAATGCTACAAATATTACGCAACGGTTTACCATTTCAATAGTGCATATATGTTTCATCGAAATCAGTGAGGCACAACATGGTTAATGATAGCCATGCATATAACGATTAAAGTCAACTATTTGATTAATCTATTTATTAGTGGTTATACACTGGTCGTTTGGTATATTATCATTGTGATATTATTTCGTTCACAAAATGTAAATTATTTCAGGTATAACCTATAATAATTCTCTTCCATAGGAGTATAGGACTATTAGAGCCTAGTAGAGGCGGCGGCTTTCGGGAGGTTTCAAAAAGATGGTTGCCCGATTTGGCACACTCTCAGCAAGCAACGCAAAAAAATAAAAAATAAATAAATAAATAAATAAAAAGAAAAAGTATTGTCATGCGAGCCGAATCCGGGTAGATTTAGCATTATTTAATGTTAGCACATCTATGTGCTTGCGTATTTATCTGTTTTACGTGTCCCTCATAAAACACTTTTAAAAGTTTGTTTGAGATTGCCACCTGGTCGAGGGTGCACTAGCTAGCGTAAAACGGAACGTCCAAATATGAACTCGACTCATTTAAATGGAAATCAATTTGAGCATTACCTGAGTCCCCCCTGTTAGTGTGTTTTCGTTGTGTTATTTATATTCTTCTTTGACAGGTGGGTAAACACGGTATTGTGACAGTTAAAGAAGGGACTGCTCTTCACGATGAAGTAGAAGTAATCAATGGTCTTGAAATTGAACATGGCTACATATCTCCCTACTTCGTAAACTCAAAAACAGGTAAATGAAAATGAGTTACATTTATGATCGGATCAGCGACGTCTGCACTTGAACGGCAGCTTTATTTATCTTAGTTTCTTGGCTAACCCCCTTGGTTGACTATTTTCAATAACGAACCTTCGTAATCGACTTTTGAACTAGAACGAACAAACGCCGTCCAGAGAATTTCTCCAAAACTACTGGATCAAACCTAATGAAATCTGGGTCAAAAATTGTAACTGGGGTTTGACTTGGTCTTGGGGTATGACTCTTAGCCGATCTTAAAAGGCGATATCAATAGCTGAAATATTCACAAATGAAAACATTATTATTAACACATGGCTGTATTTTAAATAAAATGTCAATAAAAAAGGAAAACATTGAAAACTTTCGAAATAACAATGGTTTTTTCATGTCCGTTATTAATAGAAGTCTCGTTAATTAATCGAGTGAGCCCACCCTGACCGTTTCACTCTCGTTTATTTATTCTCCCTAAGTGCAA
Organism: Creontiades dilutus; assembly: GCA_031894815.1. Classification (NCBI taxonomy): domain Eukaryota; kingdom Metazoa; phylum Arthropoda; class Insecta; order Hemiptera; family Miridae; genus Creontiades; species Creontiades dilutus. The sequence goes on along the minus strand of JAVIWC010008387.1, from coordinate 148,731 downwards.
GAACCTTGACAAAAACAAAGTCAACACGAATATGAATGTGCCACATTTTAACTTTGAAGAATCGCCTAGTTCCATTTGAGGGTAAAATCACCTGTAATAATTGCAACGGAATTTGTTTACAATAAGAATGTTGACGAATGATATTCTTTGAAATTGAGTTCTCCAAGACTTAACAGTGAAGACGGACAAGTGTAGTGTATTATTTCATCTCGTTCAATTGAAGTTGTTAAATTCGTGTCCATATACAGTAAATTACATTATTGTAGCTATTTTGATATCCGCTTCATTAAGTTATGTTTAAGACAAGATCGTCCAATAGAGGCTTAGATAGTGTACCACAGATAACTTCTAACATACATAAATCACCAATTTAAGAAGAACCATTGTAGGTACTAACACAGAAATCATAAACCTCTCTGCCACAATTTGCAACGTTTTTGGAATGGCAACGAATGTTAAGAGATTTGCATCTGACAAAATCAAAATTTGTGTAACATCTATATGCGCTGTTAAATTTCAGGAAATGAAAGGATTTTCCTTCCAATCCTTCTTGCCATGCATTTTCAACAATTTTCTTACCAATTTCAGTGGTTAAAAAACAGAAATGAATGAGTTTTTCTGAGAAACTATATTTGAATATAGATTAAAGCATTTTTAGTAATAGAAATGTCTAGCATTTTCAAACCACGTGTCGTACGTGATGCCTTGAGCTAGTTTCTTGAATGATCGGGAAACAAAATTTTAAATTATAAAATTATACAAGGAATACATTAGAATTAGCGCTATAATTTATAGCGCCTAGCCGAATCGTGAAACTTATCAAATGAAATAACCACTACCTACTTCTGTACAATATTGACCGTATGTTGAAAAAAGCTGTAATTTATCCATTGAGGTGAACTTTGGTTCATATCACCGTGATGAACCATTCTCAACTTTTTTCCAATGGTGACAACCTTTTTCATTTTGCTTTTAGGGAGTAAAGTGGAGCTTACTAACTGCTTTATTTTGTACTGCGACTTCAAAGTGAATGATATCCGAGACATAGTCCCAGCATTGGAGATCTGTATCAGCATGAACAAACCATTACTTATAGTAGCAGAAGACATAGAGGGAGATGCATTGACCACTCTTGTCATCAACAAGTAATTTCTATGTTTTATTCTAAGAAATAACTAATATTTGTAATTTAGGAGAAAATCCAGTTTCACATCGTATTATTCATGTAAAAAATTAGAATTCAGTTATTGGTAATGATATTGACTATCAGCAAGTTTACTTGTATTGGTTTTACAAGGTTTTACAGGGCAAGAGGCTGCATTTATAAAGATTGGATGATGATTTTAACTGTCAAATTTCAGGATGCGCAACAACCTTAGTGTGTGTGCTGTGAAAGCTCCAAGTTTCGGAGAAGGAAGATCTGAATCACTCAAAGATCTTGCTGCCGCAACAGGTAAAACAATTGGAATAAAGCAATATTTTTTGAATTACCATACCTAATAATTGTAAGATACTTAGTGTGTGTTCGCGAATCGAAATTTGGCATTTGGATGCACAGTTAAAAGTCGATAGGTACTAGTTAAATGACAACAATACGTGTAAATAACATCATGCACTTGAGAGATAAAGACATAGCATAATGCGTTATGTTCCTATCTCTCAAGTGCAAGATCACCAGAAAAATAACATTATATTCAAAACTATCCTCCTGTCCCACTGTGGTACCGAACAAAATATGAAAATTTACTAATTTTTTGGTATTTTTCCGTTGTACCCTCCAGTCTTAGTAATACATCAACGCAAGTACTAAACGAATTTCATTTCATAATAAGTAATCGAAACGCTCTCACCCATCCATAGTCATCTCTAGACGTCCCTAATAAAATTTTCCAAATGTTTAACAAATCCAAAAGTCATTGAGAGCCATGAACCGAATGGGCCACCCCGGTGCAGGCGCGAGTGTTGAAGTGTGCGTCAGCAAAAAAATATAATGAATAAATAAAAATAGGTGGTAGGACTCTGATGGCAGGATGAGCTCCCGAGAGGCTAAAATAACTGGTGAGTCTGGAAAAGGACTCTGGAAAACTTTTTTCTATTATCCCACAAGAACTATTTTTGTATTTCCCATCAATCGACACCATTAGTTGCTTGATATGGTAAGTAAAGACATAAAGTTGTACGGTTGGGTCCAGGATTAGGGAACAGATAAGTTGAAAAAAAGTCATCGATGGTGCTCGGGGGCTTTTCAAAAAACCTAACAGGGCTAGTCCCTACCCCAGGTAGCCACTAAAGATGAACTTTTCGCAAGGCCGAATGACTTGATTTGATTGAGAAGTTCGTCGGCGAGAGAAGTTTCTAAACGTTCCAATAAAATACATTTTCATTAACAAAAGAAAAAACATTTTTTTGGCCCTAGATAAAATTGACTGAACAGACTAGCTCCGAATTTCGGGATCATTATAATAATATTTATACTTGTGGTTACATGCTGCTTTTCTATTCGCCAAACACAATATCATTACAAAATAAAACGGTAAAATTGATGAAACCATTCCCATGAATACACAATTCGTGTGGAATGACAGTGCCACGTCACAAAAGAGATAAACAAGATCGGAAATTGAACATTCAAAGCGACCTAGCTCTCCGAAGAAACATTTGCTGCACCGCTTTCTTCAACGTGGTCAGAATGATGTAGTTCCGCGTCGTCTTTCAAAACTTTAAACACCCCTAATCTTTAAGTGAAGCTTCGGACTAGAAGAAGGTTTCGGTAATTTTATTGACGTTGAGCCGTTTTGGTAAAACTTTCCCACAGTGTTCGTGAAAACACATAGATAACTTAATAACACTCTCGATACACTAGTCCACTATTTGTGATGACTACACGACACATTCATACAATAACAATTCATATAATTATTCGTAATACCTTAATAAAATCTTACTCAACTATATCATATCTTAACGATAACACAATTCAAAAGAGATGCTGGTTTGGAAAGATACGATAAGTCTGTATGTCAAGTGTTTATTCTCTTTGTGATTCTTAGTAGCGACATCAGACCAAAAGGCTTAGGTACTAGTTTTACTCATAATGTATTATGAGTTGCCTTCACTTTTTTTAGTTCGTAGGCACCTACTTAATTTTACTCTCGGGTTTTTGGAGACCAATTTGAAGAGCTTCTTTCCGTTTTGTTTGGAAAAAAGCTTCATTCGTTTTTCTCCTTTTTCTTCTCATCGCCCTCAATACCTTAGTTTCAACTATCTAGCGGTTGAAGGAATACTATTAATACGAGTTTAAACACAATTCAACAACGCACTGCCCCACTGCCTAATATAATGTACAATGAACTAAATGGTGGTATGAAAATGAAATTCAAACCCTCGCATTCAAATTTGAATGCATATGACTTTTTTGGATTCACAGGTGGTAAAGTATTTGGAGATGAAACGGATATTAACATACGGGATGCAAAAGTTGAACATTTTGGAAAAGCTGATGAGATTTCTGTAACCAACGAGGAGACCTTGATTTTAAAGGTAAGTGGGTTGTAATAAAATGTTATCATCTTCTATTGATAATTTGACAATATTATTTGGTAATTTATCCGAAAATAAAATTACACATGCATTCTCAGCGTTTACTTCATCTAAGTACAACCTGGTCCTTTTAATTTATCTGTCTGATTCAAAGGAGAATTAATAAGGGCGGCATTAATCAGTGCATGACACTACGCACCTGATTTTAAAAAAGCAGAGAAATATAGACGTAGGAAAATTAGCTAGCTTACACTGAAATTGGGTGTTTGACGTTAAGTAAATAGCGATCCATTTTTAAATTATTCATTGTTGCCTAGATATTTCCCCAGGGTTTTCTCTCAAAAATTTAGAACGTTCAAATACGAAATGCGGAACAAACGCAAGGGCAATTTAATTCTGATAATACAAATAACTTGTATCCATTTTCAGTCCAACTGTATGGGTTTTCAGCATCGACCGTATGAGACCATCAATCGGTTTGAGTTATTTTCATCAGTAGTCCAGATTCATCCGATTACTATAATTTTGTTTATCCCGCCTATCTTAGTGCCCTTCTAACTCATTTTTATGGTTTTGAATTCCCCAAAACGAATTTTCAGAAAGTTTCATATTTTTCTCCAATTGGGAGATTGTATCCCTTTGAATATGAATCCAAAAATTCGCTGAAGATAGAAATTGATAACAGTGATTCATTATTATGCCCCTTGATACCTTGTGTTGGAGAGGGGATAGGACCTGGCTACTACAAGTAGCTCATGTGTGACAGAATCCCGGTACCATTCATTCCCATTCTTCTCCCGATACTCATTGGGAATTGATCTTGATTTTTCATTTCAGGGAAAAGGGGACCCGGAGGAGATTTCTAAGAGGGCTTCACAGATTGATTACCTAATCTCCAAAGCTAAGAACGAATTCATAAGAGATGGGTTGGAGGAACGCAAAGCTAGGCTTGTTTCGAGTGTTGCTGTGATCAAGATCGGCGGTGATAGCATGGTAAAATTTACTTTGAGGCTCTGACCCTCATATGTTTGGTTTCCGTTTTGACATAATATTTCACGTAAATTTCCTACGCGATTATATTTCGACTAAAGAAATTCAGCTTATTCGAATCTTCTAATTCAAAATTCTATTCATACGCCTGTATCCTTCATGTTGTGTGCCTGAAAGGGATTTGTTCGAAATGAATTACAATGTAGCATGTTTGCCAGATAACAGTTTCTAAGCATTAGAACAAACTCGGTGAATGAAACGTTCGATTAAAATCCAACTTTTCGATTGACAATCAAACGGAATTTAATGGATTTTATTAGATTACTTGACAGTGCGTGAACGTTTATACTTTCTTATTCGCAGTCTGATCAACAATGAGCCCATAAAGTGCTGCAAAATGAAACACGTTAAAATGTGTTAAATATGAAAAACAGTGGTTTATTATTTGTGCATTAGGTAACCCATCCACGCAGATCACTAGGTGGCTGTCGTACAACCTACCTAAAGAAATTTAACGAAGAATTCATTGAAATTAATCAAAAGTTATAATGAACTAGTAGATTTATTGGAAATATAATTTCATTATCATTATACTAGCTGATTCCATCGTAATGCGATTTTGACTACTACCAAGTTTGAAAATATGCGTTCACTCTTGTGCTATGAGTTATTCTTTGCTGTAAAAAGCTCCCCCTGGCCCACAGGGCGAATAGTCCAATCTACATCTAGCGATCGATGTGATCATCTAATATTTTGAACCTTGGTTCTATCTTGTCGAAATTGATGCCGAAAATTCAAGGGCAACTTGAGATTTCCTACCCTCGAACATGAAGTTCCGCAAACTTAGATGTAGTAGTTTAAATGAAAAGTTCCGGATGGCGAACTGTATCGATTTTCACAAGTTTTTTAAATTCTTGAAATGTAAACCATCTAATTTAAGTTGTTAAAATTGTTTTTTTCTTGGCCGATTATGAAGGTCTGTCAGTGAAGATGATATACTGGAAAGGAAGGGATCTTAAACTAGGAGAAACTTTAAACCACTATGCAATCTGAAAATCTCATCAACTCAATTTATGCTTATCACTAGGTGTTTGCTAAACTAAAATAATTACCTAATTGCTAAATAGTGTCGTATTGTAAAGCATTTGTGAAAAATGATTCGTTTTAATAAAAAGTGGTTTGATTAGGTTTTAGTGTGTTATTTTCATAACGTGCATGTTGATGAAAAGATATTCACTTCCTAATTCGTGCCGATAAAAAATGTCTTCTTATTTTCTAACATATACATCTAAAAATTGTTTTTACCCGAAGTTGTATTGTATATGATAGAAATTGATAGTTTGGGTTGTTATATACAGCTAGATGTGAATGAAAGAAAAGATCGGGTGACAGATTCGTTGAATGCGACTAAAGCAGCGGTAGAGGAAGGCATTGTACCTGGAGGAGGAACCGCGTTGTTAAGGTGCATCCCAGCTCTCCAATCCATCAAAGCTGATTCAAAGGGTCAGGCACAAGGTATGTAGACGTGGCAAACAATTAGGAGTAATTAAATGTTTTATTCAGTCCTATCAGCGTGTAATATTATTTCAACGTAGGTATTGTACTGAATCAGTAACATCTTGTTACTATCGTAATCGACTGTTGGGAAGGTTCTCATGGTCCTACACTGGCTAGCTAACGGCTCAAAACCGCACAATTTATTCAAGTATTTTTATTAATCCAGGGGTAAAAAAATGATTCATGACAAGCTTCATGACCCCCCCCCCCCTCAATGTAAAAAGTACTGGTAAGCACCCCTTATTTTATCCAAAATTAAAAGAATAGGTATGGAAAAAATTCAGACAACAATATTGTCTATTTAGACAAAACTTGGATATTTTTTGAGGTTCTTTACCCAAGGATGTAGTTTATTTTTGAATGTCGTCATTCTAAACACAGTTTCAATCAACTTTACCTTGAATAAATTTTTTTTGGAACCCCCCCCCCCCCCCCAAGAATTTTAATGACGCAGTCTGCGTCATAGCCTCTCCCCTGTGGGCACCCCTGATTAATCTTAAAAAGAATGACAAGATACAATTCAACCATAAAATGTGTGTATTTAGTAATAGTATAATCTTTTTCTAGATACTCAACTCTGTTGTGCAGAAACTCTCTTTTTAACAGAGTTTCTAACTGTCAAAATAATTGTTCCATTCCTATCCCAAGTCTTCACGGGAATACTGTTATAGAATATACCAGATCGTCGGAAAGGCTAAATTTTGTAGCTGGCGTTATGTTTTGTTATCGATATTACGATTTTGACATTCCTAAGGAGTAAGAACGCAAAGGAGAACCAATGCCATTCCTATTTGAAATTGTGTTCCCACCCATTTAATCTTCGTAAGTACACGAGATGAGGTATAGAGCGTTCTCGATCAACTAAGAACCTCTTGATGCTGATTTCTCTTTGGGAATAAACTATATTGTCCGACGCTCTAACTTTTGGAATCCCTTCTAGATCCAGACTGTTTTATTTCATATTACGTAGGTAATTTATTCTAATCAATTAAGGAATAAAGAGAAGTGGTTTATTGGTTTTGGTGCAACCTAAGCTAGCAAAATATCATAACAATATCAGACAATTCGTATAAGATGTTTAATCTATTATTTTTTTAATTCAGGGGTTGCGATAGTCAAGAAGGCACTAGAAGCACCTTGCTATACTATCGCCTTCAATGCTGGCGTAGATGCAGCCAGTGTTGTAGCAAAAGTGAGCCCAGAACTTACTAGTTAGTACCTAAGTATATTTAGAGACATATTTCATATCGCGGGTGAAGTACACTACGTATTCTGTTGAATTCCATTACATTCAGTTTCTTTAAATTGAAGTATTAATTACTTTTTTCTAACGTACAGGAATTCGGAACCCAAGTTTATTGTTATTGCAAACATCACCGGTGTGTATTCAGCAACCGATTCATGACGAAGAATTTCTTCTTACATAATCCGCTCTGTTTTGATATGATTACCTGTTTGCTTAATAGCCTTAAGGCTTAATAGTTACCTGAGTAATAGCGAATGATTAAAATTCCGGTTGACTGGAAATAGACTGTGGTATTGTTCAAACTAGCGACCAGAATGAAAGGATGCAGCTCAATTCGTTTTCCTTTAATTGTGCACTAACACAAATCCGATTTCTCAAGTGTGTGCGTATCGTCTTACGGAATAGTTTGTTTGGAATTTTTCTTTGGCTGGAAGAATTTCGCTGTGCAGAGGAGGACTGTGAGTGCTCTTAATTTAGGAAAGGATAACATCATAGCTACGTTTGTAACCACCGCGGTTCACTAATCTACTAGAAATGAAAACTTCTAGCAACTCTTAATGAAAAAAACCTATACCGTTAGCTGGTAAATTAAATTTTATCATGCAGGTTCCTAGGGTAATTTTGATTCATGACATTGGTTTTGTACAAGTCATGTTTGGTCAAATCGATTTAAAAGTGTTTTTTATTAAAAGTACACCGTTTTCCGAAGCAGCTCTAACAAATTGCATTACTAGATAGAAAGAACTCAATATTTTGGTCTTCTTTTTTCCAGGTTTCATCTTCTGAAGGGAACAATGGCTACGATGCGATGAATAATACCTTTGTTGATATGTTAGCTGAAGGAATAATTGATCCAACCAAGGTGCACCAAGAAACGTTTATCATTACCATTATCAATTAACGTGAGACTTCTTATCATATTCCACGGAGTTATTGTGGAATTCCAGTTACTGTTTCAAATGAACAAATTTTTAAATTGTTTAGCCAAATTGGTCAGCTAAAAAAGCTGTTAATCTCATTTCTTTCCTATCAGTGATATTAAAATCCACACTGGACTGTTGGCCAACCAGTTATGAAGCTATCACGGAAGAGTTTTTTAATCTAGATAGTTTGTCTAATAATAGATAGTCTGTTTGCTGTGCAAAAGTAGAGAGTAGAAGTTAAAATGGATTATATGAAACCACAAGGTAACTATCAGAAGAACCAGCTACCCTGATCTACTGAATGAGCTAACTGAAACTATATATTAATTTCTTTTTTAACCCCTTCAAGGTTGGAAACTTCTTTCTCTGTTTGACTACAGAGATTCAAGCCCCTTTTTTATGTTGTCATGTAGTTAATCTAGGATTTTTATCAAGTATGATTAAATTGTAATCTGCTTTGAGCATTATTATATCACGTGCAAGCCTCTGAATTTGAATTTTGACGATTATCGTAACCTACAGGTGGTGAGGACAGCTTTGATGGACGCTGCTGGTGTAGCATCAATGTTGACGGCAGCAGAAGTCGTTATAACGAACCTCAGAGAACCAAAGGTCTCCAAAGATGCTTCTCAAGAAAAATCAGAAGACGAACGCGATAGTGATTCTGGAACTGTCCCACTCAAAAGCCGATCTAGATACTACGCCTGACAAAGTTTGTAACTTCGCTCTAAAGTTACTGAAGAGTAGAACTATGTTGTTCAATATCAACTTTAATAAATTTGTTGTTTGTTGAATGGACTGCATACGATTTAATAACTTTAAGAATTCAACTGTTATATAGTTGTATTTCTTGGAAAAGCTTAGACAAGAGTTATGAGACAAGCAATTTTAATGTTCTGCCGTCCTTTGGTTGACGCAGATGATTTACAGCCACTTTGCGGAGAGAGCATAAAAACCAAACATAATCCTGAGAGAAGAAAATACGTGTTTCATAAAGCGTGTTGTTATATTCCCTTGGCAGCCCACAGTAGAATATATTCACGGAAGATCCAAATGCAAGACCTAAAATAATATTCAAATCAGAGACGGAGGGCTGAATTGAAAAAGGAGGTGTTCGAGAGATAGAGCGCCGAAGACTGGAAGGAGCTCGGGTGATAAATGCGAGACCGGCATGCTACCCCCCTTTATTTCCCCATTTCCCGTATTCGTTTTATCGTGTCGTCGATCCCTATCGGACAGTTGCACACGACATCGAGTCAGAATCCGATAGCCAATCACCTGTCTATATTCAACCGTCTTGTGTCATTGATAGGTTATCGCTAGGGGGTCGTTTGGCATCACGAGACACAGGTATAAGTGAATGGTGTGTAGCGGTGCAATATGTAATAATACAGGATGTCCCAGGAGTTATGCTCAATCCGACTCCTACGTGTTGTACAACTCATTTCCGAACAACAATGCCTCCCAGCAATTTTTTGCCAGAGGTCTCGTTTCCGAGTTATTCGCGATTTAAGATTTTTTTCGTGTTTTCGATCTTACGTCATAAAAACTGTCATAACTCCTTCAATTTTGGAAATAGCTCAAATATGATGACACTGTTGGAAAGACCGTTAAATTGTCTACCTATTTGATGTCAGAAAACTTTTTTTTTGTCACATTGAAGATGTGCGATTGCTGCGCGAAATGGCAGTTTTGTCAAAATCTTGAAATCACCTGTTTTTCATCTCTCCTAGAAACCCCATTAATGCTCGACGCAGAATTGTGCAGGCCTGGTAAAACGTGCGCCAAAGTGTCAGCTTTCCAACGCTGTAGTCGTTTTGGTTATTAAAAAAAATATTTTTAGTTGAGGAAATGGTGTTTAACTGCCGAAAAACGTTTGTTTTTTTGTTAAATTGAGGTTTTTCCAAAAGTCTCGAAGAAAAAAGGTTTGAAGGCAACTCATCGCGATCAATTATAAATGAACACAATCAATAGCCGTCTCTCGGCTCTTCGATTACCCTGACTTTGGCTGGACAGCCAAGGACTGCCGTAGACGCTGTTCACAAACGAACGGGTTTGTGCATCCGACAAAACTAACTTAAATCGTCACTTGAGAGGTCCGGCGTTGTCACCATTCGATTCAACGAGAAAAGTTACGTAGGTATGTCCCTCCGCCAACCTTTTTTCGTCGAGACTTTTGGAAAAACCTCAATTTTAACAGAAAACATCTGTTTTTTTGCAGTTTAACACCGTTTTCTTAACTAATTGCTGTTTCAGTAGCATTACCATTGGCAAAACCGTACACAAAAATCATGTCAACATACTCACTTGTGGTATAGCTACTCAACTGAAAGCAAATCATCGCAATCAATCGTAAATGAACACAAACAATAGCTATCCCTCGGATCTTCGATTATCCTGACTTTGGTTGGACCGCTTGGAAATGCCGTAGACGCTGATCACAAACGAACGTTTTCATTCATTAAATTCATTTTCATTTTTCATTTTCAAATATTTATTTTTTGGTTTATATCTTAACAATCTTGTTTAAACTCTAACTCTTTATATGAACTCGGTTTAAACCCCAAATATCCTACCATTATCCTACAACTAGATAACATATTTGATCAACAAACATTTTACTAAAACTGGATTTGGTCAGAAACAACAAATTATCAACATTGCCAACACCCAATGGTACAGCCAAATCAGATTGAGGTTGACAATACACGGCGCAAAAAGCAACCCCTCCTTCAAGACCTGGAGGTCGTGCGGGTCATTGCATACCCTGGCCCCTGTCCAAGGCAATGCCTCCTCCGTAGCTGTACCTACAGCAAGGTAAGAGACGAAAGGGAAGAGTTGGTAATGATACTCAATCCTTGTTTGATAAGGGTCCATGGTGTCATCGAAAAGATGAATGCAACTCATCGCAATGAATCGTAAATGGAAACAAATAGCCGTCTCTCGGCTATTCGATTATCTTGACTTTGTCCGGACAGCTTAGAAATGCCGTGGATGCTGTTCACGACGAAAGGGTTTATGCATTCGACGAAACTATCTTGAATCGTCACGTGAGAGGTCTGGCGTTGTCGCCATTCGATTCTGCGAGAAAAGCTAGGTACATCCCGCCTCCAACCTTTTTTCGTCGAGACTTTCGGAAAAACCTTGGAAATTTTTACGGTTTTACAAGTTTTACAAGTTCCCGTAACGTGATGAACTTTTAGAAGAGCTCCAGAATTCAATACTTAGGATAGGGTTTAAAAAATTAGATAAAAACTAGTAATTTCTGGAAGTATGCCATGACTTGACTTAATGTAAACTCAAACACGTTTGTTTCATACGAACTTTAATGTACACCTGCCGATGCGACCAGCTTTCAGTTTAAACATCTGCATAGTATATACTAGTAGGTTCGCTTGGATAGAAATACATTTCAGGGTTCTTTCAGGTGGTACTAGAATTGTTTCATAAATCTCTCGAAGAGGCTCCATTTCTAAGGTAAACAACATAATCAAGATGAATTCTGAACAAATTAGTGTAAATGAAAATAGTTGTTGTAGAGCTTAAACATAATTCATGTTTAGTATTTCCAATGATGAATCTTTGTAGTCGAACAAGGTAAAATTCAACCTCAAGGAGGGAATAATTCAGTTTTATCCTTATTAAAACGCTATTTAACAAACCTTCATCATTTCGATACATATTTGCACTGACAAATGACCGCTCCTACTTGGCATGAAGGGCACTGGGAATCTCTCCCTCTTCATCAACTTCATTGAGGCCTCCTTATTTTCAAGAAGAAATTCTCTTCAGCAGATTCGGCTAAACTCGGCCGGGTTCGCTTCGAGTTTCCCATTCCCTTTACCTGGTCTCCTCCCACCGCAGATGTCAGAAGTGCGCGCGCTCCAACACAGGAAGGTTTTCGTTCCTCCCGCCTCCCGCGTACGATTTTGTCGTCATTGTTCCCGATCTGTTTTTCAACATGTAGCAGCCTCGAATGCTTTTCGGCGTAACACCGTTATTGAGTTAACATCAAATCTTTGAGGTACGAAGTTAATGATTGCTCGAAAAAATGTCAGAAAATAATGAATAATTTCATGCTTGATGAATTGAAAATGAAGAATAGTGCTATGCCTTCATATCAGTGGTCCCTACTCAGTGTCACGACACCTACGAGATCCGTACAGGGAAGAGAGAAATCTGTTTTTGTTTATTTATATTTTCATACATGTATGTGTAGTTTGTTTATTTGTATTTTTTCCCTTCTAATTTTAACTTTCTGACAAATACCTTGATCACTCATGAAAGAATCTCAACCTTAAATCATAATAGTAAATGATCTTAAATAGAATAAAATGTATGAACTATCTACCCACATTTATCGTGTTAAGAAATGAGATCAAGACTCATATTACCAAGTACCACTACTCCTATATCCTATCAGAAAAAATAAAAGACATCAGGGTCATATTACATATTATACCTGTTTTCTATACACTGTGACAAGTGACTGATCATCTAACATTTTGATTCTAAATGAAAAAAAAAAAAATTAATAATGGCCAAACCAATCTCTTCAAAAAGTTTTAATTCAATTGTATTGATTATGAATTATTACTAGTTTACAAATTAGTCATAATTCTAAATAAGAATTTGATTATTTACCTAACTAGATGGCCATTCTCGCTTAGTAGAACTAATACAATCGACAAAAGCAATTTTGAACTTTAAAATCAATTTTGGATTTTACAGATACGTATTTGTATGACAACTAATATCACACATAATTTATATTCTATACATCGTAGGATTACCGCTTCCGAGTTCATCTACAGGAACGGAAGGTTTGTTTTCGCCTTCGGAAAAACTTATGCAAAATCGAAATTGCCACTCGTATTTTACGTTTTATATTATTCTGAGTAATATGGTTTCGTTCCTGTCCTTCTAAATCTTCTAATAAGCTTCATTCCTACAGTATCATCTGATTATAACAGACAGTTCAGGGAACTGCAGGGTTGGACTACAGATGATCCACTATGAAATTCATCACTCAAAAATTAGTAGTTCACTCTGTGTATGCGCACACAAAGCGTATTTAACAAGCATCATTTTCACAGTTCTGTTGGATTTGCCCGAAATTTGGAGGGTAGTAAAGGAAAAACGAACTAATAATCTCATATAAATTGCAACATGATTGATTGATTGATTGACATGTTTTAACGCGTAATAGTACACATAATCTCTTTAGACAATGGTATTTATTACCGTCAGCCGGATTCTACTAGAAAATAATTTCAACTGTTATATTCATATATTATATTTAAATATTGAAACAGAGGAGGGAAAGTTACATTTTTAACAATAATGATTGTTGTGCTATTATTCAACATGATTGTATCATTATTGTTTCCACACTAGAATTAGCGCGAAATACCGGCAATACCTGTCAACTCACTCATTTGAAGGGGATGACGTCTGCGGGAGTAAGTCCAATGGCATCTTTGTCGTTCGAATGGTTTTAACAAGCATACATCTACCTCTTTTAAAGTTAAGAATATTTCAAGATTATTTAAACATTACAATGATCTTTACGTTCATGTTGTCGTTACAACGAACCCATGTGCCATGCACAACTTGGCAGACGTTTTCTGGTGTATCTTTGTTTGTCATGTTCCGGCTTCAGCAAATGAGGTGAACATTCGTTACGGGAGATTGCTTACCAAAGAATACTTACGAAATTTTGAATGGTTTGCAACTATAACTCATCCATAACTAAGGACGGTCAACCCGTTCAGCTTTGATCCTACCAAAACTCGTTTACGGCAGGTTTTAAAGCTCGTAATGGCGTGAGCTCGTTTGGTTTACCTTACACCAAAATCGTAAGATGGCAAAACAACTGAAAACATGGAAATTTGGTTTACTCGTTAAGTTATTAATAAACTGTAAACAAAACGGATCTTCTTCTCACTGATTGATATATATGTTTCCTACTCTATGATTACAATCTTACAATGATCTATGTAAAAACATTCCTTCAATAATAACAGGAAGAGGAACATTGTGGAAATCAGATTGAGCCACTAACATGTTTCCATGTCAGTAAGCCAACATACAACCATCACCTGTGCGATGCCTTCCGTATTATAAAAACGCTGCAAATTCTTTCATTGGGTTTATTATTCAATTGGCTTACGTTCATGATTTGAATTTCTACTAAGCTTTGGGGTGTGCGTGTTTCACAGGTGATAAAGCGATTATTGAATTTCAGGAGATATGCATATAGCACGTAAATCTGTTCTCAACCAAAATACCTTTTTGGATTGATCAGTTGATCTTATTTGTGTGCCTCCTGAAATTCAATAATCGCTCTATCACCTGTGAAACACGCACATTCCAAAGCTTAGTAGAAATTCAAATCATGAACGCAAGCCAATTGAATAATAAACCCCAGTGAAAGAATTCGTATCGTTTTTTATGGTTATCAGAATACTTCAACCCGTGTATCGGTTATAAACCCTTTTAGGAGTTCACTCCAGTATCCACGTTCACTACATCACTTGGTTACTGTAATCAAAACAAAAACAATAATAAACCAAAATAACACAAATGTTGCCACCATAAATCGGGCCATACATTGGGAATGGTTTGACCTACGGACCTGGGGAGGGGCTCTTTCGATTCCTCATGGAAAGTTCTTCAAAAAGAGTCCAAATTTAGGCCACCTTGACTTTTTCGGAGGTTTTTAGGGATTTTACAAAACTTTGACAACCCTTAAGGGCACTTTAAATTAAGTGAGAGAGCTGGCTCAAGAATTGGGGTCGGACCAACATGGATTTTCCCTGAAAATTTCAGCTTTTTTGCTTCAGCCGTTTGGGAGAAATCGCGCGTACGGAAAAATTTGTGTTGCAGATTCGGATTCTACACCCTTTTACACGTAAAAGATGAAATTTTCCGTTATTATGGAATAATAAACCAAAACCAACCTCTTCAAGCAACTTAGGCCCTAGGCCCTCATAAAAGCAATGTTGAAGAAACCGGAACTCTAATATAATCGACCAACCGCATATAAAACAAGATAATATTTTGTTCCTTCTTCTCCTCGTCTTTCTCTCCGTTCGACATTGAGTATTCTGATGCACTTTTCAGGCTATTCCAAATCCTGCAATTGTAAATTCAAAGATCACTAGTATCAAGATCTGGAATATTGTTCAAGGTGGTTGTAGGGGCTTCATGACGAAACGACTATAAATGCGTATATGACCATCATACTATTAGACAGTAAACTACATTATGGATAGTTATAACCGTCACTGAAGTCTCTTTTGGGCTCGGGAGCCTGTAGCCGGAATTGGCTCGGAACAAGCTAACAAGTTGACCTACAACCACCTCTCCCTCTCTTCTCGTTTGCGCTCAGGCAATGAATCAGCTCTCACTTAATTATTACTTCGATACGTTACTTAATTTTGAAGCTTCCTGGACAGAAGCTTTTATAAGCCATCTTAGGATAACAACACAGGTTTAGGGATGTGATGAAACCAATAGACACGAGAAATATAGCAATTCCATAATTTACGGACTTCTTGTTGGATGAATTCGCAGTTGATGATCTAGACTGAGTTCAACGATCAAAACAAATGAAATGCAATACATACTATTATATATAACTGGTAAATGTCGGAAACTAAGAGGAAATACTTGGTTTTTCCCATCGCAATAGTGAAAACCCAGGGTTGGATCTCAAATCGGCCTTTCCTGGTAAATATTTTTCAAAGAGGTTTGGTATAAGCTAGCATTATTTTATCAGAAAGCGTGTTTAACATGCCCTTATGTGAGGCAGTTCCAACGAGCCTTGGGAAATCTGCCAATCCGTAAAGATGAATTACTCAAGGTTTTTTGAAGTCAATTGTCTGGATCGTAGATCGTCTGATCGTTTCTAATCGATCAGTCAATTCAGAGATAAACCAACTCTCCTAAATATTTAGGACTTTTACCAATGCGATTGGAAAATGCTACGATTAACAGTAACATATACAGGTGACAAAGAAAATAAATAAAAGAAAGTATTCTGATTACGAAAAAGTAAATAATTACTGATGAATAATTGATCAGGCATTATTATTTTCATAAATGAGCAAATTTTTCGCTTCCGAGTTTACCGATGGGGAGGAAACACAACTTTACAAATGACAAGTGAAGTTCACTCAGTAAATGTCAGACAGTAACTTTTTAACTTTCTGATCCAATAGTAAAGATGATATTGTAACTAGGATAACCAATGATAGAGCTGAAATCGATTGTAATTCCCCATTTTTTACCTGCACTGAACCTATTACACAATTATCAGATCGATGTCCCCAGAGGGGAGAAACGGAAATACACGAAACGCGTTTAGGGTGTGTGAAGAAGAGGGGGAGGGGGTATTGTATTATTAGACAAGGTAGGTAAGTCAGAGATTGAGATTGGTTTGCGTGTAATACAGCCATAATGCAAAGGCAAAAGTAAAGAGGGGGGGACCTGGGTCGCTTTCCCCTCCGGTTCATTAAATGGGAGAAGATAGCTTTTATTTACTGTTGCCCGCGTCCTCACAAACTATCCTATGCCCCTTACAGCTTTCAGCTACTCCCCCTCAACTAATGATTCATATTACAGGAAAACCTACTGAGGGAAAGGGGTTGAAGGTACCTACTGGGATAAGGTTTTCAGTTAACTTCGTGACACTCGCTATATCTCTTCCTCGTTTTCCTCTAAAAAAGTAAGTTAAGACGCTGTCACGACAACACAAAACTTGGTAAATTTATACTACCAGCGAAAACGATCGTTTCCACACACAAGGAATGCCTAGAAAACGCAATGGAACTTGATAAAACTTGATTTAACCACTGCGGGCAGTAGCTGTGCACCCTCCACGTGTTCTTTATAAGCGTGAACCCACATACTATTATTAACTCGTAAAAATTAACTGAGAAATTTGTATAACATCGATTGTGTTACAAGATGTCACAGCCCAGTCTAATTAGCCTATTGGATTGTTAGCAACTTGAAAAATATATTGGAGAGGGAGGATCGTTTTTTTTCTTGTGGAGGTTTTTTCTTCTTGGAAAAGGTTCATTATTGAATCTAATTAATCACAAACATAAATAATCGGAACTATATAGTTACGACTGTATCGAGGCACAATCGCATGCGAATAGCAAACCCACATGCACCACAAACAGATTTCAAAAAATTGAAACAGAAAGCATAGGTGTCAATTTTATTGTAAAACTCCTATTTTTTTAATATTTGACATGTTTTAAGGAAATAATGCCGTTCTAACTGGATATTGGGTAATAAGTTTGGATTATTTATAGAAAACTATATGGTTGGACGATTTATCCATCTGCATGATGTTTGATGGGAATAATACACACATGCACGGAATTGATTTTCAACAAATCGCGTCTAATATTCTATTGGTTAAGCACATATAATCCACATTTATTAGAAATGAGATCCTGCTAGGTATATTTTATTTTTCCTTCATTTCTTTCTATTCCTCAATGTGTCTGTACGGAACGGAATTCTAAAAGGAAGGAGCAATTTATTGAAAATCAGCTTTCGGTTGATTGCCGGTTGAGTAAAATTTAAAAGTTATCGTGTCAAAATGATCCGAACTTAAAGAATCTCGATTTTACTAATCAATCAAAATAGTTGATAACATTGATGACAACTTAACGGAAAGAAAGGAACACAAACTTACTGACTCTAACCTGAATGTTAGAGCCAGCGATAAAATCAATCGCTCCTTGCTCCTAGCTAATCAATCAACCCGTTCCCTCACCTATCACTAGTGTAATCCACTTAACAACTTTGCCGTCGTGATTAAAGGTTGCTTAGGCTCTTACTTTAATCGAGCTCCCCTTGCCGACGTTGTTACGATACAGCTATTTCTGATTAATGAATTCCTTCGAAGACCTCCGTTCACCTCAATACATAGCTAAATCAGAATTCAGGTCCAAGGAATAGCCAACAAATTGTGTTAGTAGATTCTGTTATGTACTGTAGCTTATTACGAATACAGCCATAACGAAAGGGGGAAGATGTTTCCCCCTTCCTGAAAAAATTACTTTAAAAGAAATTCACATCTGTTCTGAACGCTTATATTAATCTGACAGCAATGAAATTCACAAGAGACCGTCCGAATGCTAGCCCATACAATTTCTGAATGTTTAACAAGAGTCGGGGTAGAACAGAATATTTTTGGAAGGGACAAGGATTTACCACAGTCAGACATCAGATAGACAGACAAGTGAAAATTTTGATTTTTGAAGATAAACATTTGTTTGCCTTCCTGGTTGAGAGGAGGAAAGGAAGTTATTGAGAATAACTAACACTTCCAATAAATGAAGGATTCCACAAAAAATAAAACTGTTTCAATAAATAAAAATTGAAGCCCTGGCGACGTTTTTTACACATCTCATACGTATAAGCACAGAAACAGATATAGCAATCATATTGAGCAGAGGTTTGAGAAATGAACAGAAGTAAATGCAATAAAACTGACCGGTAAGTGAGAAGATCTTGGACTTTCGGTTAAAACGTATGCCATTCAGAGCGATATATCCCAATAGCACGATGATGTAATTTCAAACGTTGGGCATATGTTTATAGCTCCTTGTCACTGAAACACAACTGTACTTTGGAAACTCAATCAAATTTCTACATCGCAGATTTAATATCGATGGAACTAGTTTCGGAGCTCTCTCAATGGTTTAGTTTGGCCAGTAAATCATGCTTCCTTAATTGGTAAGACAGGCAATTCATAAGTTAGCGTGGAAAGTACAAGTGCATCTTTAATGGTAAGGAAAGAAACTTGTTTTTAAGAACTTAAGTGGACGGTAACAACGTTAAACTGATATTTTTCGAAAATGACCCGAGTCAATAAACCATGCCAATGTGTATTAGAGTATAATCAAATGATTACAAGAATGAATCACAATGAATAAGTAAATTGTCATCTTCTGTAACAAACTGTATTATCGTGTTCGAGGGATGAAAATTGATTTATTCCAATAAGAAGGGTAAAAGAGGTGGGGATAAAAATCACCTTTCTGGTGAGCTTCAATAAAATTGTTTATTTTATTGTATTTGATAAGTACAAAGTGTAGTTTGTCTTCTGAAAAATTAAAGTGTTTTCTTTCCTACTTATGAAAACGGTAACAAAAGTAATAGGTGACCCCTACCCATAATTAAGCGGCCATGCTCAGCTCTCGCAGGCAGGACTGAGTTCGTAGGATTGGAGAATAGACAAAATGGCTAGTTTTCACTTCACTGAGTAAAAATTTAGTGCAGTGGGTGTAAGCTCCCCAAATGATCGTTGAGTTGTGATGGGGATCAGGCATGGTGAAAAGGTATCTTCGAGAAAAAAGAAGAGCGTACCACATTTCAAATATAAACATTTTACCAGGAGAAGCCGGAAAGGCCACCACCGAATGAAAGTCTCGATGACTATTGGTTTCCAAGTGTGATTTTCCCCGGGGAAATGATTGAAAAGAATCTTAAAAGATGGTTTAAAAGATTGTGATAGTTGGATAGTGATCCATTCATTTTACAGACGTGAGGAAGGTACGCATGTACCAAATCCATCTCGAAATTTCCATTTTACACCATGTGTCGCTTTTGTTTTTCTCAATAATTTTTATTATCCTATTTTTAGAAAAATGCGATTTTCCCAAGGGTTCACTGATGTTTGTTAAATAACAAAGATAAACTCATAAATCAATAAGTGTTTTTCCAACGGTTGAGAGGCCGCGTAGTTACAAAATTGACCTTTAAAAGGATTGAGAAAAGTACTGGCTGTAAAAGTTTGGCACGCAGATCCCAAGTTCAGCACATATCTACCTACTAAGAAGGAGATCGATATAAAGTTACGTCGCGGCCTTCCTATAAATCTTTTTCCAATAGGTAGCAGAGGCATTGTTTTCACTTTCGGAAGACGAAAAAAAAATTGCCTTCAAAATTTAAATTTGAATGTCAAGTTTTATACCATTCTGAACAACTTTGGGTTCGTGTGTTTGTCCTTGTGTCCTGTTTAGTCTATATATAGTCCCCTAAGAACTTAATCGCTCAGAAATCTTAATTTTACTCTGAGCATGGGCAAACTTATAACTTACAATTGTTGCACCGTTTTATCACGTCCCATCTCCGATTGAAGTTCGAATTCAGAAAGGGTGAACGGCGTTAAAGGTTACCCCTCCTTCATGACCCGCCGGTCTTGCGGGTTTTGCCTACCCTCTATGAATGTCAAGTAAGAGTGGTGCACACTCCATGAAAATAATGGAACTCCCCACCTCTTTTACTTCGTGAATCTTTGATAGGCCATTGAAAAGGAGGTATCACCGTGGTAAGGAATCGATCGTAAAAACTCGTAACGTGAAGTCTGTTAAAAATGAAATGGATCAGCAGAACTGACCCTAAACTAGTAATGTCAAAGATACTAAGGATAGATCTACTATCCTCACTACTATACGTATAGTAAAGTATGTAGAAATACAATACTACTATATACTACTATACGATACTAAGAGTTGATAGATCTTCAATCGGACAGCATTTTGAAAGAAAAATTTGAAGAGCCTAACGCTCTTACATTTTATACACAATATTTCAAGAGTTTGGATAACTACCCGGAATTAAAAAAGCATGCAAAACCCATTCTGTGTATATTTGGTAGCACCCACCTGTGTGAGCAGATGTTTTGTGTCATGAAAATAAATAAGAACAATCATCACACAAGACTTATGAATGAACAATCAATTCTTAAAATAACTACAACGAATATAATACCAGACATCAATGAACTTATGAAAAACAGGAGAAGTCAGCTATCTGGATCCTCGAGCTCAAAATAAATACCCTGTTTTATAACATTGATATGGTTTTTAACAACCGTGTGTAACAATTAAATAAATAAAATGTTATAATAATTCAGGAACTTTTTTTATTTGAATCTAGCCCACCTAGAATTACTAAATTTAATGTATGACCCTTTGCCGAGTGAATTTGACACCCCTGTCCTAAACCATCTAATATCGTTACAACATTGGAAACCTACCACCTCGGCTTATAATATTTATACCGTAATAAATAATATATCTCAATACTAACGAAACGTTGCATATTATTACATAAAGGTTCCGTATTTCTGTATTTAAAAACGTCCAAAAAAAAGAAATTCGTTAACAAACGTCGTTATAAATTCGATTTCATGAAAATAAAACGAAGGTATAAGAGTTCAATATATGAACTTAATGAAAATCAGTGGAAAGAATTAGGTTTTATTGTTAACAAGCGTAAACAATTGAAAATTGTGAATTTCACGGATCAGTGACTAATGAAAATTTGTGAATTAAACGGTTGAACAAAAATTGAACTTGAAAAAGAAAGAAAGTCCGTTAATCCTTGACAAACGTCGTTATAAATTCGATTTAATGAAAATAAAAATCCGTTGAAGTTATAAGAGTTCAATATATGAAGGGACTTAATGAAATAATACACGGCAAGGAATAGGCTAGATGTTTTCACCGTGAGGCTTGCTGGAGCACTAACAGAAACATGTAATCATCGACAGATAACCATCCTAAATAAACACGGGGTGCGAGACTTCAAACGATTTTCCACCTGATATTGAAAATTGTTACTTAAAATTCAATAAAGATGTCATTCAAAGGATAGTAACTCAGGATCATTTTTCTGGAACAACTGATCAGAAATCTTCATTTCACACTGCAAAAACCACTCTACAATTAAACTGGGCCGTCAACAGTCATTTTTAGCCGGTTACAATTTCTTTGTAGGGAACAAACGTTTGAACTTACTGCAACCCGGATGATCTCATTCAAATCAGATGAGCAACAGATAACGAATCCAACACAACAATCGCCCTTTATTTCAAACTTTATTGGAATTTATCAATGTGTCAACACTTAAATTTGACCACTTGCCGTTGATTGTTAATGATGCTGTGATTCGTGCCACATCCCCGGACAGTGAATGACTTTTAAGGCAAATTTGGTAAACATTGGCCCAGTAGTTTTGAAGAAAAGCTGACCAATTATCATCAATAGCAGAATATTACCTCAAGAAAATTTAAGAACTATAAACCCGAACGTATTGAAATGTATGTCAGACAATTTTGATGAAAAATACTATTGAATTTTATTATACTATGATAAAAAAATTGACGAGAAATCGATTAAAAATATTGTAACAATTTATAAAATTGATTTTCATAGCAGAAATATGTTATGAAAAAATATTTAAGCCATCGGTAACGGTCTATACTTAAAGTGCTCAACCAAATTTCTAAAACAAAAAATTTATGTGATTGGAAACTTTCTTTTCTTCTTCAGAAGACCACCATGTCGGATTCTGGGAAGAAGAAGAAGAAATATGAGAAGAAGGGAGACAGGGCGAAAGAAATCCTGAGAAAAACTCACATTGAGGAAGCCGTGGGCCACTTTAAAGCGGCAGACCCCCTACATGCCCTTCAATCCTTCAATTTGGTAAGTCAAACGATTATTTGGTAAATGTTTTCAAAAATGTAGTATTTTAAACTATAATTTTGAAGAAAAACATTCAGTAATTTACTACCAAGTGTTATCTGAGTACGTTTACAGTATCGAATGCAATCATGTCATCAGTATCCTTTTGACTGAAATACAGATAGGATATCCCCACTTATTACTAGGATGAAGAAGCAAATGGAATCTGAATTTTCCTTCGACCGTAGGTATATAAATTGGTATCCGAACATAACATTTCTTTAGTATTATTCTATTTCCAGCGAATTGAAGATATAAGAATGAGCAAATCAGGTGCTCCATGAAATGAAAGCTCATATGACTATAGGAAGCTAGAGCGATGAAACTTTAGGATAAAAAATCTCTTGAAATAGCATCAAAATTGAAATGTCAATATCAAGTGGTATCTCATTTTGTTAGAGATACTGTATTAGTTCTTGAGCATTAACTTTATCCATTTTGAAGCTACTGAAAAAGAAAAAAAATCAAGAAAAAAATTGTACCTACTGGTATTAGTTACATTTGGATTCCTTCTCTTGTTCTTGAAGCGACATGCAAGAATTTTGAAAGATCAAACGGAATTTCATATTCAGTTTTAAGACCAATTATCGTACCTGAGTACAGATAGAATCACGAGTTTCCCACTAGTCAGTTACAATTTGTCGAACTCAACGCCAGCACAAAATATCATTAAGATATAAGATGAGTATCGGTATCGTTAGCGGTAACTTTTTTAATTGTTAATAGCTCATTGTTATCCTTGTCTAAGGAGGAGGGGGGTGTGACACATGAATACTCTTTGAGCTTTGTTTTCTTCTTGGCTACGTTAGAAACTTTGTAAATTTTGTATTCATCCTTTGTAAATCGCTTGGAAAGAGAAAGAAACAGATCGCTTGGGGAGGGTGGTTCTCTTCCAATTAGTTGCTTATATAAAAAAGCAAACGGAATCCCAAGCGCAGGTGTCACAGTGGAATGAAGGGTTAAGATACTCTCGCTCTAAAGAGAACTACCCAACAGCTTATTTAGCTGGGACGTGATATGAATCTTCGTCTCCACACTCTCACCCAACAGCATATTGTTAAGTTATACTTTTTTTGACACCAGGAAGATGGGTTGACTAATCAATAACACTTATTCAACTGGAGAGAGATTTTAATAGGAGCTTTTACCGAATGGCTTACTTTTTGGGATGCCTCTAAGGACGAACAGCTAGAGCAGAGGGGAAAGGGTTCGATCCCTTCTCTAGTTGGACTCCACTGTAGCCAACATAGTTGGGATCTCGAATGAGAAAGTCCCTCAAGCATGCGTCGCAGTATTTTATTAACAAGTAATTTTTAATGGGAGATGTTAGTAATGAAAAGGGCTGGCGCTGCTCTACTATACGCTTTCTCATCTCATTTTTATCATTTTTGTTTATTTTATTCATAATCATACGGGCAAGCCCAATTTACATTCAGTAATTATAATAAGCATGATGTCCAAATAAAGTATATCATGCATAGAAATGACTAGAAATGTTTTTTGAGACGGAGTAGAGTTCACTCCCTCTCTGCAAACTGCTCGGATGGGATGCACAGGTTTACCTACCACCCAAGTAAGTGAAGCTCTGCTAAGGTGAGTGAAAATCATCATTCATCTTCCTCAAGAAGCTCCATGTAGCGGTAGTTCAGAGAATTTCTCACCACAGCAAAACAGCTTTTTCAGCTTCCGCGCACTAAGCTTCGGGGCTGCAAGCTAAAGTGAGAAATCACCTGTAGCATACAACCATTAAAGACATCTCCAAAACACAGCACTGTCCAAACCAACCAAATGCTGAGCCAAACCAAGAGGTTTTCAATCAACTTAACTCTCTGACAACGGGGTAGCAGATTTTGAAAGCTGGAACGGTCAGGAGGTCAAACCACCACAGAGCAGTGCAGAAGATCAACTTATATTTACAAAATGATCCCGATCAAAGTATTTATCCATAACATGTTCCTATAGACAAGAATTCGTCTTGTTGTTTGTATTGAACACCACAGCACAAATGTATGCTCAAAAAGTTTACGGTTCCTTATGAGGATCCCCGAAAGTACAACAAAGCTGAGAATGGAAACAAAAGTTCCATCGTTCATCCGCGGCCAACGGAAAGTAGTTATACCGTCAGTACTTAGAGACAATAATATCTACAAGAAGAAAACTGGTCCAGAAAATCCCACTCTCACTAACATGGTTCACACAATAAATAGTTAAATTCGAACCACGAGTACGGGAAACATTACTACCATTATTACTAGCTTCCAACGTGTATGTGAAACTGTGTATGTCCAACGTGTATGTGCGCTGCGCAGAATAAAAGTCGGTTTTCAAGTCGTTTTTAAGATGACTTTACAAGCGATGTTATCATTATTAATTGGCTGTCAATCAGTCAAAACTTTGCAACTGTGGTGCGATCGATCTATTGAAAAACGTGATAAAACGTGAAAAAGGTGGCTGCCAAGGCAAAAGGCTTCGATTAGGGTGTTAGCCGGTAACCAGGAGCGACGTGAGGTGTGAGCCTTCGACACCAGCGAAAGCGAAGAAAGCACCGACACTAAGTAAGTACCATAAAATATATTCTATAATTGATCACTTATTAAATGATTCATTTTCATATTATTCAACTATGGCTCTGAAAGAACATGGACCATAACATGAACACTCACTGGACGGTACAAAGTTCTGGGTAACTCGAGAATGACCTCAATGGAAGAAAAAAATTATTAGCCTCTGCCAATCAATACTCATATTTTAAATGACAGCTTTTGACCTGTATGTTGTCTCGGCTTATGAGATAGTACTACAGATCGAAGGATTGATTTAATTTATAGTGAAAAAACATTTTAATAGTAACTATGATAATTCCCTCATCCTCCATATTATTATCGTCTAACAGTCATTGACTGTGGAAATTGAGGCGCCATTTTTCTGGGTCCTGAAAGTAATATTTTTCTTGCGTGTTTAATCAAGGATGAAAAACTAATTTTTTAAAATTTCAAGAATGAAAATGAGAGGAATATAATAATAACAACGGGGCGAACTTATCCACCTCTTGAAAAAAAAAAATGCTAATAATAACATGTTAGTTTCTTCTCTTCGTGATCTATGTTTATTAGATTCATTCAAATTGGAATGTTGAAGTTCTTCAGGAAATACAAAACAATGCTCTTCAATTACGTACTGAATTTCGTTATGATTGTGATTTTTATAAAATCCTTTAAAAGCAACCGTTCCATTGAGCTATCCACTGAAGCCCTGATCGATTCAACAGTTCTGGCATACATCAAAGATAATCACCCTCAAATCAACACAAAATGTGAATT
Source organism: Creontiades dilutus (assembly GCA_031894815.1). Taxonomy (NCBI): domain Eukaryota; kingdom Metazoa; phylum Arthropoda; class Insecta; order Hemiptera; family Miridae; genus Creontiades; species Creontiades dilutus. The sequence continues at coordinate 122,594 of JAVIWC010008387.1, read as the reverse complement.
ACCGATGAACCAGAAACGATTAGACACTCTTGAGTTTAAAAACCCAGATCTTCGTATTTTACAGTTTTGTTATAGTTTACTTCGCAACCTTCATGTAATACCCGATTAGTAGATATAGCGTGGAAAGAGCCATGGATTTACGACTCGAATTATGAGTTTTTGTGGATGATGCTCATAGGATGGAAGCTGTGTCGAAAAGAATCAACAGAGACACGGAGGTGATAACCTCTTACCTCCTAATGGCTGAGGAAGACAAACCAGAAGAGAAGCACGGTACAACACATCCTCCTGTGCCACAGCCAGCTCCCATCGCATCCGGTCACCACAGTACTGTCTGGCAGCTCTCAAAGGAGCTCAAAATGAAAGCAGGCAAGAAGACCAGGTCCGTTGAATATTCATATCAGCCTTGACTTCAGAAGTTCTATATAAAAAATTTCACAAAACACCTGTATTACTGTTGGGGATTTTACTTGCACAACAACAAATGGATTCCATGTTCTGAAAATTTTGATGTACAATGAAATCGTGCGGCCATATTTTTTTATGGGATACTAAGTCAAGTACCTACTCTTCGATTAATCTAAAAGCACATAACTTTCTATTAGTGAGTAACAAGAATGGTATAACATATGTCAACTTTATGATAGTGTATGATTTTAACGAAATATCATATGCAGAAACTTCGTCGAAAGGATCACCGTTCCCTTTGCTTTCGTTTGGGGATGGTGCGCGTCTTTAAGAGCGACGATTTACTCGTGCTTATACTGCACATTCGAAACATGTGTCTCTGTACGGGAATTACACACTGTTCTGTAGTGTGTTCCTTCAGCAGATATAAATTCATTCTTCAGGAATGCTTATTTATTCCAAAAACATTAACGGCGTTTGGTAGTGATGAAGTTATTATCCCAAAATATTCATAACATATGGCATTGTTTTGCAGCATAAATTACGAATTTGGTCCTTTTTCATGATTCAGAACCAGGAACCGGTATGAGGAGTGTTACACGGACAAAGACCGGGCTGCTGCCGTCAACATGGGCTCAAGGGACATCAAACAGTCGCTGAAGATGAAGAGGAAAGCGGAGAAAAGCAAAGAGCTAAGTCTTCCAGAGGAAACGGAGCCTGGAGCCCTGTTAGCGCTTGCTGGCTACGAGATGACGGCCAAAAGAACCAACATTGCTCTTGACTTCATCAATAAGGCAGACGCAATTTCTTTTATATAGCTCTTTTGGAAATTTAACGCAAATGTTTCGTAAATGTGTCGAATGCATGGGCTGCATAGAAAACATGCATTTCCAGGAATACCGATTTCCGATGCTCTGGGTACACAATTTCATTCAGAATTGCAGTTTTGTTGGAGGTTGTCCTAAAGATGACAAACAAATTAATTTAATGCAAATTTCTTTAAAAGTTTTTTAAGTTGTAATATTTCATGTGTTTTACAAATTGATGAAGTGTTGGGTGTGTTTCACTAACAGTTGTTGTAATGTGTCACTCACTCCCATCTTTCTTACTGTGGGATTAGAAAGATCTCGGCTGTAAATTATGATACAGGTAGACAAAAAAAGGTTTATGCAGAATTTCCATTAGTATTGATAACTATAAAAACCTCGCGGGTCTTATTCTGTGACTGTATGATGAACAACTATGTACCATTTGATATATACAATGTTTATAAATTGCATATGGCGAACTAATTTATTATATTTACCCTAAAAGTACCAAGTTCAACCAAGTTTACAATGATGTAGGCAAATGACAAAATATCTCAATAATTTCGTATGATTTCTGTAGGCGTTGGACCTTAATCCAGAAGATAAAAACGCCCTGGTTGCTAGGAGCAAATGCTACTTACAGCTGGGAGAAGCCAAGAAAGCTCTTGACGATGCAGAAGCAGCTCTTTCAATCGACCACACGTTCATCAAAGGTACCTACATACCCAACTTCTATGTTTTCATTCTAATCTACCTACATTTTATGAGATTTACCTACTTTTAGTTTGAATATATCTCTTAATTATAGTTTGAATGCCGGTTCATATTAATAATAATTTTGGTGAATAAGAGCATAAACAAAGTAGAGTAAATATTCTCTTCTTAATATGAGCTGAACGGCTTACTAATTATCGGCAATTTCACATTTTTATCTCTTGTCACTTTAAACTACTCTCTCGATTTTTTTTTTTTTTTTACTCCTTATCTTTGGGAAAGGAAGTAAACTGAGGATAAGGGGTTTACAAAAACCCCATTGTAAGTATTTGAATGAAGATAATTCAAATTATGAATTGCAGACTGATAAATTTGTGACTGAATTTATATCATTTCCTTAATCATGTTATGGTAGATTCAGAATTATATTTTGGAATTATACGTATCAGAGGTCTTTACTATTGTAATTTACTTTGACAGCTCTATATCAAAAAGCTGAAGCCTTGTACTACCTTGGGGATTTCGAGCACAGTCTCATGTACTTCCATAGAGGTTTACGACTCCGTCCGGACATGGAAGGATTTCGTTTAGGAGTCCAAAAAGCTCAAGAGGCCATCGAAAATATTATCGGAAGTAAGATTTCCAACTTGAATATTTCGCATCATGATTATTTGAAGTCAAATGATATAATAAATGTGAGGCACACACTTTGAGAATCGCTGAAATGATCTGCAAGGTCAGAGTCGCTCTGTGCCGCTATGCCTCTTCAGCAAGACTATTTGCACATGAAGAGATAAAGGCTCTTCCACGACTGTATGAAATAAATTATCGATAAAAGCTAATATTATTCATTTCGGGAAGCCGATAGTACATTATTTATCTACGAATAACTGTACAGCAAGTGACACAACTTATAATGAAATTCGAAAAGGGAATATAATTGAAATTATTACTACTTACTAGTACTACATACTGCTACTATGTTTGCTCTTATTCTCATTCCTACTAACGGTCACTTTTATTAATGTATCTATTCATTGTTTCCAAGTCTTTCCTTAGATTTTAGACCATTCTGATCAACTTTCATTTCGTGCCTGTCTACCTGTCGTGTGCCCGTAGATCCTTGTAACAGGCTTTATTCCTACAATTTTCATCCGATTTTGGTGATATTCTCAGAAAATATGTGATATTCGATGTAGACGTAATGCATTTTATTGCTGAGGAATCAATACCTTTCTTTGCGCCCGCCCTAACTTTAAAACTACCTAGCATAATTTTCTCTGGTTGCAGTTGTTTCTCTGGGTGTGACTCAAATTTCGAAGATACCCGTGGAAGCTCAGTGTTATAATCTCGTATCAAATTCAACACGATCTTATCATTCGTAACTGCAGCTCATACGCGAACGTCAAATCCTTGTAACGATTTCTTACTTCTACTTTTTCATCAGATTTCGATGCAATTTGCAGGAGTTAAGTTAAAGTGAGTTTAGTTCCGATCTTGCTAAAATTTGGAGGATAGGAGCCTATCTAATCATCTCCAATCAATTTAAACTCGAATGCACCGTTATCTTGTCCCCTACAGAATTAGCGCGACAGAACCCTAATAGGTATGTATGTGTACGTTCGACACACTCAATTGATAACTGCGGGAACATGTCTCTTGGCATTTTCGTTCAATCGCTGTTACAAGCTTATATTCTCCATCTTTTATGATTAACTATCTTCCTCATTTATTTAGATTTCAATGATCTGTACATTCATATTACCGACTCGAGGAAACCGCAATCAACTAGGCCGAATTTTGTTGAGCCCTTAAGAAGAGCACATAGATGACATTACACCAGTCCGTATGATCTCATCCAATTGTTTGAAATTAAATGTACCTACTTATCAATGAACTATAAAACAGATGCAGTTTTCATTTCAAAACTTTCGGGGACTTCAATGTTTTGGAGCGTTTTATCGCTTATGAAGGTTCATCATTTGAAACTATGAAGTAACGTCTCGAGTATGTTTGTTGTACCCTCACGACACTGCTTCAATACTAATCGTGCGCTTTACGGGAATATTTTCCTACGTAGAGAGTGTCAATTTTGGTATTCTGTCTCACTTGTTCTAATTCTGTATGTGACTGTTGAAAAACTCTTATTGATATGGAATGTCGACGTATATTGTCATGTCGTTTTCATTCAATGGGCCAGGTTAAAATTTTCCATATCATAATCGGCATTAAAATCATTAACGTGAAATCAACGATGTTCGCAGTCCTCATAAAATGACAAATTCCTTACAGGTCGCACTACTGGTATGTTAGCAACGCCTGAACAGCTTACAGCGATGCTCAATGGAATGAGAACTGTAGATGAGCTGTACAAGGCTGCAGTCCTGGATCTTGGAAAGGTAATAAAGTTTGTAGAACACAGTGATTTTAAACGACTTTTGGGGTTGTTGATGAACATAAAACTTACAGTGCCAATTTAATGAAAAACGTATGTGCATATGTTCCTGGTGTTGGAATATTTAGGACTTTAGTAGAAAGGAAAAAAGTAGAGAAGGTAAGGAGGAAGGCAACCCCCACCTTGTGCGAGAATTCTCGTAAAATGTTCACCTTTCAAATTGAAACTTGAGTACTTTCAAGCACTAACTCACAAATGAAACTAATTAAACTCTTAAATTCAGAGCAAATATTGATATTTTTCTAGGTGAGAAATATTCTGCTCTCAAGAAAGATTTCCTTCCATCTTCCTTTGGATACGACTGCTAATGAAAATTTACAGGTGGTTTCTGAAGCTTTCAGCCTTTTATTTTTTGCTGCCACATTTTTCTGAACGATTTCAGCGTAAGGATTTTTTGGGAGTGGCTTCTTTTCATCAAAGACAATTCGATGTTTTAATAAGAAACGATCGATCGGCTGTTATAATTTTGATGAAAACACAGTTCAATATATCGACTGTATAGTGTAGTGATGTAAATGTTTTTCTAGTAGATGAAACAATGATGTGTCGCACGATCCTTTGAATTATTATCTGTTATGAAGAGGTAACTAATGTATAACTATAACCCTGTGTGTTATAACTTTTTTAGTTTTGTACATATTTGTTAGCTTGGTTGTGTTTTTTGTTCGATGATGTATCGCCCATCGGTAGCGATATCTTATGATATTGTCCAAGGATTGATATTGTCTAAGGATCTCGGTATACCCACAGTGAATACAATTTTCAGGAAACGGGATCTATCCAGACACGAAGACCCTTCTAATTTATGCAAATATTTCATTTTAGGTAGGGGCCTAACTAAATGTTGTGTCTACTTATTAAAGTTCCGAGGTAATTTTGACTTTTAAAAAACTTTCTCCCTTGATGGAAGGAACAATAGAACATGGTTTTGTCTAGGTAAACGGAAGCTACCGTCTCAATTTTGGGTTTTCACGGTTAACAGGCTATAAGTGGAATATGCCCTGCGCACTTCCAATATTACTTCCAGGACAAGCGACAGACGCTTTTGGAGCCAATCGGCTAATCCCGGACCAATACATATTCCCAAGTGTGTAAGTCCCAAGGAGGCTATATACCACTTTGCAGCTTCGTACAATAAAAACCACAGAAATTGGTTTTAGAAGCCACTCACATTACCCGTCCATTGTATGTTCTAAGGTGGCTACCAAATTACAGCTTCGTATAATTAATATTGTAGAAATAGGTTATTTTAACCACTTAGGTGACCCCAGACCTTTCCATCTTCAAGTTCATACCAATTGCTACTTCAAACGATGAATAGCCACTCAGCTGATAACGACCTCATCAAGTGTAAGTTCTAAGGAATCTACAAATCAAATGACAGCTTCGTAAGATACATAGCTCAGAAAGATGTTTAGGAGCAACTCAGCAGATCACGACCTCATTATTTCAGCTTCAAATATTGTAGAAATTACTTGGATTTCGGAAACACCATGTTGTGTTCGTTTATTGGTATCGAACTACACTTTTTCGGGCTGAAAAAAGACAGAAACAAAAGAGTCAAGTATTTCTTTCAAATTGCCCAAGATAAAAGAGATATCCTGGTCAAAATTCACCATGGGAAGTAGCGAACAAGAATGAAAAGTGCGTAATGAATAGGGCGTATCATTATCTTACGAACATTCTTTGGGCACGCAGTATCCTTTTAGATATTTTTTTTATTAAATGGTCTCTAGTAATTGTTTTAATTGTATGCTTCTGTAGGAACCCTTGCCACCACCACCTCAGGCCGCTGTTCAGGGTTCCACTGGGGCCAGGAGCAAAAATACCAACGGTGGCACCAACAGCAAACCCGTTCATAAGTCCATTGGGAAAAAAAGAGCGGAAAAACAACTGTTGGGGGATCTTTACGTCGACAAAGTCTACCTAGAGGATCTTCTCACCAACAAATTGGGTACGGGCCTGTTCGACAACATCTTATTATCAGTAATCAATATATAACATAACAATAAGAAGATTAACAAATTTTATTCCAACAACCCTACATCTATTTGTAAGTAATACAATTAAAATTGGCCTTGGGGCTTACTTCGCTAAATGAGTAGGGATCCTTCCTTCCTCATTATTAGCCGTAAGTACGTTTAAAGTTGTGCTCAGTAGTACCGAATTTGACTAAATTAGCTGTATACCATATCCATAATCTTTATTCAACAATTTTTTAATTCTGGTCAAGAATTTGACAAATTCCAGAATCCGAGTTAGAGATAAATTAGCATAACGTCTCATTTATTTGATCGGAGCCTCAACAACGTTCGTGATATCTTAAATATCTTCCAAAGTGCTGATAATCCAGTTATCCATTAACCGCTACTTTTGGTTCAGAGACGACCGAGGTACATTTTTCTACACTTTCTTGTGATAATTTTTTTATCATGAAGTCCGGCAGTTTAGGAACAAAAGGCTCATTCTGAGTTGGAAAATGAAACTTTGAAACCCTAAAGAAGCACATATATTTAAATGGAAATACCAGTTAGGTATATGAAATAACTTAAGAAAATAAATTAGATGATAACAAAAGTGTAGTTGTTGACACACAATATGCTTTACAACTGGGTTTCAAAAGAATTTTCTCCAAAAGCATTTAGGTAAATATGCAAAGTCAAATATGGTGAATGTATAGTTTTTACTGTTGAAAAACACATTATGAGTTGCAACGTCATGTTATTATTCATGATAATGAAGACTATCAAATGTATATTGACAATAATCAAGGGTTTTCATCTTCCAGATATCATATCTCTCAATCAAGACTTCGCTAACAACGATGTCGCGGCTCATGCAAAAGAAGGCATCGAGTTTTTGACCACAAGACAAGACTTCTGGAGGCAACAGAAACCCAAGAACGCGGGACCTATCAAAATCAAACGGCGGGAAACCAACAAGAAGAAACCGTGATACATCTTGCATAGAAGAAGTGCTTGAGTGAATAATTGAAAACGCGTGGGCGATAAAAAAAATAGGTCAATTACGAGTCGTACTTTCAGTAACAATTAATTAATCACGAAAAGAAAAGGTTGTATGTACACGCCCTCTAAATTTCCGTGCTCTTAATGATGTGTAACGTTAACTCGAAAATTATACTGAGCATTCTTAGATTGTATTCATCACATACAAACTCAATGAAAAGTAATATGTTGAAAGAAATATTGTCTTCAGAATATATTACAAAAAAATAGATCTTGAATAAAATGTAATAATAAACCAACTACCACTCCTACACTTCGTTTTTTCTTTGGTTTGCTTTCTGCGTTTGCTTTGCTGAGTTTGCTTTCTTTTTGTTTGTTGCGTGTCGAATCCACGTGTAAACCGTAAACATCTACCCACTACTATCCACGTGCTTCTAAAAATCTCAAATTCAACCAAACAAAACATGTATCTTAGCATTGAAACCCTAATAAATATTATTATCTTGATCAAAAATTAGGATTGGGAAACCTTGGGACAGTAATGATGGTTGACGATGTATTCAGAGTTGAAATTAAAAGTTCAATTTGACTTTGGCATTATTGCAATCTTGGTAAAAATCATTCAGTTACAAATATCAGAGCGATTTCACTAGTTTATTGAATGATAGATACCTCCAGTTGTTTGAATTGAGGTGATTTTGAAGAAGGACGAAACCGGTGTTCATAGAATACCATAATGGATCTCCACAAATGTCCTACAGCACCTACTATTCTGGGTCAATTTTCTAATCGTCAAACAAGTTTGAATGTAAAAACGCTGCAAATTCTTTCACTGGGTTTATTATTCAATTTTGCGTTCATGATTTGAAAACAAGTTTGGACTTGCGTGTTTCACGGGTGATAAATTATTGAATTTCAGGAGATATGCATAGAGCTCGTGTTCTCAGCTACCTATTAGACGTATCTTAAAATTTTTTATTGAACATTAAACGTAAACCATTTTTCATCTCAAAAATCAAAGGTTCATAAAAATATCGGGTGTACATTGGAAACTGTAATAAGCATGCTCTCTAATTATTCTTGCCATTCTGCTCCATGGTTCAGTATTTTATCAAATTCTTGGAAGGATATGGGGACTACTAGGTTTCGTTTCTAACAAGAGTGAAACAAGTAACGATGTTCAATTGATTGATATAAGAAAGATATGAAACTGGACACATTTCCGATACAAGGTAGTTAGGCTTTCGCTCTATTCACGTCGAAAGAAAGTAGCCGGAACTAAATTCTCGTTTCCATAATGTCCTTGCTGTCGCGAAACTCGAGGAGCATCAGGTCTCGGAAGGTGCTGAAGAAAAAGGAAAAGGTCGGTTGAAAACAATCCAAAACCTGTTGATTCGTTGACGGCTGTCAAAAAAGTTCGAAAGATCCAAAAACGAGATCCGGAGGGAAAGGAGATTCGCAAGAGTGAAGGCGGGCTCGGGAAGAGGAAGAAGGGGACTAGGAGGCAGGTTTCAGGGATCTCGGTGGTCGGGATGATAGCGAGAAGTGGAAGGCCAAAGACAGATATTGCCCGCCAGTTCTGTGATATCCTTCTCCGCGCTCAGCTTCCTGCGCTAACATCCTCGTCCTGAAGCAGTCAGTTGGACTTCCGTCCTTGCACCTTCTTAACTGTGCCATATACGTCTTACTTCCTTCTGGCATGTTCAATATGAACATTGCCATTTCGCTTGTAAGTCTGCCCATATACTTTTCCTTTTTTTGTTAAATTGTTAAATTTAATAATTGCACTCATTATCCTCCAAGATATTTTAAGAAGTAGGAACTTGCTTGAATAACCAACCACATAGTGATTTAATACAAATTTTTCACCTAAAAATTAAAACATGTATTAAAATTGTTAATACTAACCATATTATTGACTTTTAATATCGATTATCAACTATTAATTTCGAACTTCCGTCATAAAATAAATTGTACCTATATACATAAAATTCTCAACCAAGTTAAAAGGTAAAAGAATCCTTTTAATGTAATATTATTATTACTTTTACTTGGTTGAACATTTTGTGTTTATGAAATTGTTTTATGAAGATAGTTAGAAATTAACCCTTAATGACGCATGGCATCTTCTTGGATACCTTCCCTTCAATCTTATTTCCCGCGAATGAGAATGAAGTAGATCAATAAATACCCAATGTCCATGATAAATTATCTCTCAAAAGTCGTAATTAATTTTCTTTTCTGGTTTCTAAGTGGGATTCTAGAGAACATGAACTAGGATGCCTTTCTTCCTGTTTCGTCCACAGTTACGTTTGAACGTAACAAAACTATTTTTCGAACTTTTGGTGTTTTAGTGTTGGTTATATCATAATTGACAGAAATATAACCGATGTTTCCCACAAAAGCGAGAAAATCACAGACTATTACGGTGAACTACAAGATACCACTGAGTTTTGGGAATCTCAGAAAAGTATCCAACAAGATAAATGTTACATTGCATTTTACCATTCATCCTAATTTAAAAATTATAAATTAAAAGGAAATTTTAAAAAAGGTTAAATGAAAATGTGGAAAAATTGGAATTTATCAAGATTTTCGGATTATGGAATCGTAATGGTTAATAGTTAATAGTATAACTAGTATATATGCATAGATTAGTATACTATGATCGTAAGTTCTTCGCAGAAATATTGATAAGCAAATATTAATCACACTATGTTTAGTGTCACCTGGTGCTTTTAGACATTTTCTATTGTTATAGTTCGTCGAATTGGGATATAAGACTGTTTCCTTCATGTTCTCTTTCTTTTATCTTATCATTCGAGCGCTTCAGGGGATATCTATTAATAAATTAATAGATGCTAATTAGCATCTATTAGTGGTCTTTTACGGGTAGAGTACCAAAATGGTTCCATGAGGTGAACCCCCCTCCATCATCTTCACGCTTCTTCTTGTTTTCACTAAAAGCTGTGGTTGGTTTTAATTATTTGTTTCTTTTTGAGGTTGTTTGAATTAACAAAAAGGGATTTGATAGTTGATGACGGTGGCTTACGAATTGAAAAAGAGACGGGAATTCAACTGTTGTTTGATATTTCTTTTGTAAGATTTATGTAAACATGGGATGAGTAGAAGTGCATTGCCTACCAAATATTCTCATGGAAATCAGAAGACAGAAGAAGGCGATGGAGGGGGAGGGGGAGGTCCCTCAAGAAACTGTTATAGTACAACCCATAAATGACAATTAGTGCAAAACTAGTAAAGAGGCTGACAGGCGAAAGCGCTCGAGTACCTAATAAAAAACTGAAGGGAACAGTCTCGTTATCCAACATCCACCAACAAAAACAATAGAAGAACTTATTACAAGCTAATTACTACACCACTAAACATTTTTTCGTCTCTACATTGGCAAATGCAACAATTTTGTGTTACCTAATGGATAATGGAAGACACACAATCGTCACATGACGTGAATATTCTCCTCTTCACACTGGGAAGTTGAAATTTGACTGGGACCCTCTTTCGGATGTCAAGAGATAGAGGAAATGGCGGTCTCGGTCCTGGTCAGCTGAGGGACCTGAATTATCTCCTTTTCTTCCTTGGAAGTTGAATTCTGAGAGAGGGTATTTAAACATGAAATGAATTATGAGCTTCAATCTCATCAACTTATTGAGCTATATTCTCTCTTCCCCTCAGATCTCATTCCCAATTTCTGACTGTCGCTATGATTCTAAACATCGTTCTAATGTATCTACCCCCAACGGTTGAAAAAATTGAAAAAAAAAATCTGTCGAAAATTCAATTTTTCATATTGTTGGCGAAAACTTGTTGACAACCTAATTGGAAACTTCGGAAAAATACCTCACAGGAAGTCCCATCTGATATCAAAGTACGGAAAATATACGTTACGCTCATTCATTCATTTGGTTTTGATTCTAAAGAGCTAGGAAGTTCATCATTGGGTATTTATACGTGTATTTCTATGTGATGTTATGTATAAATTATTATATCTTATTCTGCAGAACCAATGACGATCATCTATTGGTTCATTTAATGAAAGTGATTTCATCCTTAACACTTTGACAACATCCGTTTCATACAATGAGTGATTTATTTTTCACGATTTTCTGTTTCGGCAACCTGTGACATCAAATAAGCAATGGGTAGGGGTTGCTATGTCATGGTGCTCAAAAATGGCCTAAAAAAGGAGAAACCCCATAACTCCCTTAGTTCTTCACTAATTTTCAGAATAATGGTCATTGGTCATACCTTTAGATTTTTTAAATACTGAATTGATCAAGGCAAAGCTGGGTTCGCAGTTTAGATTGTAATGACCCTATTCTAAGAATATCTCCTAACATAAACTTGATATTGCTGGCACTGAGGAATATAAATGCTCTTTACGTACCCTTGGGGTAAACAACATCGTAAATTATGAGAATCAATCAAATTCTTCTTTCGCGCAAACGGCTTCGTGTGGAATATGTACCAAAAATGACAGAATGGCAAGAAATCAACGACATGATGTCTAGGATACCAAAACCAAGTCGTAGGTAGATCGATTTAGTTTGTAAATTTAAGTACTTCTCAAGAACTTGATTTTCCTAACTTATCGATAATTATCAATTATCAATAATTATTATAATAGACGTAAAAAATAATGTATACGTGATTGTTCTGTTGCTTTGTTTAATGTATTGTAATTAATTGGCGGATTACTTCACATTATCTTTGAATCGAGGACTATAAATCTCACGTGTACATCAAGATAACACCAGTTAACATGAGAGAGTTAACTTCTAGTATTCCATAAATCGTTCATACAGACACGAAAACATAATTGCATCTTCTCAATGTACGCACGAACCGACCTCATCTAATCGGTTCCCATAATTTTATTTTTATTTTCGGAACCGGTTTCTTACCTTTAATTTCTCAGTACGCGCGCCCAAGCTGTAAACGAGTGGTTTAACCTGGAGCTCAATTACCTGAGGATGGATCAGTAAAGTTGGAAACCGGTCCTGAGAAAATAAAAAAATTGCGTAGCCCTAAAAGATGAAGTATTTTTCGTTGTATAGAACGTTCCATTCCCAAGTACGAACTAGGTTAAGTTCAATCAATATTTGCATTCTCCCGAGTATAAAAATAAAAGGCATGACCGTATGAGTGAATTGTATAACTCCTCATCTCTCTATTATATGACTACCCCATTGTTTAAGAGACATGGACGCTTCGTGAGCAAAATAACTGTTAATGTATAAAAAGAGGTTTCAAAACTTTAAACTGTTCATGACTCGAGAAAGGTTCAAACTATAGAAGCGATATCGATCTCATTCGAATAAAAGTGTCGAAATGCATTGAAATTACTCCCCAAACGGTTAAGAAGAAATAAAACTCGAAATTTAACGATTTCGGACATTGCAAAATCAAATTTGGAGTACTTATTATTATTTGGGGACTCAATTGATTTTGCTGGCTGTAGGACACTGGCTAGAGAATCTAAAGAACTATGTTTTTTCCTTGACAAATAGGAACAAAATAATGAAATTCAATTCGTTCAAAAATTTTGATCGAGCGTAGACGGTTATACATAAATATCAACACGTAAACCACCAAAAGCGATAAAATACAGGATCCGTTTAGGACTGCTATCAATGAATGCTACGGATTCCATTTCATTTTTTTAAATGTTCATTTTAAAATTTTTGACCCTATATTACTAATTTTTAAATTGAAATTCGTTAAAACAATGATGGTAAGAAAATAATTATTCCTATTTCGAAAGTTTTGAGACATTTTAGCCTGATACCTGGTATTTTAGCATCCAAGAAGATTGATCGGAACTGGTGGCAAGGATTCAGGACCAACTAAACCCCAAAATGTAGCAGCTAAATATTCTCATACTTTACTTATTCATTGTGTTCTTCAGTGTTTCGTAAGTTTTTTCGTAACTTCCTGATACTCTCAAGGATCCTCGTCGTTGTTGGCTTCAACAAATTCGTTAATACTGGTTTAAAATGGCTCGGTGCTTAGGACATATAGAATTTATTGGGTACTGTTTAAGAGTCGGGCTAACCCCTCGAGGTTTAACATTAAAATTCCCCATACTTGCTCCCAGTTAAACTTCCCGCACCATCCCATGACGCAACATTTGACCAGTGCTTTGGAGCTAAAGTGCTAAAGAAGCTTGTGGATGCGGCTAATGACTGATTGTTCCGGCAATCCGAAAGAGCCCATAGATTGTTATTAGGAGCAAATTGAACTCCTGCCCTCAACTTGATCGACTGAAATCCAATTATCTAAACAACAACTATCAAATATTCAGTAAAACCATTTATTTATTCGCCGTAACACATTTGCGATCTCCTCAACATTCATTTCATTTGGAAATGAGTTGGTCATATTCGTACCGATGTAACTCCGACTAAATGTTAATAACAGATAATGTGCATGTAATATACATGCATTAATAATTATTATACATAGATGCATTTATCATATTGATTTCCCAATTCTTTTCCATCAACTTTGAGCCAGTAGATCTAGCAAACATTGTGTTGGCTTTCACTTCCTTAACGAATAGACGGCTCGTAAAACTCTTCTTGAAGTTTCGAAATGGTTGTTATTTTTTACCGTTCTGTGTGAGGACAGGATAAACGTAGTTGCCTATTAGGAGCTGTACTAAGCTGATTTATTAGCGAGAAAGGCGTTTCCATCCATGACCGACTTGAAAAAATACCTGACGTTCTGTAACGGAATTTCACCATGTAGATACGGGTTTACAACTCAGACTTGAAGTTTTCATCACCAAATCTTCATCAAACTCTTTAAAAGAAGCAATGTTAATAACGATCGAAGTACGCAATAATTTAGGGTTCTTTCTGACCACTTCTGGTATCCAATAATGAGAAGAGAAGATTTTCACTTCTTCATTAGGCTTTTATTTTGCGATATTCTTTCAAAAAGCCTCAAAGATTGATGTCTCTGTTGAATAACTGAATTGATATTAAGAATAGATAATAAGTATAATAAGTGATTTAAACATTTTAAACTGTCACTGTATACTTCAATTTCTTCGCCCAGTATAGAAAGAATACTTGATGTAAACGAAACTGCTGGGGTGCGACCAAATGAAAATTACTACGAAAATAATAAAGTTAATTTTTTGAATGCTTCGCTAAAGAAGGAAAAAAATCAGTGATGAAATATTAGGTATAATATTAACGGTTCATTTTATTGCCAACGTCTCAATCGAACAAAGCATTTGTCTTCTCGAATGCCGCTATTTCTTCTCTCATTTGTTTTTAAATGAGGTTTGTATTTTATTGGTTCGTATTCTTTTGGACAACAATAATTGTTGATGTCAGTAATTATTACTGACTAAATTAAGTGTAGGTTGAAATCATGTTAAGACAAGGAGCTTAACGAGTCCACTTGTCTCACACTTTCAGATATATCGAAGAGTTTTAAAAAATCAACGTCACAAACACTTCAGAAAAAAGTAGTTTATTAAATTTGATTTTGTTAGAATTTTCTTCAATAATGAGAAAAGGGCAACCGTTTGGGCTTAAAATGGATTCAAACGTTGAAATGAAAAATTAAAAAACATCAGCACGGGTATGAATTGCTCATGATTCTTTAGTTTTTGAATCGAAAAAAAGGTTTTTTTTTCTTCAACATTGATCCGCAACCATAACAACGTATCTATTTATTCGTAGAAATATATTATCATTTCTTATAGTTAGCAAAACAGCATGTAACTCAAGAAATCAAAACATCTTTTGGTCATAAAATATCATTTTGGTAAATGTGGACAAGGACCCCCCCTTTACTCAATTACTGCCAGTTGAGAAGCGAACCAGGGTTCATAGAGATTTTAAATAAGATGTAGGATGTATTTTCAACCACAGATTATCTTTAAATTGAGTTAGGATGTAATACGTTTGAGGGTTTGAGTGTAATGCATTTGTTTCGTCTTAAAAACCACTCCAGTATAAGGTAGCTTCTGGTACTTAGTGCGCCCCAGGAATTCATGTTCGTAGGAGCTACCAAAACGTTTTTCCCGATCCGTGAATGTGTTTTTTTAATAACTGGGTAAGTAGTTGATTTTATAAACCAGTTGCGTAATGCAAGAACAAGAATTCGTGCTCCTGAAACGTAACGCGATCTGCATCGTCTTCTATAATGAGACGTCTTCCATAATAAGGAGATACAGGAGGTAGAGGCACCTTGGCAAACGAGAGCGGATTAATTGGCATATCCGACGGGTCGCTGGTTGTATGGCAGGTTTCGTTATTCAGCTTCCTATTGTCGCCTCAGGACGTATATAAACAAGTTTTTCTCGCTTCCTGCAACCCGAGAACTGGTAGCGCCTCTTTCTTGTTTTCCTTCCGTTTTCTGGATATGAAAGGGGGAGTGTTATTAAGCGTGTTAGGGCAAAGTCGCTTTTACCGAACAATCAGAGATGGATACCTCGTTCACTTTACTGACCACACTCACCTGGTCCTAGCAAGTAGCCGGTCCGGTCAACCCCCCCACCTGTTGATTCGCACTCTTCCGCTCCCCATCAATCTGACGCTTCCCGTTCACGATCCTAAATCAGTTGCCGTTCATCCAGATCAGCTTCCCTACCTTTGGAAAACAAAATCATTAAATGAGAGTATAGGCACACATTACAAGGATTCATAATCATTATCATCAAGATATTACAATATTCACTGAAACAAAAATTGCTTGGTACATGTTTAAATTAAGTAGACAATTTCGGAACCTAACATGGGAGACATCTGCAGTCCTTGCGTTCGTTAATGGATTAGTACAGCTGTTACCTACTTGTTTCACATAATATTTAAACGGTGATAAATTAATTAGAGGAAGTGACATTGTTTGAAATTGTGATGCAGGAACAAAATCTAAAGTAGTAGTTATTATTAGGTAGTCTAGTTGAAATATATTGGCTAACTATAAACAACCTACCTGTCAATAAACCCATCAAAAAATTAATGATTGGGTAAGAAATTAGTTGGAAAACTGTTAGAACTCAAGACCTGGCACGACCGAGTGGTACACACGCAAACGCCGCTCCTCTATACGCCCTCAACGAACATTGAAGGGTTAAGTTGAAGGAATAGAAAAAACGCTGCAAATTCTTTCACTGGGGTTTATTATTCAATTGACTTGCGTTCATGATTTGAATTTCTACTTAGCTTTGGAGTGTGCGTGTTTTACAGGTGATAGAGCGATTATTGAATTTCAGGAGATATGCATATAGCATCAATCTGATCAACCAAAATATATTGGATGAATGTGCCTCCTGAAATTCAATAATCGCTCTATCACCTGTGAAACACGCACACTCCAAAGCTTAGTAGAAATTCAAATCATGAACGCAAGCCAATTGAATAATAAACCCCAGTGAAAGAATTTGCAGCGTTTTATTATTGTTATCTGAATACTTCAACCCATGTATCGGCTATAAACCCTTTTAGGAGTTCACTCCAGTATCCACGTTCACTACATCACTAGGTTACTGCAATCAAAACAAAAACAATAATAAACCAAAATAACGCAAATGTTGGCACCATAAATCGGGCTATAGATCGAGAATGGTTTGACCTACGGACCTGGGGAAGGGCTCATTCGATTCCTCATGGAAAGTTCTTCAAAAAGAGTCCACTTTTAGGCCGCCTTGACTTTTTGGAGGTTTTTAGGGACTTTACAAAACTTTGACAACCCTTAAAGGGCAATTTAAATTAAGTGAGAGTGCTATCTAAAGAATTGGGGCGTTGTCGAACCAATATTGATTTTTCCTGAAAATTTCAGATTTTTTTTCTCCAGCCGTTTGGGAAAAATCGTGCGTACGGCGGACGGACGGAAAAATTTGTATTGTAGATTCGGATTCTACACCCTTTGAAACGTAAACCATGAAATTTTCAGGGAGGGTTAAAATTTGTTTTTCAAGAGCGATTACAATGGTTTATTATTGAATAATAAACCAAAATTGCTGGGTACGTGTTTAAATTAAGTAGATAATTTCGGAACCCAACATGGGGGACATCTGCAGTCAATGCGATCGTTAATGGGTTTTATAGCTGTTACCTACTTATTTCACATAATTATTTAAACGCTCATAAATTATTTAGAGGAAATGACATTGTTTGAAATTGTGATGCAGGAACAAAATCTAATCAAGTAGTTATTATTAGGTTGTCTAGATGAAATATATTGGCTAACTATAAACAACCTATCTGTCCATAAATCCGTCAATAAACCCATCAAAAAATTAATGATTGGGTAAGAAATTCAACTGTGAGAATTTAAGCCCTGGTACGACTGAATGGTACACACGCAAACGCCGGTCCTCTATACGCCCTCAACGAACATTGAAGGGTTAAATTGAAGGAATAGAAAAAAACACTTAACTCGCACATCTTGAACAATTTTTCAAAATCAAATGAAAACCGTTGGAATTAAGCTTGTTTCGAGGATCTGTGGACACGTGCAGATACACGCACAGACAGACACGAAACTTAAGTTATTCAAAATAGCCTATAACTCAAAATGCGACTGGAAAATTTGATTTTGGAGAGGAAATGTTAATCTCTCGATAGTGAAAACAGAGCTTCCTCTAGTTATAAGTAGACTATAAACAAAATTATCTAGTCGAATGTCAATCACAATGCGGTTTTCAGACAGTTATAGATCGAACTTCTGCTCCCATTCAATTTGTTCAAGCTGGTTGGGACGTGTACGTGATTCAATTCAATTAGAGGTTAACCGCAGATTCCGTATTAGGTCAGGATAGTATGAATGGATTGGGATTTGAGTACGAGTGATTTCCTCTACAAGGACAAGTATTACCAAGTATTAGTATGAATGGATTGCTACATACTTATTTCATGAAAATATGCAAAGGCCTTCATTAACTTCTTAATGGGGTGTCATAGCAAATAAATTATAACTGCTATTCCCTATGCCACGTTCTGTATCAGGTTGCTACCGAAAATTGCCTTCTCTCTGAAAATTCTTCCTTGTATTGGGGCAACTGGTGAGTCTTGTGTATTGATTCTACAAACATGCGTCGAACTATTCAGGTTGAATGGCTATTATTATTTTCTGGGTCGATATACTGACGATAATCTATCAAGCATTTAACTCTAGAAAGGCCCTGAACTGTGGAGTACCATTACAAGAAGGAAATTTGGATTCTAATGAGGCGTTTGAAGAACACGTGAGGCAAACTAGCGGGCCAAGGGCGGGATCAAACCTAGTTGGGGAGAAGTCCGCTAGAGAGCAGAAGCGTACACAAATATAGTTGATTGACTCATGCTCTCCGTGCGTGAACCGCACAGAATCGATTTAATCCCAACTGGTCCGGCGATGTATTCATACTCTCAAGTTTCGAGAAATCGAGACGGATAAAAACAAACGCTAATACTTTCGGCATTGAGGGAAGTTAACGACAGTGATAATAAGATGTTAGTTAACTATCTGACTAGAAGAAGACCAAGATATTGAAGATTTCTCCAAAATACGCAGGATGGAACATGTCCATTGGAAATTATCTGCCGAATACATTCAAAAGTAATTAATGATGTAGTCTGCCGCTATTTCGTTATTCTTAATTATTCAAATATAAATTATTTAATTGATTATTTAAATAAGAAATGTTGAATCAGTCAGTCTGTAGTTATCACAGAAAAACAACGAGGCATTTTTACGTTTTTCCGAACAAGATCGAAGTTTAAACAAATTTGGTTAACAAACCGCATGCGTAAAACTGCATAATTCCGTAACGATTCAGGACTTGGCATTTTCAACTAATCAACTAAACTACGTTATATTTGAATTTATATCATACGGCTTGGGCTTGATTCTTACTTGAAACTCACGTCAAATCGATTAGGTAATAAGTTTTTCGTATATCCAAAATTTTTTCGATTTTTGCTCTCCCCAAAATATTTTTTGAAAGTTTCTTTTGCTGTGGTAAAGATATGAAATTGTCAACAAAACGTTGGAACCCAATGAAATAATTTGTAATGTTGATTTCCTTAGGTCAGTTAAGACCATTAGAAGTTTTGAATCCTTCAAATCAGTGAGTAGTATATTGAAGTACGAGTGATTGAAGTAATTGTACTGGGAGTTGTGAGTAACTATCTTTTTTTCCCCTGATACTGTTCATACGATTTATCTGCATCGGGATTGCTAAGAACCCTTCATGATAAGCAGTCATCAACAACTTCCAGGGTTTGCTTTATATTTGTTTTCTGTATACAGGGTGTCCCAGGAGTTATGCGCAATCCTACTCCTACGATCGTTAAATTTTTTATATATTTGACGTCAGATAACTTTTTTTTAAATTGCATTGAAGACTTGCGATTTTAGCAACGCGCGAAATTAGGCAGTTTTTTTTTATCTATTTGACGTCAGATAACTTTTTTTAATTGCATTGAAGATTTACGATTGCCGCGCGAAATGGCGGTTTTGTCAGAATCTCGAAATCGCCTGTTTTTCATCTCGCCCAGCAACCCCATTAATACTTGACACACAACTGTGCAGACCTGGTAAAACGTGCGCCGAAATGTCAGCTTTCTAACGGTGTAGTCCATTTGGTTTTTAAAATATTTTTCGTTAAGAAAATGGTGTTCAACGGCAGAAAAACGTGTGTTTCCTGCTAAAATTGAGGTTGAGGTGTTTTCGACCTTACGTCACTAAAACGGCCGTAACTCCGGCGTTTTCGAAGTATTTGCAAATCTAAGGATACCGTTGGAAAAAGTATTGAATTTCCTATCGTCTCAGTCTTCAACAGATCTTCTTCCGTTCTACGAAACGATAGGCTAACATCAACACAATGAAATTTCTCTCGATTCATACCGATCAATGAGGAAGGACCCGATTTCTGACTATCGATAGTCCTGAGTCAAATTCCGGACAGGCTATCGATTCATTCTCGGGGTCACTCGTGTTTCATCAGCGGATCGTCATGGGGTGTTGCAGGTGCGGCCTCCGAGCCGTCTCAAGTCGGAAAAGAACTTTGTGGGACTGTCGAAGTACCACCGCGAGGCTGGCCGAGACCCCGAGATCCACGGCTGTCGCCCTCGGGGCCTCGCTCGTCTTACTGATGTGAGTAGGTTCAAGTTTGTATTCCTTGTCGTGTTGTCTCAGTAAAATTCTCCGTTCTACAACTGCGCTGTTGAGATCGATAACCTCCTGTCCTTCAACGCTATCTATACTCATCACCCACCTTATCACATCATGTGTAACACTTGTCGTCTGTACAATAATTGTGCGAGAATTTAATTACCCCATTTGAGGTTTCATCATGATAGATGCGCATGCAGCATGACTTCTTCAATTTTCAACTGATTTCAACTAAATTTTCAGACACTGGACTGTTTATGGTCCTAATGTACCTGAAGGTATCTCTACCTTCTTGTTAAACCTAAGGGTATTACGTAGCTGACTTTCTTGTTTGAGCTTTGTATTGGGCTACCATTACTTAGGGTTGATGGGAAAGTATGAATTGACTAAACTTGTGGCGTTTTCATCATGGCAAGTCAGTGTACATTAATAATTGACACACAAGATGACAAAGTTGTGTAAAACTAGTGGGTCGCTGACGACGTTTTCTGGGGATAACTTCAAACCGGAATTCCCTTATTGAGAGCAAGGCGTGATGGAAATGGATAAATTCCATCTCCAGTTTCTTGAAACTGTTACCGCAGGAGATATACCTGGAGCCTGTTGACATCCGGAGGTCCTCAGAGTGCTGCAAGCTTATCGCCTCAGTCCTTGGCAGGGTAACTTAACTACACCGCTGCATCATATGGCATCACCTCCATTCAGCAGAGCGTGGTTTATTGTTTGCCTACGTTTGAGGAGTTTGAGCCTGTTCTGAAACGTTCATTCAGATTTAGGGAACTCAGCCGAAGTTTAGGCCTGGCGGCGTGGGTAAGTTCGGATGCTTCCATTTGGTGGAACAGCACTTGACCTTCCGCGAACTGGACCCCTCCAACGTGATGACGCCACACTGGAACTCATTACTGTACTTCTCACACCTCTTGATACAAGGCTCTGAAAGTTATTACCGTCTGTGGGAAATAAAGTTAGGTAGAGTATTAATCCAGTTCGAACTGTTAATCTCTATTGAATAAACTAAATGTGTGCAGTTATCTAAAAGAATATAGTTATTTATTTAATAATTTGTTTTTGAATCTTGAATTTGTCGAAATGAAAAACGACTTTACACCTACGTTCCCGAAATTCGATTCCCCTATCTTCATTTGTTTATCTTTATTCTGTGGGTTTTGGAGGGCTTGCTATGTAAGCCAGATCTTGGTGGAAGAATCTATTTATTTAGAACGGCTAAAGATCAATCACTTACATAAAATTAGACAATGAAAGAGTACAATAGTTAAGGGAAAAGAATGTGGTTGGTACATTGGATATCTTCAAATGAAGGGAGTAATTGAACAACTGATCTATACAATAATATGTTAATTAGCAATAATTATGATCATGAAAGAACGGCAAGTGTATAATAAAAAACGAGACGTGATGGACAATCACATCGAGTCGGTTTTCTGCCGCATAAATTTCAATCCTAAAAAGGGTGAACGAGCACAGTTGCTTCTCCATAGACAAACGATTGCAGTCCAATTTATACGGGTCAAGGACTATTTTCAAGGTAATTTGTAGAAATAGTCTTGACTTTGATTGAGTATAGTTTTGAATTGTTTCGTAGAAGTTGAGCGTTGATAGCAAGAAGAGCAGCCTATAATGGTTACCGATCTGCGTTCCGCAGACTGCGGAGAACCCACGGATCATATCCGTCTGCCTCTCGTCAACATTCGAAGAGGTTTTCAACAAAGCTATTGCCATGACTAAGATCGAAGCTGCCGTAATTAGCATGACATTCAAGCCAAGCAAGAAGATGGAAAATAAATGTTCCGAAACGTAGGCATTACGTTGTTTTTCATTCTGGCCAATTCCTACTGCGTACCTCCATCATAGTGTTAATTGTCACTGTCGAGAACTTCTCGGCGTTAATTATTTTAACTCCAATGTTTGTGTTTCCTGGATTGATCAGTGGATCTTTCTGTTACAGTGGCAAGTACTACTTCTTCTGGGAGTGGGGAAAGAAGCGGTTGGTGCAAAGGTTCCATTTGGGAACTCAAATGCGTCACCTGGCCGTCGTGAACGAGGAGCACAAAGCTGGGCAACGTCATCGCATTCTTCTTCCTCCGAAGTCGTAAGTACTGGGCCACGTTGTGCTGTTATTATGATAAATTATGGTAAATATCGATGTAAGCAGTTTCTATCTACATGGACGTTAAACGTAGGCCTATGTTGTTCGAGCACACTCTAAGAATATATGAATTTGTGCAGGTGGTTAGAAATCATGTTCTCCCCCGTGATTGCCTATTGATTTTCGCGTTTCATAGCTCTCTGAAGATGTTTGATTCTGGCTATGTGTTTTATGTTGAAAATCATGGGAGGAGGAAGGGGTGTACAGGGTTTTTTATGATACCCTACGCATTTTATTGCGACTGATTTACTAATATATTAGCGTTTTATTTAGCTATCAACCACTTGAACACTTACTTTGTACAATTACCAATCGTTTGAAAACTAATTAACTAAATATCCATGCTACAATGTGTAAGAAAGCTATACTACCTTCCCATCTTGAAATTCCATTTATTACGATTTTTGGTTGATGAGTTCGTACTTGACAATTTTATTGCTGATCCTTGTCTTCCACTGAAATATTCTTTATTAATCAAAATTAGCCGTATGTATTCTTCAAATTAAGAAATGTTGACCTAACATTGACGAGAGCGCCACGAGAGAAATCAGGTTCAACGAAGTGCTTGCATTAGATTGTCTTGGCACCTGTCCATTATTTATAGCTTTGGTGTCGTAGGAAGTCTAAATCTGTCACCTGTAATTCGTCTCCGGTCCACAGTTACATGTTCTTGATCCGGCAGATAAATAACAAATTACGTACTCTCTTCGTTCTTTGCGTTCCTGTACTTGAACTTTTTGCTTCCTCATAAGATGATTAATGAGTCAAGCTTATAGAAAAATTGTAAATGAAAATGTCGTGTTTCGGAACCAATAAATAAAAATCATGTAGCCTGTGATTTAAGTGTTGAATGTAATGACAATGTGGTCTGTATGATTTGTGATCTATACTATAGATTTTCTGTAAGAAACTATGGGAAGAGAAATTAGTTTTATTAGGTTGGACTGAAAAATTGTTTGTATTAAGTTCAAGTTCTCAAGTTAACTTTTTACGTTCTAAGTTTAGTTTTATCAAGTTTAACTGAAAAATTGTTTTAAGAGCGAAGAAAGTGAGTTATTCATGATGGCCGGCGCCCAATTTCAAACACATCACAGCGGTGAAAAGTGATACACGTTTACTTACCAATTTCCATCAAAATTTAGACTTCATCTAAGAAACAGCTGGTCAAAGCTTTTTTGTTAGCAAATTCCGTTCCAACGAACAAAAATCGGGTTTCGTCAGAGTAAGTTCGTTAGCGATCCCTAGAATCAAGGGTCTAAACGCACGAGTTAGTAGTCCAAAAAAGGCCCAAAATTGCATTTTTCACAAATATTGCATGTGGAGAGTTATTTTCAAGTATTTGAAGTCCATTTCATTGCGGGAGCAGAATTTCCAAAGAAATGTGAATTCCAGCCAACAATACGGGAAAAAAATGTTATGACTAGTAACACGCTTTTTTAAACTCAAAATCCCCTCAACGTCTAAAAAAAATCTAATTTCCCGGATTTGAAAAGCTGAATATACACCTATGCGCTGCACCTAGTTTCATTACATGCGTAACTTTACTAATACTCATTATCATTAATATTGTGCTAATTTTCCATTATATTTAAATTTTACGTTGCAGACCAGTACCCCGGTGAACTATTGGTTTAAGACAGGAGTCGTAGACGAGGAACGAGGGTTCATGCAAGGACGAGCAGAGACCAAGAAAGGCGATGCAGTGGTGGGCAGCTACCAATATTCGGACGGCCACGTCAAGGTGAAAGTCGTCTACAAAGCCGACCAACACGGTTATAGAATCCTCAAGTAAGTACACACATAAACGGTAAAGTTTTATTCTGTACAGTTTACATCCGTTAAAGTTATACCCTACAATTTATTTACGCTGTAATTCGTGAGAAATACATCAGAAAAATATGAATTAAGAAAATTGATAAAACCCTGCAAATTATTACTTACAGTTATGTTATTTCTGTAGATGTAGTCTATCGCTTATTATCTAAAGGCGCCTTCTATATCTTGTAATAGTAATCTAGTTGTCTTACAAAGAGACGTCTAGATCGTTTAGGCATTCAAATAACGAACATTACACATTATTTTTCAGACATTATCATTCTGATAAAAATCATACTAGTTTCCCTCACGACACTGTAAACGTCGAATGACCCTCTTTTTTTATCGCAGACGTAAAAGACTCGAATTCCAAAACTTTCTTAGAGAACTATCAAGAAGGAAGATTCTATATTTTATTATGACATTTAATTGGAAATTCGCTTAATGCATAAATACCAAGTAACTAAAGTGAAAATTAGATTTGATCCGATCAAAACCCGATTATCGGCTATTACGTATTGACAGCGGTGATACCATCCGAATCGGCGTTGAAAATTTACGTGGAATTCCACCCCTAATGCCTTGGACATGACCAAGTTCCTAAAGTACTAACAAGCCACGATTTTCATAAATTAAACTATGTTTTTCCGCATTCAAATGTGTCTTTCTCTCCAACTTAGAGTAGATTTTGTTATTTAGACACGTGAATGGGGAAGTAGTATCTTGACAACTAAAAGAAAAATATGATAGTTTGTCGATTTGAAGAAAATCACTTAACGAGTCGATTTTTCACCCATCAGTGTTACGGAAATAGTTTTTTGTATTCACTGGAAGATGGGATTTTTGACGCTCTTTTCAATGGTATCCTCAAATTTTAACTCACCGTGTAATTTAAGGGAATTATGATCATTTTAGTCATAAAGTCGAAAACCTGAAAAAAATCTTTGGATTGTGTTTTTAATGGAGTAAATAAAATGAAATAAAAATAAGTGAAAATAATAATAATAATGAAAAATAAAAAAAATAAAGAGACATGTTCGATCGGAAATCGTTTTAAGACACAACTCCCGAAGTTTGGTAGTCCTTGCGTGACGTGGCACAACCTGTATGGGCTGATCCGTTCGTCAAAATTTGATAGGCTATTTTTATTGTTCAGACATGTTCACATTCACATTCGTGTTGACTTTCTCCACTGGTCGAAATTCTAGACCTTTGGAATGGCGAAAGGAAGAACGTAAAATGGTTTGAATGGCTGATTCGATTCATTGATGGAATTTCTATCAACAGGAAACATAAATGCATTAGTGATATTCCGAAAGTTTTCTATATTCTGATTTTTCAATAGTTTCTCCCATTGATTTTACCCTTTAGGGTTGGTAAGGTGGATTTCTAAGTCGTGTTGATATACAGTATCTTGCACCATTGTAGGTATTTGGATGTCAGCTTTTGTTTCGTGCAAAGGTACTAGTAACAGTTGCTGTTCACGGGGTTATGCTTAAGACAAAGTCATTCTATCGCCTTTGGACATCTTGAAGTGAACTACAAAGCATGAAGATACTGATCACCTGAAGGATCCTTGTGGTTGATTTATTTCTTGAACGGTCCACTAGCTGATGTATAAATTATGTTCTTTTTGTGGCATCTAGAATATAAGTACACGGTATGGAAGCACGGTGATATTAAATCACTGAGTGATTCAAGTAGAAGGGTTATCTAATAGAGAAATAACAGATCTTAATGTAATCATTTGCAACGATTTGAATTCTACACATTCTGAAACGTAAACCATCAGGGGTTTCAAAACTTCAAGTACATACGTAATTGTTTCAGTGAGGTCAGCTGTGACTTTCACTTTACTACGAACCATTAATTTGAATATATTATGTAGATATTTAATCTTTCAGGGAGGAACGGGCCACTATGAAGCCACCTACAGAGTCCGATTGGACTCCAAAAGGACCTCATGAAAATGAGCAGTCTTCCAGACCCAGCACGCGTTCCAAGCCTCCAAAGTGGCCCATCATCAAAGACGCGCCTGAGGAGAACAAGAAGCCGTCTTTGGACCCCAAGCCATCTTCAGGGCTCGAACTAGGAAACTTCAATATAAAACTTCGTACAAACCACGGCTCTGGAGGATATTCGCACCAAGGGCTGTCTCTAAACTCAGGAAAAAGCCAAAAGATTAAAGCAACTGACGAAAGTAGCGGCCCGCAAATCGGGAAAATTCCTAAGACGAAAAATCCTTATTGGGAAGATGAAGACAGCTACAATCATTCTCTGGAGGCACAAAATGTGGTACAGCCGAAAAATCACAAAGCGTCTTACAAAAGCCCAAATTTCCCTTCTCACGTCCCTACATCAAGTTACAAGCGAAAGAATCGAAAGCCCAAAACATTAACCGAAGGACTTGCGATATTTTTTAAAGATAAGCAGCCCGGTAATGGCTTATCCTTATTCGTCCCTCAAGAAGCTTCGAATCCAGTAGATGGGAACAAAAAACGAAACCCCAGGCGACTACCGCATCACAGAGGAAGGCTCCATTTCTCGTGAATTGACGGTCGCAACCCATCGGATCAGAAATGGTTCTGAGAACAAACATATGTCCTCCCAATATTTAGCTTTAATCAAATAATTTGGTTCGAAAATCAAGGTAAATATTAGGTAGGTATTTATTTCAACTAATGCAAGACAAATCTCTATAAAGTTTTGCCACACAACTCAATTTTCTGCCTCCATATTCTGAATATCCATCAAACCTGGAGCTTACTTTCGGAGAATCCACGTCACTATTTTAATTAGTGTTGTTGTGCCATAGAAACATATTTAAACCACCTCAGTTTTAAGCTAATGTAAATACCGTATTTGCCTCTCAGTCAAAAACACTTGCTCTTGCCTTTTGCCTCAAATATGAATTTTGAAGCTGTACTGTTGTTGTTTGGTTTTGTTTATTCTCTAGGCGTAAATAATCATCTCTATTGTGTTAAGTGTTCGCATATCAGTATGTTTCAAAAAATTACCTGAGCACAGCTGATTTTTACCCGATTTTGGTGAATTAAGAAACCTGCTTACTTTGCTCAGTATGAAACGACAGCTAATGCTTCGAGTACATTAATGCCTATGCTATATTGTAAGGGCGAAGGACACACGGATAAATATATGTGTGTTCGCACTTCTTTTTCGTGAAAACTAGATGGATGTTATACTGTTTGTAGTATCCCGGAACGACGATTCCTTTTCTTCGGATTCGTTCCTGGACTCGGTTATTAAAAAACTCATTCCCTGGGGCTCGTTCTTTCCGAATCCACCCATCACCAACAGCAATGTTCTATGCTTAACACTAAATAACCAAAGAAACTTCTTCAAAGACTATATTGATATATAGATTGTTATTATTAAAACCATGTATATTTATGTTGAATACCATTTCAACTCAATTTACATTTGTACTTAAATGTTGTTATATAGATAAATTATTTTGTAAATATTTTTAGCAACTTAATTGATTCGTATTTCGAATAGTATATTTGTAAAATGATGTATGTATGACAACTATATGTTCGAGGACTATTGCGTGAAATAAAATATGGAAAAATGTAATAATTAACCCTACATTGTTCATAAATCAGAAAATCTTTTCAACCAACATCAGAACCATTAGTATTATCGAATAACTACGATCGTCCAAGAAAAAAAAAACTAAAACTCGATGAAGCAAAACCATGATAAAGCAAAGCACCTGTCAACTTCGTGTTTTTCTTGCCATGGGTTTCCGCAATTTCGTTGCGAATAATTTGGTTAATATCAATGCTACTAGTTGAGCAGAAATGTCGAATTGGTTCACAATAAAGTTGTCACTCTAAATTTTGTGGAAATATATTACGTTACTTCTACAAATCTGTGCTTTTCTTGACTTGATTTCAGTCTACCAACTTACAACCTCTACCGATCAATTTAAAAGGTTATTCATCAATTTAACAAATACATCTCTATTCATCGAAAGAAAGTAATAAAAAGTGAAAATAATCCTTCGGATTTGGTTCCCACAGTAAACTAAGGGCTGTATGGGGTGTAAGACCCATATATAGGTCTTACTCTTATAAACGTATATGTTCGACAGAACAAAATACAATTAACACGATTGTGAATTTTAACGGGTTTAAAAATCGCAAAAATTGCCTAATAAATTGTGACGATCGAATCAAGAGGTGTAATTGCAACAGAATTTTGTTTTCAACAGTTTTTTAAAATCTTGTTGTCCATAACGTTCGTTATACGGTGTCCCAGGAGTTATACACGTAGGAGTCTGATTGTGCATAACCCCTTGGACACCCTGTATAACTAAAAAACGCTGCAAATTCTTTCACTGGGGTTTATTATTCAATTGGCTTGCGTTCATGATTTGAATTTATACTAAGCTTTGGAGTGTGCGTGTTTCACGGGTGATAGAGCGATTATTGAATTTCAGGAGATATGCATAGAGCACTTAAATCGGTTCTCAACCAAAATACCTATTTGGATTGATCAGTTGATCATATTTGTGTACCTCCTGAAATTCAGTAATCGCTCTATCACTCGTGAAACACGCACACTCATAAGCTTAGTAGAAATTCAAATCATGAACGCAAGCCAATTGAATAATAAACCCCAAGGAAAGAATTTGCAGCGTTTTTTTAATGGTTATCAGAATGCTTCAACCCGTGTATCGGCTACAAAGCCTTTTAGGATTTCATTCCAGTATCCACATTACTACGTCACTAGGTTACTGATATCAACACAAAAACAATAATAAACCAAAATAACGCGAATGTTGTCACCATACATCGGGCCATAGATCAGGAATGGGTTGACCTACGGACTGGGGAAGGGCTCATTCGATTCCTCGTGGAGTGCTCTTCAAAAAGATTACAAATTTAGGCCGCCTTGACTTTTTTTTGAGGTTTTTAGGGATTTTACAAAACTTTGACAACCCTTAAAGGGCACTTTAAATTAAGTGAGAGAGCTGGCTCAAGAATTGGGGCGTCGCCGGACCAACATGGATTTTTCCTGAAAATTTCAGCTTTTTTGCTTCAGCCATTTTGGGAGAAATCGTGCGGACGGACGGAAAAATTTTTATTGCAGATTCGGATTCTACACCCTTTGAAACGTAAACCATGAAATTTTCAGGGGGGTTAGCATTTTTTTTCCAGAGCGATTACAATGGTTTATTATGAATAATAAACCAAAAGACCTAATGTTTGAAAGCTACGGAGGAGGCATTGTCTTGTTCAGGGGCGAGGATATGCAATGACCCGCACGACCCCCGGGTCTTGAAGGAGGGGTTGCTTTGTGCGCCGTGCATAATCAACCCCAATCTGATTTGGACGTAGCTTTGGGTGTTGCAATGCTGATAATTTGTTGTTTCTGACCAGATTCAGTTTTAGTAAAATGTTTGTTGACTCGAACATGTTAGTCAGTTGTAAGACAATGGTAAGATATTGGGGTTTAAATCGAGTTCATATAAAGAGTTAGAGTTTAAACAAGATTGTTAAGATAGGGGGGTATTGAGGTTCAATAAAAACGCTGCAAATTCTTTCACTGGGGTTTATTATTCAATCGGCTTGCGTTCATGATTTGAATTTCTACTAAGCTTTGGAGTGTGCGTGTTTCACAAGTGATAGAGCGATTATTGCATTTCAGGAGGCACACGAATATGATCAACTGATCAATCCAAATAGGTATGGTTGAGAACAGATTTACGTGCTCTATGCATATCTCCTGAAATTCAATAACCGCTCTATCACCTGTGAAACACGCACACACCTTCTATATATACTAATATTATGAAGAGGTAAAGTAAAGGAGCTACTAAGCCAATTTTGAAAATTAGAAAGCCTCATTTTTTTAGAGTGTAATTTGCTATGTATTAACCCAAAAAGTTGAACACTTTTTTCTGGTAGTTTGATTGGCAAAATAAGTGGGAGAAAACCCGGTCGAACAAAATAGCTTCTTAGAAACTTGGCCATAGGATCGTCTGATGTTCAGCCAACGCTAAGGCTCGCAATGGTGTCGACGCAGAAGGTGCGTGGCCTAAGAGGTAGGCGGCGGATATTGATGAAATTGAAATTGCAATACGACATCGTTTTCATGAAAAATCTCATGATATACTGAACCGATTCTGAAAATTCTTTTATCAATACAAAGCCACATCATTTGTGGTTGTCCGTTTCGCAATTTTTTACTGCATACGATTTTAACGAATAGTTGGAGAGATAAAACGACGTACTTGAGAGCTATGTTCACTTCAACCACTACTGTTAACATGATGCTTGAAACCGTAGGTATCGGGAAGATCGAATTTTATACCGAAACCAACAAAAGTTAAAGAGCTGACGATTACATACACTTGAGAGATGCTTCACTATCTTCAACTTGTTATCTTGCCTCATCTTTCACGAGCCTACATTTAATACACATTTGAAAAAGCAGAAGACGCTAGGATATACTTGAGAAATTATGTAAAGCTTGATTTATTTGTTACCTTCACTCGCAACACGGAGTGAGAAGAAATAAAGCAAGAACTTTTTTCTGGATACCGATCTTTCGACCGGTATGAAATTTGAACAAAGGTCTTTCATGATGGGCATGCCCTGGGAATGCAGTGTTTTATCCACGATCATGGTGGCTTATTTCGGGGTGGAACTCCGAAAAACAGTAAATGATCCATAAAAGTCAGTACTAACCGAACCCTACTCATAATTTCGTCACAAGAAAAAATTGACCGCCCAACGAAGTGGGCAGGAGACAGTTAGTGTCACGCTTTTATGTAAAATACTTGTGGTGAAACGTACTTGAAAGTATGTTAATATCAGGAACAAATATATAAGTGATATTGAATATATTATAATATCTATTAATAAGCATAATATGAAAAATGGGAATGAGTCTCATTCATCCAATGAGATGACATTAATTGATTCTCGTGTGCATCGTATGATGTTATCAGCTGATGCTGAAACGCTAACACTTACTAATAAGACCTTAGTGACGAGCGCTGAGGTAGGTACTTGAGGCCGTAGAGAAGGTGGGTATTTGAAGTGTTAAGAGGTAATATATGTCAGTTAGTATCTAAGATTTTGAAAAAAATGAGGTTTCGTGGTTACAATCATTTATTTATCGATTGACTAATACTTAGAACCTGCGCCAACTTCTCTGCGGATCTTCACCTTTACGCGAACGTATTAATCGAATTCCGAACAACACTGAAGCTCCAACTTGCCATAAAAAACAAACAACTGTTAATACCATCAAGATGAATAAATTTCTTCCGTTGAATTTTTGAAGCCAACGCTCAGTAAGTGCTGAGGAGGTGAACGTGAACCCGAAGAAACTGTAGATTATGAGCATTCTGAACTTGATGGGACATTGGATCCATATAAAATGGATGTAGCCAACCCAAGCCAGACCCAATGACGCCCCAAAGAGGGGCATTATGAATACTAATACATCTTCGCGTTGTGGTCTATAGTCAATCATCCTTGAGTCAATGAAAGTGGGGAGCCCTGCGAAAAAATCAGATTGGTCTATTCTAATAATAAGAAAATCATACATTTTGATATCGTTCCAACTTTTACTATAGTTGACATTGCCATGGCCGAGGTAGAGTCCAAGATGGTAGAAATTTAACTTAATTGGTAAATTTCGACACGTTCTGTTAGATGGCGGTTCAGTTTTATTTACCTCACAGGGAACCTCAAGCATAATGATTTCGTCAGTAGAGGGTGGCTTAAAATTATCCACTTCTTCAAGAGTATTTCCATCTTGTATCCATTTTAATGAGATAGGCAAACATATCTTCCCTACTCTTCCCCCCCTCGTTGTGTTTGGATGAAAATCATATTTTTCGTAAGCCGTTTTGTTAAAATCAGAGCATTCTTCCAGCCCATTAGCGAACAAAACTCGAACTTTATTCTCAATGTAGTGCATATTGGGGAATGATGGATATTGCAACAGCCGGTAACTGGTATTGTATTTCATGAAATTATAACCATTAACTGATAAGTTTCGAGACGGAAAGATTTCACGATATTCTTCAACTACTATCGCTCCAGTATCTGGTTCCACAATTCTGATCGGAAGAATCCCGTCATCGGGGATATTTTTAATAATCACATGAGTGTTATAGATGTGAAACTGGTTTATATCGTCACCCACTTGAATGAACCATTTGCCATGAATGTTTCCGTTCACCACGAGAATTGCCTCGTCTTTTTCTGGAAATTTATACCGAATGTCTTTCGTTAAATACAGAATATGCATGATCAGCGCCACAGAGATCATGTTGATGATATGAGCAATCACTATGAAAACTATGTCAGTGAATTCGTTCCTGATTTTGTTCAATAATTGGAGTACAACCTCAACGACTATCATGACTATAAGTGCAGATATTAGATCCAATCGTAAAGAGCTCACTCCTACATCTTCAGCCAGTGCATTTTCCAACAACTTTATGTAACCGAAATCGAAATATGCTCTGGCAATAGAAAAAATAACTGCTGGGCAGATCAATGCAACAAATACCAAGATACTTGGACATTTCTGTCTTTCGTCGAAGTTTTTTATAACCTCAGTTTCAGCATATACTTCTCTTGTGGTCTTAAAGCCCCCATGCGTTGGGTTGACCAATCGGTGAAGGAAATAGAGACCGCATATCCAGCCGGCAGCTAATACTGTCATAACGGCATATGATAATGCATAAAACAATTTTGTAAAAGATGTTTTGGCGTTTTTCACCAGGACAACGATACCGTACTCGGCAGCTCCAATAACTAAAAGATTCCATGACACAAAAAGATGAGAGCGCTGAACGGAGATAGGAAATCTCTGATGGAATATAAACCAGAACCTGTGGAACAAGAAAGACCTCATTAGTTGGTTAGAGAGGGAAAAAACCAAAAATTGATCGGGTACAAATTGATGTCACTCTAAGCTATGGGTATTAAGTAGTTTCAATGTTCCACTGGGTTTTTCAGTTGTGGTTCTTGGAGTAAATAGCTAGATACTAGATTTTCAGGACCCTCTTATTCTCCCTCCAATTATTTCCAATTAGAGACGAGATAACTAGTGACCAGTTAAGATAACTAGTGACTGCATTTTCGGAGTCATCGGATAACCAGTGAAAATATACGGTATTCAGAATAACGCGGTAACGCAGGCCTCCTAGCTTGACATTTGGGATAAGGGGAAAGTTTTCATTGACACTCGATAATCCTCTACATTTGGCTTCAGTCCCAGAGCCGTTTGAAGGCGACATAGGGTTCGGAATACAGTCAATAACGATTACCTTCGAGAACACTACAGGTAGCAACCAGGACTTGGGTCTTAACCTTCGTTTGAATTTATAAGACATACCTTTTCCCCAATAACGTTTAGGAAATAACGAGTTACCCACTTCAATAACCTTTAACTAGAAGTTATTGGACCCCACCAGACGGTAGTTTCTCATATCACATCTGATATGAGATAGTTGACTGCTCAGTCAACTAGTAAGTACCTACCTAATCCTGTCCAATAAGTGTATTTTTTAGTATAATTAATTTTTCGATAATTTATTATGCTCAGATATTTTGAAGAAAGATTGTGGTAAGGAGCAAAAAATTATTGACTTTACGTTGAGTAATATAATTTAAATAGACAAACCAATGAATTTAATTTGGTTGGACCCTCAACCTAGTCAACTTCATGTATCAAGGGGTGATCAATGATTCTTCCTCCATCACAGTTCAAGCGGACCGTCAAACATTTCGGTCCTGCCTTTCGACAGGTACTCAGGCCTTGCACCCCGTCCTGCACCGGCATCACATGGACTAAAGCGACTCAGTAGGAGCAGGTTCATTCAATTTAGAAGTGGGTACAATGCCAGCCCCCGCTATTTACCTACAACAATCGGGGGGATATTTTTCCTTACCACACTAGGTTTCCACTAACCACCTGATCCTAGTACGCGTCTGTGTGTCCGAATTCTTAAGAAAGCCGGAAAAAGCCTTCGGGCCTACGTTCTGGTCTTATGAAAGGCCCTGTTCTTTCTGGCACGGAAAGCCATCAGCTCTCTAACGGGATTGGAGGTGATTGGCCCCAACAAGCGTTTGTAACGTTTCGCATACTGCTCTGAAGTAAACAAGTCTCAGATAAGCATGCTTTTTCGCATTTAAACGAAAGCCAGAGTCATCTCGCCCTTGATGAAAGTTGGGTCCTCAAAGCAATCCGTGGCGATTTCGTTCGAACGGCACAAATACACAAAGCAGCATACTAACGCGCAAGGTTGTATTGGGAAATTTTCAGGGAAACAAATTGCCCTCTTGTTTATTTGTTTCTTACTGGTGAAAATGAACAGGTTAATCAAGACACGTTGGAATTCTTACAGGGATTCTGTGGTCAAAATCAGTTGCGTTTCCAATTAGTTAAGTCGACAGTAGATTTTGTTTATACATAGTCTGTCATTACATTATACATTCCGCAAAGCACATCCCTACTTTCAAACTCAAAGAGAAACCATGAGGTTGGAACATGTGATTCCACGCTAGCGAACGAAATTTTTACAATACGGTACGTTCTAAACTAGCATCGTCGGTCAAAGTGCTAATTAAGCAATACCTTCAGTAAAAAAGGCAGTACCACTTTTGATTATTATAATTGAATATTAGATAATTTTTTGTTTTTTACTTGAGTCCTTCCGACTACACTTTTGACAAAAGCCAGGGGTTAATGTGGTTTGAATGTACGTATCGGGTCAATACGTCGCCAACAGCGAATATTAGCGAGCTTCAACTTGGGACAGAGTTTTATTCATTATTATATAATTTCTTCTTCACGAATTCGTTCCTAGATTGGTAACTTTATACACTGAAGCAAGTACGCACAAACACGACAGAATCCTATTTAATACAAATTCATCCAATCACTTCACGTCACAGATGGTCGTGCCGTTTTTCGATCCTCTTCTCGCATACCTCTGAATTTTCTCCCAATACCGGCCAAAGCTTAAACGGTCATTAGTCAAGAGAATAAATTGATTTATTCCTTGATAATCAGGAATAACACAGGTAGGTACCGAGCAAGTTATAGCGGGAAGGTAAAGTACGACATGAAGATGATATGTAAATGCAACACCTAAGTGCATCGCTGTATATTTTGCCTAATTGAAGTTCCATAGTTGTAATAAGCTAGACTTATTTATAATAATTTAAATGCTATTGAAATTGGCCTCCCATTAACGCTATCAAATCTGACAATTACATTCAATCAGGATTAACTATGACCTCACGAGTACTCACCTGATAGGGTGAATAGCGTACCAAACAAGTTCTTGCCATGCGAGAAAAATGCCGACTGCGGTATTTCTTGAAACTGCGAGTATGATTCCCACCATTGAACCGGAACTGTAAATAATAAAGCCTACGTACATTACCCAAAACTTGAATTCTTGTAAGAAATCCAATATCAACCATCCTCCCGAGAAAGTTAGAGAAGAACCCATGGCCAACATTGGCAGAAGATTGTATATTAAGATAAATTTTTCTTCTACTAGACTCTTAATTGTGTCTTCTTCAGAAATCGTGAATGAATCATAAAAGTATCTATCTTTAAATTGATCAATCCCCATGTGTATTATATCCATGAACCACAGACCCGATATAACCAATATATCGTCTATCAAGGAAGGTTTTCTTGGTGGTTTTGGAGTTTTCTCTACTGCTTCATCATCATTATTATCTTCTCCTTCGTCTCCTTCTTTCACTGTTTTATGTGACCGGCTTGTTTTAGATCTTGGTTTGGGCTCTCTCAGGTTAATCAGTAGATGTACGTTTTCCTTCGCGGTTGATCCCGAGAGAGGAGGCCCAGGCCATGGTTTACCCACCTTTACGACCTTACGTGGTCTCTTCGTCACTGTAGTTGATGAGATATCTGTCATTTCAACCCGTAACTTTAAAATATGAGTGTGTATTCAAAATAAACATGAGAATAACTATGCGAGCGGAGTCAAGATTGCGATTTATTGGATGCGTAATAAATAATAGAGAGGGTGTGGTCTGATATTCTAAAAGAAAAACGTCTTTATTATAATTGGTAGGTACGTACATCTTACTACATACATATTATGACTGAGATTTCATCTTGGGTACATAAGTATTTTCAATAATGAACCTTAACTGTTAACAAATTATGAACCCTCCTTCACAATGGATTGGTTCATGTTCATGTTCATGTCAAAATACGTGGACCCCAAAAACCGAATTAGATTGAAATAAATCCGTCCGCCGTTCGAAGCTTTTTTCCAAATCTGCTGGACTAAATTTTTCGAAAAGGAGCACAATAGTCATACCGTGGCCGACTATGTTATTTTTTACTCGAAAAAAATACTATTATTACAGAACAAAGATATAACTAATTTTGTATAACTGGACAAAGGATGAATTTGATCTTTTGATTCAAGTCACTGATGATTTGATTGATGGGCCTTCGATTTCGACAGCATTCACAATCAAATTCAAGAGTAGACATCAACAACATGTCATTAATCTTTGGAGTAAGAGAATGATGTTGATTCTGGGTCTACCTACAGATAGCGAACGCTTTCACTTGCGGACATGAAACTTGTTTTTTTCCTAGAAAATCAAAATTTCTACTCCCAATAAAAACGGAGTAAGATTTTAAAATAGAACAATAGAGAACGATAGAACAATACAATAGATAGATTGTAAGACAGAACTTTGTCTAGATTTCCACGCAAATAGTGAGTTACATAGTTGAATCGATTTCAACGATTAGGTCATCAGTAACAAACATGAACAGAAGGTGCTTCACAAAAAGCACATCTTATATAGGCTCTGGTGAAAGGAGATTGAATACTATTGGCTCAGGGAGTAAAAGGGAAGGGGGGACCAATCAATGCCACTTGAGGCTTACAAAGTGAAAAGGGCACAAAGAGTAACATTCTGGAGAGGAAGAGCCAAACTTATTGCAAAAATTTACCCATTAATGGCGAAATATTTTGAGGAATAACCCCATTTAAACATTTCCTGACATCAGTCTTAACTATTTCGAATTTTGATATCACATCCAATTTAACTCTCTTTGAGCAAGGAAAGGAAATTCTACATATAGCCTGTTTGTCAGATCAAAGATAAAGCTATGATGGACTCATCCAGATGACTTGGAAAGGTAGAATCACCTTTGTTATCCCTGAAATCCTTTTTATGCTCTTTTATTCTTCCCCTAAATTTCCTACCAGTTTGACCACAGTACTCAAGCCCACATGAACATTTTAGTTTATGAACCCCTCTTTTATCGTGAACGTTAATTGTATCCTTAATCGAACCCAAAAAACCTCTAAGATTATTCTTACTGTTGAACCCAACATTGAAACCTCTTTACGACAGAATTGTACCAATTTTGTCCGAAATGTTCCCATAATAAAGTATACTAATCAACTTTTTCTCTTCCAACTCTATTTCTCTCATTAAATTACACACCCCTTCTCTGCTCTTTTCCTAACAACCTTATTATAAATTAACAAATCCTCCCCCATATCCATTACTTACGGCTATACTTTTAATAACAGATTTTTCTTTCAATGAATTTTGATCATTCATTGGTAGGGACAGTGCCCTGTTGATCATACTATGGAAGGCGGCATGTTTATGAACTAAAGGATGATTTGAAGTGTTATGAAGAGTTACATCACTATAGGTATTTTTTCTATAAATGGAGAAATTATGTTTTGTGAATGTGAGTGTGATTGTGAATCTTGAGATCCTTGTATCAAGCCTATACATATTTTAATAAGTGAACCTGATTATCGATTCAAATGAGAAAATACAGCGGGAACCAAAAAAAAAAAAAAAGCTCTTCAAAATCGAATAGGTCACATTTTCTTTTGAATTTGTATTGATGCTTTTCAACCCAAGATAGGCTATTACATTAAATTTACTGTACGAATGGACTAATTTTCCCAAGCCACGGATGTTAAATTTAATAAAAATGGTTTTATGGGATAAGCTGAGACGCTTTCCGAAATGTTTTAGGCCTCCAGGGTCTTTTGCAATTAAATATTCAGGATTTCCCAAGCTTGTGTACAAGGTAAGGATCCCTTGCCACTACCACTGCGCCTCCTGTTATTTGGGGGTGTCTTATTTAAGAAGCGATGCTATCCTCCTGAAGGTTATTAGTCATGATGTTGCGGGCAACGAGTGCGTTCCTTCTGGTGAGTCGTAGATTGTATACAGGCCCTTTCTATTTTGTAAAGCCGCGAACTAGATGGTGTGGTGAGAAGTTAAAAAAAGCCCAATTCAACAGAAACAGTGCAAATCTCGGATCGTTAAATAAAAACATTTGAGGAGGAAAATTATCCTTCAGAAACCCGCAAATCAACGGTCGTATTCATCAACCACTGGCGCAAAGTTTCTAATCTTAATTGTTAGGCATTTTCGAACACTCATGGACCTGTGAGGGAGGATTTGTAAAGATTTGGCTGTGAATTTGTATTTAGGACCAGTATGAATGAAGTTTTCCCACTTAATTGTAATAATGCTAAAACAGCAATATTTCCCTCTTTCGCAAAATCCGGAAATGCCAATCGTTCCAATTTTTTCAAGTCGTATTTGATGTATAACGAATTGAGATACTCACGTTCCGTTCAATAATTTGATCTAAATTGGGTGGTTAAAATCACGTCATTGAGTGAGATGTCGAAATAGCAAGAAATTTTTGAGTTTTGACATTTTTGATGTTGCCTAGGGGATCTTTCTGGTAGTAAAGTAACATGTAGGTATCACGAAAGGTACTTTGTAAATTTAAGACCCAGGCTTAGGCACCGTTCATGTTTGAAGTCGTAGTGAACAATCCGATTGAATGACAGGTGCATCTTCCATTGATTCGGACATTGTCGTCTAATTAACGGGAATCTGTTTGAACATGAATTTATCTTTTCCCTATTTTCTACTAGATGTCCTCCTCAGTTTACTATCGGCTATGAGAACTACGTTGTGTAAGTTTTCGGGGCCATAAAATTGTTTTCTTTTCGGATTGTGCTCGTTTGGAGGTCGGAAAAAAAGCGCTGAAGCCCTTCATTCAACTGTAGATAGCTAATTCTTTCTTGAAATTTCAATATTTAGTTAACTACTTCCTCTCTCAGCAACTGCTTGTAATGATAGTGCCTAACTATTTGTTAGTGGTTTCTTGGTTTAAAATTTAGTTCCAATAAGTTCACCGCCCCAAAAAACATGGAAATAAGATGATTTATTGCTAATTGTTGAGCAGCTGGAATTTATTTCCTAAAATTCCCCATTTGCCCCCATATGGGAAGGAGAGCCAATAACTGTGGGCAAAGAAAATGATGAGTATGAAACCCCTTAAATAAGTTAATTACTTGAAATATTCAACCGCACTCTATGGTCAACTCACCCTCATGGAAGAATACTGTATTTCATCACATTACATTAGTCAGTGTTGCTCACAGGGGGGGGGGGGGGGCTATGACCCAGACTGCGTCATTGAAATTCTTGGGGGTTCCAAAAACATTTTTGGGGGTCATAATATAATTTGTACATTGTTTTACATTTTTGTATTGGGGAGGGGGTACCAACTTACATGGGGGCTGGTTCTAAGTTCGGGGGGAGGGGGGGCACCTTTGCATTAGTTGGTAGTTTATCTGTAATCAGGCTGTAGTTTACTATTTGTAATATTTTCTTGGTTAGTCAGAAACATTGTTTAATGGTTTAAAAAAGTCTTGTAACGTTCAGAATTTTAATATGCATCTTACATTTTAACCAATGTGGTGCAAATTATGTATCTTGTTTGTATGTCTGAATGTCAGCAACTTCTACAAACAATCAAATTTCCACAGTTTCCATCTTGTGGTGCAATTGTTAGGGCTTAGACAGTAGGCTCCTCTTGATTCATAGGTAGCTTTTGCGCATGCTCAAATTAAAATTTTTTAAGCATCATCAATGTAATTAGAAAGTTTCAATGTTATAAAAAAAATTCCTTAAGCTAGGGAAGTTTGCCTACATTTTTCAGGAAACGCTTTTCATCTTCGAGGTATCGAAAGGGGTATTGAGCCGTATCTACCCGTAGATCTACAATATCATGAAGATACATCTTTCAGATTTGAACCTGAACTCCCGTCCAATATTGTTTGTCTTCCCACAAGACCGAAGCCGTAGCGTCACCGAAGAAGTTACATTTCCGTCATTAGGCTCTTTGTGGTACTCAACCTTGGTCTCGTTCGGTCCAAAACGCCCTGAAGGGATAGGTCCCGACAATGAGGCAGATAGGGTTTCCCAATCCTTAACGCTCAATGTCCGCTTTCACGACGAGCAACCTATCGTTTCCACAATGGTAATTAGCTACCTATCTGTCCAAGGTCGTGGACTTAGCAAGAAAATAACCTCAAGAACCCATCAAAGATGCAATGGAATACACCATTAAATATCTTCAATGGATCTTTGTTCTCCATCAATGGCTGCTTTATTATATCGACATCAACGTATCTCAAACATGCGGCATTTCGAAACCAAAAAAGCCGATTTGAACCTAAGAATCAAATAAATGGTTACGGTCCCGATTATTACATGAGGTAATGTAATGAAAATCCATCTTTGAACAAACAACGCTACAAATAATTTAACAAAGTTTCATTATTTTTGACAGGCACTCATACCCCCCCCCCCCCCTACCTCCCTCATCACAACTTTTGAATACTGCCAAGTCGTCAAAATGAGAAAATGAAAAAAAATTAGGATTTAAGCATTTGAAATGTACACCCACTGCAAACATTTTCACCCTTATAATGAGATTTTTCAAGTGAACAGAACTCGGACTGGTCTGAACCTATGATAATAGATTTTGCCTCAAAAATTACTTGGAAAGGATTGATTGCTCTTGTCATTATGAGTTTTGGAAAGGCTCACTTTTGCTTTGAATGATTGTCTACGGATTTAAAACTTATCCTATTCGATGTTGTGTCTAAAATTACTTGAAAATCACAACCCACTTGCCTGTGTCAGTAAAAACCCCGAAAACAACGTTTTTTTAAACCATTTTTCGGACCATAGCATCTATGTGTAAGAGGGTATAATTTAGGATGAACTAGACCCCTAAGGAAATGGATTTTGTACATAAATTCTAAGGCCTTTTATGGCCCGTATCCAATTTTTTAAACCAACGCACCTTGAAACGTAAAACGACAAATTTGGGGGGGTTTTAAAAAAAGGTTTGCTATTATTATTGATTAGCTATTACTAATATTATTGAAAATAATGAACCGAAATCGACGAAATAGTCTATTTTCAATTAAAACCAGTCGGACACTTGTAGACCCGATTCGGTTTGTACATCAAATTTAGTACACAGAATGAAGGAGTTGTGAGTGGACTTGGTTATTATGTACAAGGTAGTGCCTCGGACTTTTAGCAAATGGTAAAGTGAAACGTGCCCGATGATGATTGACTAGGTATTTCTTCAATGTTGTCATTTCTGTTTCAAGACTCATTATTTCCGGTTTACATAGCCCTTCCATGCAGCTCAAATTAATTACATAACTGTTATGATAACAACAAAAAAGTCACTTGCGTTGATATACCAGGATTTTTCAACAGGAAATCAATTCAAACATAACAGCTACTACATTAAAAACGCTGCAAATTCTTTCACTGGGGTTTATTATTCAATTAGCTAGCGATTCATTGATAGAGCGATTATTGAATTTTAGGAGATACGCATAGAGCACGTAAATCTGTTTTCAACCAAAATACCTATTTGGATTGTTCAGTTGATCATATTTGTGTGCCTCCTAAAATTCAATAATCACCATCACCTGTGAAACACGCACACTCCAACATTCCAACACGAACACAAGCCAATTGAATAATAAACCCCAGTGAAAGAATTTGCAGCGTTTCATGCGTATCAGAATGCTTCAACCCGTGTATCGGCTACAAAGCCTTTTAGGAGTTCACTCCCGTATCCACATTACTACATCACTACATCACTAGGTTACTGCGATGAAAACATAAACAATAATAAACCAAAAAAACGCAAATGTTGGCACCATAAATCGGGCCGTATATCGGGAATGGTTTGAGCTACGAACCTGGAAAAGGGCTCATTCAATTCCTCATGGAAAGTTCTTCAAAAAGAGTCCAAATTTAGGCCGCTTCGACTTTTTTTGAGGTTTCTAGGGATTTTACAAAACTTCGACAACCCTTTAAATTAAGTGAGAGTGCTGGCTAAAGAATTGGGGCGATGTCGGACCAATATTGATTTTCCCTGAAAATTTCAGATATTTTGCTCCAGCCGTTTGGGAGAAATCGTACCTACGGAGTACGGCGGACGGAACAATTTTTATTGCAGATTTTTATTCTACACCCTTTGAGACGTAAACCATGAAATTTTCAAGGGGGGGGAGGTGGACGGTTAGAATTTTTTTTCAAGAGCGATTACAATGGTTTATTATTGAATAATAAACCAAAATAGTTATTATTATATTAATTGCATAAATATTTACGAATATTTCAAATAGTGGATTAATAGTAAAATAAAATAAACCCGAATCAAACAATGATCGTTATCTATTTCCTGGAAATGAATTTGTCATAACGTAAAAACGATTTGGCGGTTAGGGACAAGGTTGCTTTCTTCAGAAAGGCATTCAAAATCTGGCCCTATTGAAGTTCAGATTTTGGGAAATTCTATTTAAACAATTGCCTCAAACATTTCGAGTGCACCACAATACTTCCACGAAGGAAAGCTTCGATAGACGGAATTTAATTTAAATCTGAAATTTTCGGGAAAACCCGCCGTAACACTTACTTATTTCATCGCGCACACGAGACCGAAATCTCAAGTACTGCGCGTTGGGAATCGCTGATCTTTACATTCTTGAAAACAATACATTAAGATAGCAGGAAGCTGCGTGCAAACTTATACAAATTATTTTTTATTTCTGTAGCTGTTGTAATAATAGAACACTAGTCAATGTGAGCATATTATTTTGATGAGAAACAGAAAACATGGGATTCCTGAAGTGCCTGAAACTAATCTTTTTTTTCCACTAATGGAATGTGCCAAAACAGTCTGACTTGAAAGAAAATCATCGTGTCGTTGGTTTCATGGGTAAAAACAACTTTAGACAACTGTAAACAACATTCTTCGACATCTTTTCTTGAACATCTCGCCAACGGTCTCCAATTAGGGGGTTTCTTGATTTCATGTCTATCAGTCATCTTTCCATTCATAGAATGAATTAGGGAGAATCGTAGAATAATTTCGTTATCAGAACTATCAGATGAGTGAACTGAGATTCATCTATAATCATGAGATGGTTGAACAGTTTTAAGTTGTCAGTTCAGTTAATATTTTCAAGAGTAAAAGATTCGTTACCCAACTCAAATAAGCAGATAGATATAATATTTGCAGATATATCTTGCATGAACAAAGCTGGAGCGTATTCCATGTTCGTCTGTTCCTTCCTGTTTATGTTCCCTTTCTATTTAGCCAGAACTGAATTTATCTGAACTGTTTTTTGTTTAAAAAAATTATATTATCGGTTCATGGAATGCTTAGTACTGTAGCAGCATGTTAAGCAACACAGAAGGTTAACAGGAATACTGAGATGACATGATATTGGTTAAAGCTCCTACATGTCGTGCTCCAGATAGACTTGCTTAAATTTAAACATATTTGGATCAATAATAGAGTTAAATCCGCGGAAAGGCAAATGTTTCACATTCCCCTTAAATGTTTAATCCTGTTTTGATGGTACTGAGTTGAGATTATGGGCGAAATAAAAAGATTCACATATGTTGAACAGAAGTACAGATGTCTACAGAAAGGACATTGTCCACCTTTCCACCCTTGTTAGCTTTATATACGCACCATTTCCGAATTCATTGTGATGTAATTATTAAGACCGCACCGTTAAAATTAAATTTGGCACCTCTTTAATTCAGTAATCTTACTACAGGTGGCGTCTCTTGGGGTCACAGTTATTT
The DNA here is from genome assembly GCA_031894815.1 of Creontiades dilutus. Lineage (NCBI taxonomy): Eukaryota > Metazoa > Arthropoda > Insecta > Hemiptera > Miridae > Creontiades > Creontiades dilutus. The sequence goes on along the minus strand of JAVIWC010008387.1, from coordinate 78,093 downwards.
CAGATCAAACTCAAGAGGTGTACAACAAAGATGACTCAACTTTCGTCAGAGGGGTGCCTCCCCAGTTTCGAGATGTCTCAGACTTCACGACACCTTCCTCTGATCCGATTTACGTTTCAATTGATGGCCTTCCACCAAACCAACATGGTTTTAAGTAAGTTTGATTAGAATTTCGCTACCAAATGAGGTTCACTTTATGACTGTGAATATTTTTAACGGTGTTTTAACATAAAAGTAAAAAAATGAATTCCGCTGGAACAAAATTCCATTTATTCTTGTCACCAACACAATATTCTGTTTCTACAAATGGGTCAGAAATTGCAATTCAATTGACGTTTTGCTCAGGAGCTCAATTAAAATAACTTAACTCCATAATAAAAAAATGATGAATAATTGAATTTTTTATCCACAGGTTAGTCAATTCTCAATACTTGGAACAGCAATCTTCCACCAAGGCAACGACTTCTCAAAAAGAAGAAATAAGGAAACAGGAAGATTTTGTAAAATCAATCTTGGAAGCGAATAGCGCTTCTATTGACCACCCAAAGCCTTCCTCGCATGTAAGACAACGTTTTCGTGATTATAACCAATTGAGCATTCATCATTCCACTGATTTTTTGTTGTATAAGATCAGGATGTAGTATATTATCGTCCCTTACCTCAGTCATAAATCGATATGCAACTAAATTAACTATAGTTACGCATCACTGACATTTCAGATATTCAGACCATCCCAACCCCTGGCATCATCTCTTTTCGAAAATGGGGCTTTCAAAACTGACTCTGTGGGTGACACGAGATTCGGGACACTCGATCCATTTGGTACTGCTTTGCCAGAAGATGCAGCATTCATTTCGGCCGACGCTGGAGAAACCACCACTCACAGTGTGTTCGATTTCCAGCATCACAGAGGAGCGTCGTCGCAAAAACAATCACTCCTTAGAGGTAAAGATGTGGTTGCGGCGAGATTACCAAAACCCATTCATCGAAATGATTTCAATGGGTTTCAATCAGATTCTTTGATTAATAACGAAGATAGAAAACATAGCTTTACCTTCAAAGAACCAGTAAAAACACCGCAATCTCACCAGGTGGGTGGCATTGGCTCGGCTTCCTACGAATCAGGAACATTTGGGCAAATACGGTCAACTCCGTTACCAACGGTTCACAGAGGTAACACCCATCGCAATAGAAAACCGACAGGTGCGGTGGAATCTGACAAAAATCGATCAAGCTGGTTGAATCCTTCGTCTTTCACACCAAGGCCTGCTGCTGTTGAACCGTCGGCGGCTTTCGAGCTATCGATTCCGGGTGAAGAGGAATTCGGAAATCGGCAACAATCAAGCTTCGTTAAACATCAACCTTCTTTCGTTCCAGAATCTCCAAGGGTGGATTTCCGCGGACAAAAAAATAACGATGAAGAGTCAAAGTTCATCTCACAAGTCAACCAAAACACGGCTTCATTTGTATCTAAAAATTCCCACGTGAATGGTTTTGAAGGATCCGTTCCCCTAAGCTTTGAGACAGTTCAGGTCGCTCCAGGTCGAACGAAGGACGAAAGAAGATTTTCACAAGAGTTTGTTGGAGCAGCTCAATCTACAGATAATAAGGTATTGAAATAATAAGTTGTAGCCAGCTCTTAAAAACGCATTTATATAGACAATTCAACTTAACGAGTAACGTAGATAAGAATAAGTTGTCAGTAACCAGGTACTTTATTGTGGAATAACTTGGTAAAATAATATGAACAGAGTTAGCACATGTGCAAATCTGGTTCTTCTTGATTTCATTTGAGCTTCTCATCGCTCTTCAGTTTTTGACACGTTATTCAGGAATCGGTAAATCCATGTTTTTTATCTATGTGACATTGTGACAACCGTCATAGTCAAGTGACATTTGAAAGTCACACTAAATATTGAGAACACTATGATATAGTTGCCTTTTCGCTATCCCATAATGACCCATGAGAGCACCCGATCCCAAAGAAATAGTAATCGTATGTGATTCGCTACATCTACCTCTAACATTCAACAATAAACATCATATACAATTCAGTTTTGTGTTTAAATCAATAACTACTTATTAAAATCGCATTTAACTCAGTCGTTTTTAACGTCAAGAAAATTCTCAAATCTATTATGATTCGTTATAAATCCAACCCAACCGCCTCCCTTTACGTCTTGACGTACAAATCATATTTAATCTAACAGTTTAGATTAGATCATTTTTAATCGCAATAAATGTGTAATTCTTTCAGATAATTGAAATGTGTTATAGTGGCAATCATTAATGTTTAATATTACGAACCTGACAACCAAACCTCATCTATGAAAATTCCTTATACATTTTTAAAAACATTTTCCTCTCACATAGCGCCGAAATCAGTCTGCACAGAGAACACCACTCCAAAACAAGGGAACAGATGGCAGAGCACCAGAGCTGTCCTCTTTTCCTGTGAATCGTTTCTCAACATCCACCAAGTAAGTTAAATCGCACACTCATGATGTGAATAATCTCAATGCAATTATCTGTGAGCCAGTTAGGGGGAGCCGTAGCTTTTGACCTAACTAAAAGCCTTCTCCGCCCTAATATTTTAGATATACCCTGAAATGTTTATTATTTTAGGGCTACATCAATTTCATCTTTTCCAGGATCCAAAGCACCAATCCAGGATCTGAAGAAGAATTGGTCGACCATGATGCTGAAGCTAGGAAGCAAGCGGAGGATGCGAGATATTCTTTTGCATCTGATGTTTCAGACACCGTGAATGGCAACTCTCAAACTCGACAAGAAGTTAGTTTTTATATATTAATATGTTGATTCTCAACATTACAGTTGTATAAAACAATTAAAATTACAGTATGCATTAAACAACCATAATATGAATATCATACATGACTGTCGGGAAACAATCCAGTTACTGTCTTGCATTTCAATCATTAGCCGGCGGATTTTTACGGTGTGATGGTGCCCGACCCGGCCTTAGTCTGTAATGTGCGCTTACCTTAATTCCACAAGGAGCGAGCTCGGGTGTTGTCTCATTGGTGCATGCACGTTGGAATAAGCGGATTGTAAGGCGGACTATTTCTGGCATCTCCAGGTCAGCATGTAAAATATAATTATGGACTTACCAATGTGGGCCCGTGATTTTACACAAGAGTAGTTTGAACGCACTTCAATTGAGAATAAGTGGCGGTTTCCTATACTCCGCAGTAATACATTCTAAGTTTTTAGTTGCATTCTTTGATTTCTTTGGCTATTAGATAAAATTTATTTTGATAGATTCAACCATTATATCAGTACACAATTTTTATGTCATAAATCATTATTGCCAACTGTTCCACTGTTCACTCGCTTTTTCACAATAATTTTAAAACGCTGTTGCTCAATGTGTATCATCTTACTTAACTGAATTTTTTTCGAAGAAAAATTATCAGTGTTTTTACGATCTCTACATGATTTGACAATTACAATGGACCCAATGAAAATGGCGTACTCCTTGGTTTCAAACGTTTTCTACAAAATGAATGTACACATGTACACATGTGTGTTTGCGTACAAATGAATCAATGGTTTTTTATCTACCCATTGTTTAGTTATAGAATCGCTTCAATCGGTTGAGCTAGCCAACAAAAGCGTTCCTACTGTTTACATACTGTTCAAAAATCGTGAATTACGTTCATTTTGGAACTCAAAACTCTCGATTACTCCTCATTTATATTTTACTCAACGTTTTCCTACGTCACGTACATCACATATTTTTATACTTGCAACATTTTTGATTTTAACTACAATATCCAAACAATCAACATGAATTTCGCTAAAAATATGTGTCATTTCAATGTCTATTCACCCCGTAATTTCTGACATTAGAAATATTTTTTAAAGGTGCGAGATGGACTCAAGCTACAAGGCATGTATTCCTACAGCGATGGATATTTCAAGAGAACTGTTCACTATGAAGCCGATGAAGGCGGATACAGGGTTATCAAGTAAGAGTACTTACTAATCATGGAATTATACCTAGGTTGCCAAGGAAATGGAAATATCATCAACTAGCAAATACGGAAAACTACTGTCTTATCTCCTTCATCAACTAAATAAGAAAGCAATACTATCCACTCAACACGACAAACATGATTTTCCACCCTTGAGAATTTCGTAAGGAACATACAACTCTCAGTTCGGTACATTTTAAATTGCAAATCCTTGCCACTCTCTCACGTTTTAGAAATATCAGTATTTTGCTTCAAGTATTTGTTCCTTTTTGCAGAGAAGAGAGCGAACCCATCGGAAACGGACCCCAATTTGACCCCAACGGAGAAGTTCAAGTTAACTATCAGCAATCAGGCAACAATCTGCAGTACAGGATACGAGGCGACCAACTGAGGAAGGCTCCCAAACAAAACACCAGAGTAGAGACGGCCCAAGGATTTGACGACTACTTTGATCAATTGGAGTTACCCAATTAGAGTTATTTCCAAAACAGATATTCGGAATATTTTTTTTTATAAGATTAACTATTTCTCCAAAGAGAAACCAGTTTGCGTGAGGCGCATGTGATTTTTTTACTAAGCGATATTACCTTGTAAACCTTGTAGACCTTGTAAATTTAATATTTACCCCTTAATGTGACGCTTGTTAGTTTTTAAACCCGAAGATTCCGATTCGAAAAAATGTGTTCAAAAGCCATCTAACTCCCTTCTAATTTTTTGTTGATCCAGGTAGGTGGAGTTGATCTGACCTCCACCAAGACAAGTCAGATTTTTCAAGTAAATATTAGATTGTTTTGGAAAATTTTAAACATACGAGTATATTAAATGTTTTATGCAATCTTAAGTAGGTATAAACCTGATTAACATTATGTACCGTTTTCTTTGGGCGTAATAATTTTGAAATCGTGGAAATAAACAAATTCTATGTAAAAAAAAAAGATTTTGAGCTACTCATTCCTTCGAAAACGATCACTAATCTTCCAATGGTTATATTGAAATCGACATATCTATATCCACTTGTTTTCTTCACTCTTCATTTGCTCTAAGAAAAGAAAAATGAGTGAATTAATACAGAAGAAACTATAATTTTCAACTTCTAGTTATCTGTACGTTTTTACCTTAAAACTTTTGATCAAAACTGAAATAAGGTGCAGTCATCAGTCCCTGGAATATTCTGATGAATATTTATTATAGAAGTAATAGGTGCCATTAAAATTATTGTAAGTGTGGAAAATAAGAAATCATATTATTCACGATTATTTAGGTAATTGGAATTCTGCTATTGGAGAAATAGGCTCTGATTTCATTCACGAAACACCTTCAGTACTCACTCAAGTATAAATGGATCATTTCTAACAGAACGTCCGATTTGTGCCATCTGAAAATCATTATTTATGCCGACTTTCAACTCACAGTTTAAGATGATTTTGCTCGTGATTACTGAAGAAGTTTTCAATCTCCTATTTTTACGTTTTTCAACCAGACCTCGAAAGTTAGTCCCCCTAACAATTTGAAAACAGGCGCCTAAAATAGAAAAAAACCGACGCAAAATAAACAAATTTTTTTGTTTACTCCCATTTAGACGATTTTAGGAGGGGGATAACAACTCGTGGGACACCCTGTACTCATTGAACATTGGGAATAATACTTTGAAAATTGAAATGTAGAAGGGTTGTCATTGGTCAACAAGGAAGATTATTTTGTTCAACTTTTGCGACTAAGAGACTGTTTAACTCTAATTAAGGACTTTGCAAGTAATATTACTCATTTCGGGATATATTGCCCTGAGAAAATATTAAGACTGAGGTGCCTGGATCATGAGAATCTTTGGGATAAGAATGAGAAGGAAATGGAAAACTAAAAAGCCATATTCCATCATAACAAGTGCTCCTATTAAGGGATTATTTTAGAGACATTGGAGGGAATTGTTCAATCGGGCCGCCAGTAGATAGTCCATTGAGATAGAAGTTATTTAGAGGTACTGAAGAATTCCACTTGGTGAAGGCCAAGAACCCTAATAATTTTGGTATTTCAAAAAGTTTGTCAGCAAAGTTTGATCAAATGCATCGAAAACTGCTTCCCAGGAATTCAAATCTTTGGAAAGCTTAGCTGCTTCTTTTATAGAGTTAATCAGACTGAAGCTGACTTGGACCCGAGATTGAGCTCAAGGAACAAGGAGGGGCAATTCATACGAGACAACAACTTTTTATAGTATATTTTTGAGACATGAATTAAGTGAAATATGAACATATTCCTTAAAATGCCTCACTTATTAAAGCTCTTAAGGTTCAAAACTACAAACTTTTTCTTGAATTTTATGATCCACAACTGTAAAAAATAGAGTTTATTTATATTTGTCAATAGTCGTCAGCTTCATCTGTACAGCATAAAAATAACTTGTTTCGCTTTCTTTGTTAAGTATTGGGTTAGTTTTCACGGTGTACGGTGACGTCGCACTGAAACGTCGATCGTTCTTCTTGTTTGCAAAGAGATTCCAGCTGCCCCAAATCCAAAGACTGACACCTTCTACAGGGTTTCTGAAACAAACATTTCTAATTCAAAAAGAAATGCTAAGCCTAAAGATATCAGTATCTACGTCACCAGGGTCTTGATTATTCCAGTACAATCCTCATTCTCTCTCGTCCTAATAAGCAATGACGTGAAGCCTAAAATCTTTTTAAAATTATGTTCCTTTACAATGGCAGGCAAAATTATTGCAAGGCTTGAAAAATTATAAATAGCCAAATAATCCTGATGCAAATTGTACAACGATAAAAGGTTTTTTAAAATCTGCAAAGCTGGGTGTAACACGTAGCTTCCTCGAATCGATAACATGAATATGTTCCCATGTCATGAAAATTTAAATGTTCTTAAGGGGTGTAGAACGTAAGTTTGTTTCATTGATTCAAGGGGCAGAAATGCCACGGGACATGTTCCAGGGGACATCGACGCCATCAAATTGGCTATTCTATATGTGTTGAGGGTCTGCACTCTCAGTTAGACAGAGTGTCCCAGGAGTTATATACATTCCGACTCCTACGTGTTCTACAACTCATTTCCGAACAAAAATGCCTCATAGCAATTTTTTGCCAGAGGCCTCGTTTCCGAGTTATTCGCGATTTCAGATTTTTTTTGTGTTTTCGATCTTATGTCTTTAAAACTGTCGTAACTCCCTCAATTTTAAAGATAGCTCAAATTCAATGACACTGTTGGAAAGAGCGTTAAATGTTCTATCTATTTGATGTCAGAAAACATTTTTTCAATTGCATTGAAGATGTGCGATTGCTGCGCGAAATGGCAGTGTTGTCAAAATCTTCAAATCGCCTGTTTTTCATCTCGCCTAGAAACCCCATTAATGCTTGACGCAGAACTGTGCAAGCCTGGTAAAACGTGCACCATAATATCAGCTTTCAAACGGTGTAGTCATTTTGGTTTTTTAAAATATTTTTAGCTGCTGGTAAAATTGAGGTTTACCCAAAAGTCTCGAAGAAAAAAGGTTGGAGGCGGGATACTTTTCTCGCTGAATCGAATGTTGACAACACCAGACGTTTCAAGTGACGACGAACAATATTATCTACCAATATTTTTTCCTCATACTATCCGACGTGTTTGGAAGGGTGTGAGTTGTACACGGGAGGATTGTGACTCTCTTGCTGCTTCAGAAGCATTACCATTGTGCAAAACCGTACACAGAAATCATATCAACATACTCAATTGTGGTATAGCTACTCACCTGAGAGAAACTCATCGGAAATGAGGTGTAGAACACGTAGGAGTCTGATTGTGCATAACCCCTGGGACACCCTGTAAAACTAGAAAATACCTAATGTTTGAAAATTGGGAAAGCTACGGAGGAGGCATTGTCTTGGTCAGGGGCTAGGGTATGCAATGACCCGCACGACCCCGCGGTCTTGAAGGAGGGGTTGCTTTGTGCGCCGTGTAATACCAACCCCATTCTTACTTGGCCGTAGCATTGGGTGTTTCAATGTTGATCATTTGTTGTTTCTGACCAAATTCAGTTTTAGTAAAATGTTTGTTGACCCAAACATGTTATCCAGTTGTAGGACAATGGTAAGATATTGGGGTTTAAATCGAGTTCACATAAAGATATATGTTCAATAGCTATTGCGCACCATCATGAATGGGAATATGTAATAGGGAAACCAAGCTGAAGGAAATACGAAAGGGAAGGATAAGGGTCCATAGTGTCAGCAAAAAGATGGATGCAACTCATCGCAATCAATCGTAGATGATCACAAACAATAGCCGTCTCTCGGTTTTCGATGATCTTGACTTTGGCCGGACAGCTTAGAAATGCCGTAGGCGCTGTTCACAAACGAACGGGTTCAGTCATCCGACAAAACTAACTTGAATCGTCACATGAGACGTCTGACGCTGTCACCATTCGATTCAGCGAGAAAAGTTACGTATATCCCGCCTCCAACCTTTTTCCGTCGAGACTTTTTGAAGAACCTCAATTTTAACAGCACATTTTGAGTTGAACACCATTTCCTTAACCGAAAATATTTTTAAAAACCAAAACGACTACACCGTTGTAAAGCTGATATTTTGGCGCATGTTTTACCAGGCCTGCACGGTTCTGCGTCAAGTATTAATGGGCTTTCTAAGCGAGATGAAAAACAGACGATTTCAAAATTTTTAAAGAACTGCCGTTTCGCGCAGCAATCGCACGTCTTTAATGGAATTAAAAAAATGTTTTCTGACATCAAATAGATAGAAAATGTAACGCTCTTTCCAACGGTGTCATCAAATTTGATCAATCTACAATTGCGGGAGTTATGACAGTTTTAATGACTTAAGATCGAAAACACGAAAAAAAATCTTAGATCGCAAATAACTCGTGAACGAGGCCTCTAGCAAACAATTGCTAGGGGGCATTTGTGTTCGGAAATGAGTTGTAGAACACGTAGGAGTCGGATTGTGCATAACACCTGGGACACCCTGTATAGCGGGTACAATAATGATAATATTGCGTTGGAATTTTTATGAGAGATCGTAATCCCCCAATTACCCTGAAATATTTAGCAAAATCGGACCACTAGAGTCTGAAAAATGATTTTTGGAAGATGTTGAGTTTGCGCACGGCAGCGTGAATTATTGTTATTTAAACGAAGCAATTAATAGGGGATTATCTACTTCCTAACTCGCACATTCTTGAATCTTTCATCAAAATTGGATGGATAGTGTAGAAATTAGGCTTGCTGCAAGGATTTTACGTTCCCGCATGTGCAGCGGCTACTAATCGTACTATCTTGTTGAAATTTATATTTGAAAAGATGCTTTGCAACTTCCCTCCAAATTATAGCGAAATCGAACCACTTGAATTTGAGAAAATGAGGTTCAGGGGATTTTACATTTGCGAGATGTGTTGATTGTTGAGCGATGGAATTCATAGGGGACCATTACATCATAACCCCCAAATTCCCTTGGGATTTCTTCCAAGTCGTATGAAAACTGTTGTATTACAAGGATTTGCGTTCACACGACAGACTCACGCAGAGGTAGACAAGAAATGAAACTCGTTCAGAGTCTAAAACGGAAAAAGCGAGAGCGAAAATTTTAATTTTGGAGAAAACTATTTTCATCCTCCTAAATTGAAAATAAAGCTTCCACGACCTTCAGGTAGACTCAGAAGCAAAATTACGCTATACTTCAATTGTAGGAGATATTTATCAGCATTGTAACTTACATTTGCTGAGGCAGCACTCTCTGTTTGAGTGATTGAAGCAGTATTTAGCCTTCTTGTCCGACCTTCACCTTCCCTTGTGGATCTCAGACCGTACCTTAACAGTCTTGCTGGTCCCGAGTCCGGAGGCAACACCTAAAAGTTGAAGAATAAAGTGAACAAAAAGCCACATCAGAATCAGAACATCGACCTTTATGTGGATCAGTTCATCAAGTTGGATATAAAACCTCGTATTTGTGATTCATTCGCATTTAAGAGTTTCACATTTATCTATTATATCTTTAGGGTAAAAACTCTTTTTTGAAGCTTTTATTACACAGAATAATATCATTAAAGTATAAATCTGATCTATATTACTACAATACATTCTTCAGGACCTAACAACGATAACTTTGTCCCATTTCTCTAGAACGTATCACATTCAACTACACAACTCATGCGGTTTCCGATATGGATCCATGGTTTCAGACAATTAAGTCGAGTTAAGTCTTCCACATCCAGGAGTTTTACAGCTTTCTCATTCACGTGATCTTTTAGTCTGAAAGATGAGGCGTTGCTCTCTTTTTTATCACACTGTCCAGTTGAAGTTCACGGTGGAGTGCCTCATTTCGGATGCATCAAGGTGCGTCACGGTACGTCGTAGTACAGAATTCTGGAAACGTTGAATAATAGGTGTGAACCCCTCCAACTACACTCCATACGTCCATAATGTCTTCAGTACTTATTTGTAAGGAATCAGCTAGTTGCCATTGGTCGTGGTAAATTGTCGGTCGATTAGCCAGTACATCCTTCCAAGTTTCAATGCGAGCATAGTCCTCTTCTTTCTGGCCTGTTCCTTCAATCTGAGCTCGGCATCTAACGTCATGCCGAAGTCACGAATTACTTGAGGAATGCAAGGATACAGTAACTTCAAAATCAGTCTTTGGACAATGAAGGATCAAATTGAATGAGGCCAAGTCGGTGAACGTTGGTTTTACTAACCCGAAGATCAACTGATTTTTTTATTTTTATTTTTGAAATGTTTTATATATTTCAATTCTTTCCATAATGCAGACAGCCTCAACATTTTACGGCTGTAGCACTTAGCCATGAACGGGAGATCGGGCACAGTTCATCATTAGAAACAACTTTCAATTGACGTACGATTGACAACTAGAAAACTGGTAAATATTCTATGTAACAACAGTAATTCACTATAACAGTGTCAATAAAACAATTGATAAATTTAAAATGATAGAGATAAATTACTACAATCAGCAATTCATTTTAAAAATGAGAGGAATAAAGAAATACAGTACATTCAATTCACTACAACTACCACACCTCACACATCCCACACCTAATAATTCCACTCCTCTACCAGCACATTTCTATAATTAACAGCCTTTACAATATATGTACCTACCCAAACCAATTTCACCCTCCCAAATATTGTATTGCGTTTTCCTCTGCCAGGTAGTGCGGACCAAACTGTTCTTTCCGAATACCCCACAAAATACGATACTGTGCCAGAAAATAGAGCACCGTTTCATCATCCTCAGAATTACAAAGCGGACAAGTATAAACTCTATTTACATCTACAAATATTTCTTACAGCTAAGAGGCTGAGATTATTCTCACTTAAATAACTAGGAGGGCCTAAGTACTGATAAAGCTTATGGAATCAGGCAGCTCGAGCTCTCTCTCTCTACGTTGTTGCACAAATCTGCTTTTCTCCAACCCTATAATCTAGCTTATTTGGTGCAAAAGATTCATCGGGAGTAGTGTTTACTCAAACTCATGCCTTTCTGCATACTCATTCCAAGTTGCCATCCATGAAACATTCTTGCTAATAACTTCAAGAAGTTCAACTGTTGGTCTTCCGGTCGGTAATCAACATACACCGACTTGCACTCATTCAATGTGATCCTCCATTTTGATGTCCAAAGATTGGTTTTGAAGATGGACTTATTGAGTTTTGAAATTGACTCATCATTGCTACCAACAACTGCCAGGAGAGCAGTTTCGTCTGCAAATGTTGCTATGGTGTTACAATCAATTCTTGCTAAGCCACCGATGTACAGAACTTGTAGGAGAGGATAAATACTGAATAAAACTGTAAAAAAATACTGAAATTATACACTAAAATCACATGTGTTCTACTAAAGTGTAATTGTACTTCATGAAACGTTATTGTGGGCCTTCTTGCCTCGGAAGGGAGGAACCAATATGTGGTAATCATACTCATATCGGTTATGAAGATGATCGATAGTCGAACTGCAAACGACTTGGTTCCAGTTGCCATACAAAAATTTAATGTTCTAAACCTCCATCACATACTTAGCTAACTTACAATAGTGAAAGCAAGCTTCTCGGTGCGTCAAACAGCCCTAGTCATAAGAATGACAGACCATAAAATGTACTAATAGCGGCTTTGAATGACGATTACCTTCATGACAATTGGAAATAGACGTGGCGTTTTGCAGGTGGGTGTCTGAGGATTTCCGATCAAGACTTCTACCTCTTCCTTCATCTTCTGTCTCAACTCGCGAGCCTCCCGAGCTTGATTCTGTTTCATCAGCATCCTGTAACGTAATTCAATATTAATTTTGTTTCATTATAAAATATATCATACGCTGAAACGAAATTGTACGAGTATTTTGAAGTCATTCTACGTGTTCTTGGCCAATTCAGCCATCAATAAGTCAAGTACCTAATCAATGTAGTCTGGAAAGATGGGAAATAAATCTAATAGGCAAGAGCGTACCCAACTTTTGTCTTTCCCAACTCTTGTTTCGGCATAATAAAACTATACATTTTAAAATAACTATGAAATTTAAGTCAGGAGTTTCATTTAGTAGGTTGCGTAAGTAACGTTGGTGATCTAAGTAAGGATGTGCCTTTCCTCTTCACAGTGACAATGACGATGAAAGCAAATTCAAGTTTACATTGAAATAGATCATATTTTCAGTTAATGATACTTGAAAATGAGCAAACAAGGTACGTAAATAAACTGAAGTTGGTTGAATGAAGTTCACATCCAGTCTTGGAAGAATGTGAGTAGCAACTGAAGTTGCATTCATTGTTTCCATTTTTATACTGCTTATTTCTTATGATCGAACGGTCCGATAAAAACAAGAAAAGAAAAGGGTAATCAAATAAAGAGCATTGTCCAATTCCACGAATTAATCTTAAGTCGATTTCGACGATTTTCATCCCAACAATCAACAATAATTGAATAGGAGGGACGTAGCTTATAAAGTCTTACATATACAGTTTATATGGTCCAAGATGAACAAGAGCTCCCATTGGTCTAAAGAAAAGAAAGTGCTGGGAGATACAACCAATCCAGAGCGAGTAGAGTGAAAGAGGGACAGAGAAGAAAGACGAAGTGAAGGGGTGAGAAGGTGTAGTTAACAGTCTCTACTAGTGAAGATATCATTCTAACCGTTACCTACATTAAAGTTATCTTTTAAATAGAGTTTGTTGGAAGAATATAGTTATTGCTTTTAATATTTAATTTACTGTGTCCAGCTGTTTGTGTACATACTTGGCTTTTTTCTTCAGGATCTCTTGAGCTGTGGGATGGAACTTCAAAGCTTGATTCAAATCGTCTTTACTGAGCACGAAGAGATTTGAAAACCCGTTAGATCTGCAATACAATGAAAAGCTCATCATTTTTTTCTAGTAGCTTGTTATTTCTACTCTGAATTTCATATTTTTAGTTTAAAGTAACAACCTGAGAGATAACCATAGGTAGGTACTTTCTCTAAATTCTAAACTATATAAGAATTTATCTCGATAATGAAGGAAATACGAAGAACTTAGTGATTCAACCTAACGTCAGCGGTTCTTCTATTTCCACCAGATATTTGAAGAAGACTGATCTCTCCGAACACAGATCCTTCCGTGAGAGTCGCTATCACGTCCGCGCCGTTCTCACCCGTCACAACCTGAACTTGACCAGATTTCACGATGTACATCTCTTTCCCCACTTCTCCCTGAAAATTAATGAAAACACAGTTGAAGTTCCCCAGCTTCAGGTCCAGATAGTACATATAATCCCCAACAATCGAGATAACTTCAATATAATATAATAAAAACATAATTATTGGTAACGTGTAAGTCAAGTCTGCGGCCTCATTTCTTCTGAACTAAAAAATAACGAGGATTTTCAATATTTGTATGATGTTATTGGATGCAGTTGGTACGTCGACTTTCGATTGTTGAAATGTGCTACTTACTCGTGTTAAAGGGAGCCCAGTAGTTGAACAAAGTTGTCTTGTTCCACATTTTGTAAATTCAAGTAAAACAGTATTCTATTAGCAACCACAAATATCATTCTGTGAGCTGGCGTTCACACGTTATCACGAAAAAACACAAATTAATACTACTACCAATACCGAAAACAGGTTCATTTTGGCACCCGTAACAATAACTAGAAATCAGGGCTTAGAAATTCTAATAGATCCATGCCTCAAGTACCGAAAATTACGAGTCCTGTTTAATTTCATACTTGTCATTACTCGTCAGTTAGATCTACAATTCGCATTCTAAAAAACTTTCAACAACTTTGTGATTATGTACCTTACGACAGATGAAGTCTCCCGGAAGATAAAGAACAGGCCTTAGTTTGAGGACTAACTCTCGAAGCAATGCCTGGTCACAGTCCTTGAACAATTGAACTTTGTTGAGTGTGCTGATGTGGACCTCTATTGCAACGTCTGTCTTCATCTTGTGAGGAAGAGTATCGAGGACACGGCTCTCGTCTGAAAACAACCGAACATTAAGAAATTAAAGGAGGAGATTATGATGAAGTTGTCTGAGCCAGAATGAGTACTGCTTGAAGCCCAACTTAACTTATACCAACCTAACTTATAATTTCTAAAAAGAAACGAATATTCGAGTCCTGTACTGTCTTTTCTTCAACTTTGGAAGGTGTTTCTTCTCTAATGGAACACAAAGAGTTGTTGCCTCTAAAATTACTTCTTAGATTCAACTGAATGAAGCCAGAGACTTTAATATACAGTAGTGTTCCGCTCAACGTACATAATCCGTCCCTGAAGTAGGTATGTCCGTACAGCGAAATGTCCGTATTGCGGACCTAATAATCCCATGAAATAGTGAAAATAGCGATTAATCCGTTCTCTCGTCCCCACACCCACCCATTTCAATGTTTGTTTGTACAATATTATTGCTAAATTATGACAACTGAAGTGTAAACACTTTTTTATTATTAGAAGAAATATAATCAAACAAAAAAAGGCAATAAACAAATGCATGAACCATGAATGCAGGAGCTGCAGTGACAGTGATGGTTGAGATGACAGCTGACAATGATGGAGGAGGTTAAATCGTCATAATAGAGCGATTTGCAAACGGGCGAGAATGTTTTCGGCACAGGTACAAACGATGGGTTCGCTGGAACTGAGACAAAGGCATGAAGGCGTGGTTTTGCAGTAGTGTTGGTAAGCATGTGCAGAAATCTGCCCAAGAACCATTTTGTACGTTCGCCCTAACTTAGTACGTTCTCCGGAAAAATGTTCATTATGCCGACAAATTTTCAAGAGTAAGACTGTACGTTAACCGAAATGTACGTAGTCCGAATGTACGTTAAGCGGGGTATTACTGTACTTAGACTTACCTGTTCTGCCCCATAAAACCACCTTTCGAGTTTAGTATTGGTGTGATTGCAAAGCTCATTTGGCTGGAAGTATATATCAACCAAGTTTTACCATAGACCCTCTTCCTTTTACTTTAAGCTTTCCGCAAATTACTTTATGTAAACTACGCAAAACGTATGAGTTATGCTGCACGTCAGTGTGACAGCTAGTGAGTTAGACCTTGTTTAAAACATATTTTGAAAGTATTCAACTCTTACTCAAATTAGCTTTGGCTGAGTTCGAAAGGAAATGTAATAATATTACTATTAATAAGCTTACAAAAGTAAATCTGTTTCAAAGATCATACCCTAAGCTCAGTTTTATAGACAATTGTTGATAATGCTGAAACGTGATGAAACGTGTTAGAAAGCTAACCTAAAGTGTGCTGTTGCTGCCAAGTATACGAGAACCAAGTTTTGACCCGTTCGAGGATGCGAGGTGGGAGGTTGAGTTTCCTCAAATGATCCAAAGTTTCGTCCATCAGTTTTCTATATTCGGTTTGTGATCTAGTTGCGGTCGCAATTATATCCCTTATCTAGGAAAAAGAAGTATTTCATTGTACATGATTATTGACTCTGACATTGATCATTGTACACTATGATAAAGACAAGTGGTTATTTGTAATTGAAATGCATGAGTATTGTACTCAAATAGATAAATCAAACTTTGTCATAGTACAAATCTGAAGGATGAGTATAGTTTAAGCCACATTTGGAACAACAGTCATCAAAGATTGCTACAACTGTTGTTATTACTTTTACTCAAATTTACAGTAGTATCCAGTTGCATAAACTTCGACCACCCTTTTTCACGAAGCAACTTCTTCATAATATAACAGCAAATTCAGATTTTTCCTGTTATAATATTTATATTCTACTTATTGGTAGTCTATAATTCAGTTAATAATTTTTACACAATGGTTTGTTATTTCCGAATTCAATAACCCTCCTACTCGGATCACGAGGCTACTAGAACTAGAATGTACATCCAGAGATGATGCTTCCCAGGTCGGAAACGAAAGTAGAAGTCCACTGAAACTGAACAAGATAAAATAAACTGCGGTACATTATCTAAATTCGGCACCTCGCGCCTCCCTATCTTGTAATTCCATTCGAGATAGAAGTACTCGTACTTAGGCTGGTGCCAGCCATGCGGTCTAGCTCACAGCCACTGTTGACGGGCTATGTATGAGACGCGATCTCGAGCAGTAAACTCGAATGAGCGCTTATGAGCGCCGTATGAGCGCTTGTGCCTCTTTTTAATCGCTGCTTTGTTTCCGAGTGTAATTTTATCAGGTAAAAAACGTCCGTGGGAACTGTTGCATGTGTCTTGCTCCCCTGAGATGCTGGGACTCTTAACAATCCACTTTAGTGACCCACGTGTTATAAATTCCCGTGGCTGACCGAAGGTTTATCATTTTGGATTCGCTCGAGCTCCAGCGAAGGAAGAGGATTATCCCCTGCATGAATGATAAGGGACCCCCTTATCTGCCTCCCACCACGGAAGAGGACCCCCACCGACAGCCTCATTGCCGACAGTTCGTTTTGTCTTTTTGCAAGCCGACCGGAAATCTAGACGAGTTTCTACAGGCCAGAGTTCTCAATGATTAGGAATCGCTGTCCCTCGTAATCACTGAAACCTTGTCTTCCATTCCTGTTGATTATTGCCGGAGTTGAGACAAACCCGGGCCCTCCAACTTTACAAGATATCATGGACAAGCTTCAAGATCTCGCAGTGATCGAGGAGGATTTAGCTAAAGTTAAGTCCGACGTCAGCGCGGCGAAACAAGTGCAGGAATCAGTGGCAAAAAAACAGTGAAAGAATAGTCAAGATTGAGGACAGATTATCGAATATCGAGCAATTTTCGGAGACTATACGCCATTTGGAAGACTGCTAATATATAAATGGGTCCTTCCCGAAAAGGGGCCTCTCATTTTGGCCGTTAAAAAATTCGTCTCCCACAGGCTCGGGGTCGAGCTTTCCAAACGAGAAATAGAACGAGCACGCGTTGTGAGGTCGATTGCAGGGCAGACGCCTTCAATTTTCGTTACCTTTACGTCTCCAGGTTTACGAGCTGAATGCCTAAGAAACGCTAAACGCCTCAAGGGTTCACCCGTTTATTTGAGACCTGACCTCCCGAAAGATGTGAGATTGATTCAGAGGGAGTTGAATGAGTACAGAAAAAAGGCTGTGGCATTAAATATGATAAATTGATTGCTAATGGCGACGCAAGGACCCTCGATGAATTGAGAATCAAATTTGAGACGGCCAGGGGGGAAAATGGAGGAGGAGCGGAAACTGGGAAAATGAAGGAGTTGACCAATCGGGAAGGCGAAAGCACTTTGAACCTGGGTCCCACCGGACGGAGAAGAGCGAGAAACGAATCAGGAAGCAGTCCCGAGGAGAAATGGCGACGAAACAAGAAACCCGCAACCGACTGTCAAAATGGCTGATCTCCATAGCAACGAATAGACCAACGTGTGGCCTCCCCGACGCTAGCCCGTTAAAATTATTAGTTGGAATATGAGCGGTATAAATAAATTGTTTCAAGGCGATTCAAATATTTCTAATTATATTAGTGAGCATAATACAATATGTTTACAGGAAACTTGGGTAGATAAAGAAGTTAAGTTACCCAATTTTATGTTAAACAGTTACATCGTTCTTGAATCCAAGGCAGTTAGAGTTCACTTGAGGGGAAGGGCAAAGGATTGCTAACGTTGGTCAAAAAGGATGACTTATTTTCCGATTGTGAGTTGATTGAATCTTCGAGGTTTCATTTGATTCTGGAAGTTTCGCGCCTAAAATTAATTTTCGGCAATTTCTATTTTAATGAAAGGGTTTCTATGAAGGGTTTATCGATACTTTGGGGGGATTCCTTGATCGTATACAATTTAAATATTCGGATTGGCAGGTGGTGTTAATCTGGGATTGGATTATCCTGGTACAAGATAAGATTCAAAAGAAGGTTATTAGAAGAGTCCGGGTTATTGGTCGCGAACTAGGCGGCACTAATCATGGCCATAGAAATTATAAGGGAAGATAATGTAGTAATCAAGGAAACACTGAATAAAATTAAATATTGAATTAAGTAAAAAATATACATTAATCTACAAGTAGGTATATAAATAATATTTTTAAAAAATTATTAAATTAAAATAAAAAACATTGTTTGTTTATTGAAAGCCTTAAGAAGATATTATTATATCGTATGTACTCATAGTCCTAACGAATTACGAAGGAATAAGTATTGTAAGTTTATTTAAGAAGTTCGGATAACTCCCATGCGTTGAATAGTTATGTAACTTTATCAATAAAGAGAATATGATTTGATTTGAATGATTTGCTATGTAACCCGACCGTCTACCTGATTTTTTCAAATGTTGGAGAACTGATAATCGTACAGCAACCCACGTTGTCTCATTCGATTCCCAAAACAAATTTCTATACAAATCAAACAAAAAACGACCCTCTTAATCAGAAACTTTGGAGATTTCAAGTTTGTGTATAGCATAATCCTCAATCATAATCCCTTAGGGTTGGTTGATCAAGATCTCGAAACTACTGGCATATCCCGGATCAAAGTTAGATTTTTGAGAAAAATTCCGTATACTTTGGCCCAGAAGATCCTAAAAAAAAAGTTCCGACGGCTGACGGGTGGACCCTTTTTTTTTCAACTCGATTTTTTAAATTGACGTATCTTGCAACGTAAACGAAAAACCTGGGGCAAGGGGTGGCTATAAAGTTGTTTTTCTTGGTTGATTATGAAGTTTCTTTATTGAAAATTAAAAAAAAAAAAAAAAAACATCTTAGTGGCAGTCCGTCTTAGGTAGATACTAACCAGCATGACCTTCGAGCCATGCGGGCTTCATCCTGTGGAGGATCTGTATTTCAGGGGCCAGCTAGGGGTTTTGGGAGTTTGTTACCGTCAAGAATGATGAAGAAAACGTCAAGAAACAAGTGGGTGTGGCACATAGCTTCCTCGTATCCATAACATGACTGTATAGATCATTGAAAATTATTATTGACTAAAGAACTTCGTTCAATCAGGCGAAGTAAATATTGAGTTAGGGTAAATTTATTGTTATGCAGGAGCATAACTTGAGAAAATAAAGGTAGGCATTTTCAACTATTGAACAAACTATAAAATATACCAAATCCGAACAATCCCTGAAAATTTTATCGAAATCAGTCATGAACTCCCGGAGTTATGTGTGTAACAAGGATTTCACGTTTGCGGATGCTCAGAGGCTACTATTGATCCGGGGGTCATGAAACTTATAGGAGATCATCTACACATCAAACCGAACAATCCCTGAAAATTGCATCAAAATCGGACTATAACTTCGTGTAGTTATGCGTGTAACAAGGATTGGCTGACAGACAGACACGGAACCAAAATTGTTCAGAAAGGTCTAAAACGCAAAATGCGAGTGGAATTTTTGATTTTGGAGTCAAAAAAATTTTCACAATCCGAAAGTGAAAACAATGCTTCCGCTGCCTCGGTAGACTCGGAAGCAAAAATGACGACAAATGAATGTCTCACCTCAGCTCCCTGGTACTCTATTTTGGGCAAGTGATAGGGTATAAGACACAGTGTGTAGAGTATCTAACCATTTAGCAGGAACTTTGACAACTTTAGATTCGTGGAAGCAACATTTACTAAAATCTCAATCAGAATGTCTCAAAAACATTCACCACAACGCCGAAGTATAAAAACTAAATTTTGTTACCTGTCCAATTAGAATGGCGAATACGAAGACTCCTGTAAGCCAGCAGGCTGTCATGAAGAGGTACTCAGCCTCGTTTTCGGGTCTTGGATTCTTTCCAATCGAAGTTGCAGTTTTCACAGCGAAGTAAAAGCATCGTATGTACCTAAATTCATCCAATACATTAATGAATGAAGTTACAGTGCATTAAACGTGAGATACAAAGTGTGGACGTTATTATTGAATGTTTTCCATTTTTAAATAGGTAATTTACTCTGAAATTAGTGCCTTTTATGTTTTACGTGCAATTTTAGCGTAAAAAATATTTGAGATAGACAATGGAAAGGGGGGGAGGGAGGGGTTTGAAGAGAATTAACTCGTAACTGCATCAACAATTCATGCAACTATTAAATCAATTATTTTTGCTGCAATCAGCCATTTTTGTGTTCATAACTGGCATTCCCCCAGAACTGCAAAACCACACTGTCTTCTAACATTTTTCTGCCTATATTGAACACTGATAGAGCGAAAAAACAAGGTGTTACGTTTTTGTATGCATGTATTATTAACTCTGATGTCTATGAAATTCTTTATGTTTTTAAGCAGGTTATTTTGTTTAGGGTAAGAGAATTTACTGTTTGAAGAATCAGAGTTGTAGTTACATGTTATGTTTAGTGATTTTGCGTGACAGGTCTGGGTTTTATAAAGCCTAATTTTTTTTATTTTTTTTTTTTTTTTTATTATTATGTTTCTGCTTTTGGTTGAGAGTTTGTAAGAACTTATCATGTTGGTGGACAGGAGTAGACTTCATTAGTAAATAGTAGTAGAGTAGTAAATAAATATTCTATTTTATTCTATTCGAACTACTGACTTCATTAAATTAGTTTGAGCAAATTCGTATATTCATCGAAACGGATGATCAACTGTGTAGTTTACTATTACATAAATGAATAAATAACGACTAATCTTAGGAAACGTCAAGAAAACCGTGTTCGGAAGAACAACTCCTTCTTCCAACTATCCTCAAATTCCCCCAAACTTCCAAATCCAATGGAAATAGGTTATCAATGTAGATATAATGAACAGGAATCCATTTAAACGTCAAAAATCGTGCTAAGCAATTCATTAATGACTTACGCATTGCCGACACCATTGTACACCCACTGGTTGGAGGCGATACCTTCCCTCAAAGACACAGCGTAATATGCACATGCGTTTATGTGGACGAGGTAGATCATATATGTCAATGTGCGAGCCGTCCTTACGATGTATGGGCTAGGTGAGACCTTGTCGAAATGGTTGAAGAACTCCCAAAAAGAGTGAATCTACAATAAAGCAGCATCCAAAAGGTTTAAACCGAGTTTAATTTCTATTAAAGCAAGTTAAGATCAAATAACAATGACATCAATTAATCAGGTTTATAAGAGTGACTCTAAACTTATTAGCATATTATTCTTGGCTAAATACAAATGAACAATCTAGCGCCTCCATGTATAATCATATTTCTTAGTTCCAAGCTAATCTTGAATTTTAGTGATCATTAGTACCTACACGTTCCTGTATAACCTCTCTAGAACCCTAAATTGCTGAACCTCATGCTGTCTCTGAAATCCTATAGATGCCTCTTTATTTATAGTGAGCCAGATTGTTATGCATAACTTTTCTTACCTGTAGACGAATTAGTTACCTCTACACTATGCATTAATCATTCATTTTCTTACGGTAGGTTTCTACAGGCTTAACACATGTATTGGTACATTGTAGATAGAAGGACTACTCCGCATAGAGTTTGTAGGGTGATTTACTGAACTACTTTGATAGTACACGTTGTCATTTTCCAAGAAATTCATTGACCAAAATAGATCTCACTTTTTTAATACTGTAAGTTGATGAATGAACGTATATACTCTTTACACGAATGATAAATATGGAGCAATAACACTTACCTTTAAAAGTCGAGGTAATCTTAGCACTACATACTCCGACCCCACATAAAAGTACAGAAGGTCCAGAGGTATGAGTGAAATGAGATCCATCTGGAAAATATTTGATGAAACGATCAAACAGCGAAAGAAAGAGGGATTACAAAATTTGGAGAAACCCAAAACAACGAAAATCACCAAAATTTTTAAATTTATATTGTTTTGAAAATCCTTTGATGGTATTCTTGAGTTTCTTGGGTCCTGGAGGAGGGGATGGCAAGATATTTATTCAACTCGTTTTCACTTTTCCATATGTTTTGAATAAAGGCAGAATCAAGGTTCAATTTAAATTGCAGAAGGTTCAATCCAGTTCGCAAAAGGTTAGACTCCGATTGAGTACCTAAGGTTCAATTGAGAACGAACTGTAAGTGCAGTGCATATTCTAAAAATGTATGTATATGTTTTTTTAATTCGTCAAACTCTGATCAACGAAGAAATTTATAAAGTCGAGCTCAAATAAGAATGGGATAAGGTAACTGGCATCTTCAATCCGCAACATGATTGGGTACTAACAATTGACTATTTACAAAATTATTCCTAACTAATGCATATTGGAAAGTATTTCATCAGTGTAACGACAGGCCAATTCAGAATTCCTACACGTGAATTCACCTTAAATTCAGTTTTTTTCATGTAGTTGAGTCTGGTGTTCTTGATGTCCTTCACCCAAAAGCCTTCTTCTAAAAACATTATCCGAGGTTTCACAAAGGTCATGTCTACAAAGTAGATGGCATCCATGGAGTAGTCGAGCGCCCACCACGTCAACGTGTTGTTGGGTGTTTGGTACTGGAAAGTCGTCCGCAGAGGAATAACGAAGCAGTTATAGAGAAATGAAATGTTCACCAGCGTCAACCAAGAGATGTAAGTGCAACCTGTAAAATACGTGACAAATAGAAGTATTACAAATTATGTAGTACTTGCTAACATTATTTTATTGGAAGGGGAATCTGAGAAAATTGGCATTCGCTAAAAGTATTTGCCTCCTTATTGAGTTAGACATAACATTGATCCACTAAAGTCAACAGCTGTGAGTTAGGTACTAACATCTTGAATCTATCAAAATACTTCCTGTACCGTGCATCGACAGGAAATAAATATTATTTATAACTCTTTGGGTTTGCTGCTACAATAGGTGTAAATTGCAAATTTAAGACAGCTAAAAGTACATTGATCAAAGAGAAAACTAGACCTATCCATAACAAAACTGATTGACCTTAACTCTTTTACTTTTAGAAGTCGTCACTTTAGCAGAGATGAATGACTTCTATCGCTGATTTTAGACGTGTGAATACCCCACTAAAGACGTGCCTACCGTGACAAATGCCGATCACCATTATTTTGCTCCGTTGTACAACCTCAGCTGGCTCTTGGGATGTTCCGGGAGACAACACAATGCCTCGTCTCCCACGCCCAAGCTTGATCAGCACGATCATTCTGACGAACAGTGATTGATGAACTCGATGCGAATATGGGCCGATACTTTACTTCGTTTATGTCACCGATCCTCCTAGGTACCGTTGCTGGTTGTTCTTTTATTTTTACTGCTGGAACGTTATAATCCGCCACACAAGTAGTCTGGACGTCCCCATTAGTAATTGAGTGGCATCATCTAACTTATATGTTAGCCATCAACACACATTAACATAACGGTTAATACCACCTAATGAGTATGACGTTGATACAATCTATCGTAAAATGGACGGGAAGGAAACAAAAAAAGTCTTGAAACACCGTCGGGGTCTTGAGAGATGTTTATATAAATGCAGATGAAGGAAGTTCAACTCTGGATTGAGCGCATTATTTTTGAAGCTCCCGTCGCGTGTTCGGACAAAACATTTTCAAACAATCGGAAAAAGATGACTTCAAGTCAGCTTTCATTATAGTTTTGGAAGCGATGCAAATCGTGAGATTGGAATACTTGTCTGGTCGGAATAGTTTCACGTGCATATCTCAAGTCTCCTGTAAGTTAGAATAATTTGTTCCCATCATTGCACTCCCCGTACTACACTGAATGTTCATAGTACTTCAAAACACGTACTCGTGATTTGAAATAAGGGTTTAGTAATGTATTCGGTGGTGTTCAGTAAAAATTCCATCAACGATTGTTACCTAGGGTATCCTAGATTCAATATTTGTTCGAAAATTTTGCAACCGTCTATGACTGTAGCGATCAATTACAGCTAAGATGTCATTTTCCCGAAGGAGGAAATTGTTGGAAAATACAAGTGTCAAGTTCATTTGCATTTGCCCTTCCTCTAATCATATAAGTGAATTTCGATAATTCATAGGGTTGTAGCGTTATTTTGTGAAAGTACCTACTATAACCGATAAGTTCGGTTGGTTACGTATGGCTGATTCTGATGTAATACTGAAGGCCCAAAAAAGCTCCGTTTCGCCGGACGAATGATGTAGATCGCAGTGTAAAAAACCCGCATTTTTTATAATAAATAAATAATTGCAATGAGAAGTAGCTCAAAAATACTATTTGAACTTGGTGGGGAGGTGTGAAATTGTCGTTTATAATTTTTGTACACTCATAAACATTAACTGTACGACGTTCAACTCAAAATTACGGTTTGCCAGGATACAATTTTCTTTTCTCTGAATCGCTCAAATTACGCATTGTACCAACGTTGGATCTAATGGAATGTCAACAAACAATAAAACCATTCTGTTGTACATATTTTCACTAACAAATTCAATCAAGACTGTTGTGTGAAAAACAAAATAAATTACTGAACTCTACTTGAAAGAGGGGGAGGGGAGATGATTTTCAAATCTAGTAAATGGCATCCGTTTCACGCTCATATTCTTTGATTTTTATAGTTCACTCATAAATGCGAACTTGCTATGTTTCACCGGAACTGTTCGATTCATTAAGAAGAAAAATAGGAAGATTTTGTTTTTAATATCAAATAGAAATAAAGCTTGCGTACGAGTCCGCAACACGTTGAGTCATTTTCATGAAGGATGTATGCTTATAGAGCACAATATCCCGCCGACTCGCAAAACTTGGACACAGAGACAACGAATAATGATGATGGAAGCTCAAATTTTAACCAAGAAAGATATTTATTTTAAATATTCACAACAAACGAACATTAATTAATTAACTCAATATCCATTGGCTCTTGTGTTTGTGTATCAAGGGCGACCGTAACGCACAGCTAAGACAATTTTCGTGAACAACTTTCGTGAACAATTTTCGTTATGATTTTTAGTTTATGTGCCATAATAAAGACATAAAAATGTCAACAAAAAAACACCTAAAACGCCCGTGATTTATCTACAACTATTTGTTCCCCATCACAGCATGAAATCAAAAGAGATGATTCTCTACCTGTACTTCACTCACAGAATTGGTTATGTCTGTTACAACTTTCTTCTCGGGTTATTGACAGAATTAAAAACATATACTTCTTAGATTGTTGAGGATACTTCTTAATTTTGAGTGTAGATTTACGTGCAATGTGGGTTTTAGGCAGATTTCAGAACATCAGCAGTTGCCATTTCGACGTTTTTGAAAATACTACTCAATTCGGTATCAGTGCAGGCGATAACGGTAGGCGATGCTCAAAGGTCCAAGAGGTCCAGATTCATAATACATTTTACAATCTACTGATGAGTGAATCAGTCTCAATTTCTTAATATTTCGATGACCATCTAAAGATATCAAGTTCCCATGCCGCGTTTCAAGTGATTTAAGCGAGAAGAGGGAGCCACATCTTCTTAACTGGAGACTTCATCCATGAAATATAAACTAAAGTGGTATGAAATATTTCATTTCTATCGGAACACATGAGCTGAAGTATTGCATGAATGTTCATGTTTTATTGGTGCCACGTCTGGCCGTAAAAAATGGAAAATTGTAACCAAGAAAGGCTTGTACAGAAGTAGAAATAACAAACAGCAACTGGAAGAGGAGGGGCCGTTGGAAGACAATTATTTCAAAACAAATTAAAAACAAGAAAATCTTATACGAAAAAGAAAGGTAAGAGGGAACGAATCGGATGATGAAGAAGTCGGGCCACCGTTTTAGCTACTTACAGAGGAAATTAACGTCTTTCTCAGTTACCGGGAAAGAATCGAGGAGTCCTCCATCCCTTAGTTCTTCGGAGTATCAAGTAAAAAGGCGTTAGAATACAGAAAACTTGCTGCATCACGTTCCCTTCAACCATTGACATTAGTGCATCACTCATCCTCTTCGTTGAGTAAATAGGTAGGTAGATAGGGTAGTTTTTTTTGTCAGATCGCCCTTGATCTTGAAAGGCTGCGAAGGCTGGCGCCTTTGTACGGAGGGCCGTTCAGTGAACTTGACTCTGCGTGAAAGGTGACGCAACGATGCTTTCAAACTGATTACCGTACGAGAAACACGAAGCGTCTCGGTTTGAGAAACCCTTTGCTGGAGGTGGATCAATAAGGCTTTGATAATTTGAAATCAAAACATTTGGAGTGAGGCGTCGCTGTACTTTTCCAACACGTACCCGTTCAATTGGCATGTATGCTACTGCGGCATAAGATATCACTGACACAGCCACAGTTGTCAACGATTTATTATTTCACTGTTGATCCGATTTCAGATCTTATCAATTTCGTTGTTTTGAAATTCATACAGAACCGTAAAGTTCCTGCAAAATTGCATACCGAATGGACATAACAGGTTTCACGTCTTTGGTTAAGGCAAGTGCTACTATGGACGGCCTGTCAAATTTATTCAGATACCCTTAAAGAAGGGTGATATTGAAAATTTGTAAAGTTTATATCATTGTGTACTATGACACTAAAGTTCTATGGGAAATAGTGCAAATTCTTGGAGTAGGTACAATTTACTCAAGATTAATCATATCTCAAAATGTTGTTAGGTATTTTGTGATAGACAATTGGAAGCAGTAGAATTTAAGGGATCCTCTCAAAGCTGTAAATACCGAGAATTCGGAACCGGGGAGGTATTTTAGGGACATAAACTGCCTCCTCACGTCAACAGGATTATTAAATTAATGGGTTTCATTTCATTTGAAAACGGTAGAATCTCGTGAGACAACGAAGAAATTTAATTCACATTTTTAATGAAGACCCAAAATACATGCAACAACTATGGTTCCCTCGAATCGTTCCTTTTTTGGAATCTAGAGATATAATTTTGTATACCATCACGACATCAGAAACCGTATTTATGATTCCACATAGAATGACGTTTGACTTGAGTATACACTACTGGCTGCAGTTGTGTTGTTGTAAGAATACAAAAAACAACTTTTTACAAGTGGTAGTGGAATTATTGGCAAGGTAATGAAATAATTTGGATGAAAGAATTGACCTTAATGAGGACTTTATTCTACTTAAAACGCAACTGGGAATAATAGATACGGGAAATCAGGTTTCCACAACAGTCAGTACAAAGACGTAACTATATAACGAGCCAGCCAGTCATTATAATAATACTACAGGTAATTATGAGATACCTCCATAATGAGAAGTAGTTAATGAAAAGTCATTATTCTTTGTTATATTTGATCAGTTACTGATTCACCAGTATGCGTTCTTCAACAGACAAACCTGAAAGTACCAAGTGTGAGAGAATAATATTCAGCATATTATGCAATTACGGCCTGCTGAAGTAGACCTGAACCGTGTGATTTTAAGAAGAAATCTAATTCTTCGTGTCTGTAGGCGGGTGTCATGATCTCTTGCCTCGCCGTTCGGTGTCAAGTGCCGAGTACCTACGTGCCAGGCCATTCAATCTGCGGAAGACTCCTCTCCACTCAACCGGCTTCTCACCGCTGTTTATTTTTCCTTGGGACCGAATTCCGTTCATTTGCACAACCCCATTTCGATTTACTCTTCTAGTGCCCTTCACCGACGGAACACGGAGATTTACTTTATTATCCCGTTTGATTGTAAAGAGAAAGGAGAAGAGAGTAGAGAGTCTATTTCGACATGAATCTCTGGATATGAAGATGATTTATCTATATTAAGGAATGTTTCCTACTAAATTATACAACGATGGACAGCACTGAATGGAAAAATAAATTAGGTTATTTAACATCTTAAAAAATGAGGTAAAACAATCGAACATTTCCTATAAGTCCATGTATAACATTTGACGTAATGATTGAACAAGAATCCTCCAATCCTCTAAGTGGCAAGTTCGTTTCTGTGATACGATCTTATCCATTCAGAAAGAAATTTGAATATTTTGAAAACTATTGTAATCCGACAAAAAATAATAGCAGAGGGCATTTAACAGCAGTTAACGAATGATGTGAGCACAATTGTTCGTGAATGCATTCACTTTGAAAACCACCAGCAGACTTTAATTACCATGAAATTTCCTTCTCAAGAAATTGAGTTAATTCTAACTCCCATTGATTTTTATCAAAATTGATTATATACTTGCGGACAGATTGTATAATAAGGATATCTTGAAATAATAACCTTTTGTATAATAATTTGCAGCGGTTTCCGACAATTGGCACGACCTTAAGTTCCGGATAGTACGATTGTGCACGATTATAGTGTGTTACTTGTTCAACGTTATGTGGACGAGGGTGTCGGATTGGAGTCACATTCTATTGTACATAGACGAAAGAAGTTCTACTTGTCGCGTCCGCGAAAACCGTTGACTGCGTGTGTAACTACTCCACGGCTGCTGTTGGTTAAACCTAATCCAGAACCTGAGATCACGTAGGGCAAGATAGACAGGTACCACGCAAGAAAAGACAAGTTGAGACGGTTCTGGGAAGGTCTAGGAGGTCGGATGACAGTTGGAGTAGGCTGACCCATCCCGATTGTGTCAGAACTTGAGTCCCGTCTGAGCCCGCTACACTAGTTCCCACCTGATTATTATTGGTAGTTCTCTCATCGCCCAACTCTGCGTGGTTCCTACGTGAGGATGTTTGATCCGCGTTTGCCCTCTAACGAGTATCACCCTCGGCGGCTTAGACATGCTAATTCGAATCGGAGCCCTGGGATTTTTCGTGCCATTGTGACTCGGTGAGACACAAGAGGACCGTATATCCAATTGTGGAGTGCCACCTTTCGCACGCAGATGACGACTACGGTACATTGTTATTCACCGATTGAGCGGAACTTCAGCTGTCATTATACTATCTGTCGAGACCGCTGTGCCAGTTCGATCCATGGAAAAAGCCCGTATATGATGTCGATCATCGACTTCATATCTCATGTTCCCACAGTTGAAGTCGTTGCTTGAAAACACCAATAGGTAGTTTGAAGGTGCCGTATAGATTCATCAAAATTTATCCGAAGCCTTACCGACAAAAAACTACCTGTTTACAAATTCCTGATACAACAATAACTATGGTCATACAACGTATGGCACATAATTTCCACATTTCGTAACGTAACGCAACAAACTAGAAAGTACTGAAGATATTTGTTTAATATTTTTAAATGTAGGAAATATCCTCAATCGTTTTCCCTCCATTTTTGATGCACTGGAAGAAACGATTTCGCGTGTTTAGCATCAGTCTGTCTAACATTTTGACCGGTATGATGGCCACTCTCTCATTAATGTGGGTCTTCAGGTCATCAAGAGATTGTAGAGTAAGTTGAAGACGCGGGACTCGAAGTAACAAAATGAAGCTACTCTGTGTTAAATTGGATGATCGTGGCAGCCACTTCAAATCGAATTAAGGCAAAAGAGGCGCCTTGAAAAGCGCTCCCTCAACAAAGCCATCGACGTCCTTGTAGTATGAGACGTTGCTCTGTCCTGTTGGATGAAGATGCAGGTATTCACGAAGAATTCTGTCAACAGACTGTGCGGATGATCCAATGGTTGCTGCATGCATAAGGGAGAACTTCTCAGATATCCTCATCTCTCTCAGAGGCGATGTTAGGCCGCCATGATCACACGATTTAACCACTGCAACTTCTTTTCTTGTGGGGTTGTGGAGTTCAGGTTCTTCAGCAACCGTGCTCCGACTCTTCAAGATCTGAAGTGCAACATTCGAGAGGAAGTCGCGAGCATACCGGTCACTTTGTTGAAGAGGGTGATGCGAAAAACGCGATATCGGTTTGTTCAGCTCATCAAAAATAGAAAGAGTCACTTGATCTACGTGATTTTTAACACCATGTGACAAAAAACTTGTAAGATATTTCCTACACTTTAAACAAAAATAAACAAATATCTTCAATATTTTTGTTTTATTGCGTTAGGAAATAAGGAAATTACACATATTATTGGAAAAAACAGCATACGTGGGAAAATTCTGTTGAGGAAAGATTCATTAGGTACATGTTGTATTGACAAGAATTGGTGAATCCAATTGAACCCATTCAGTCTGACAGTGCGTTTAAAAGCTTGCCTCTCCTTATTTACGCTGTACAGTAAATTTAATCTATTTTCAAGTTTTGCTTAAGGTATAAATGGAAAATACTGTCCAGAGAAACTTACTTTGTGGTTCAACAACAAATGAAGAAACTTTCTGACGAGCCTCATCATCAGGTAACCACTCCTTAGAATGAGTTTGAACGAGTTGGGAAACACTGGCTGCACCACTGCTGGATATTGTTTTGCAATTTGTGTCTTCTATAATACAAGAACGTTACCGTATTAGTACCGTTAGGGTATTCTGACAGTGACGACCATCATCAGAATTAACCATAATATTCTAAACCTCATTTTCCTATTTTTGCTTCCAAGTCTATGTATACAAACTAAAGCCCTATTTTCACTTTCGTAAGGCAATGTTTTCCCTTCAAAATCAAAATTTTCACTCATCGTTTTTAGTCCGTTCAAATTGTAGACCATTTTGAACAACTTGTTTTCTTTTTCTCTATCTCGCTTTGTCCGTCGTTCCCTCCATCGTTGTTTCCCTGTCTGTGCTGGTGTGCCTAAAATTCTTATAAAAATCTTGTAAATTCTAGAATAATTCCCACCGTTTTAATCCGGCGGAAATTAAGCCAGGACATTATAGGGTATTGTACGGTTTAGGTTGGAAATGGTCTCCAGTGGGTTTCATCACCCCCAACCCATTGGCATCTTTTGCGAATCCAAAATTTTACATTTATCAAGCAACCGGGTTGTAGTTGTACGGAGGGGCGTGTTGTACTGACGGGTATGTAGAGACTGATCCGACTCATGTTTTACTATATCTCCTCTACCTTGTCTAAAAAATTCTTGACCGCTGCCAAAATTGAACAATCTCACCTCATCCTTATCTATCCAGAGGAAACTACATTTGTTTACAATAAGGTGCCTCCAATATAAGCTCTTCTTCTCACTCCTAATTGAAGCTAGTTACATGTGAGTACAATAAAGAACCTTCATATGGCCATTCCATCTTCTTACCTTGTACTTCAAACAAGGAGTCATTAAGAATGCAATACAAATGCACTTTGTTATGTTGTTACATCAATTTTCATTGAATCTCCAAGAAATAAGATACGAAACTCGTTATAATGATCAGGTCTACCTGGATTTCATAAAAGTATCCCACCCAACACCTCATCTAACACACCTATTCAGATAAGATATTTGGGAAGGGACTGAGTATTTACGATGTCAACACTCTGTGGTAGCAAATATAAGAACCTAACAGGAACATTGGTGAAATAGATCACTGTAGTGGATTCAATAATACGTTTTATCATGGCCACTGCGTAAGACCTTAGAACACCGCATAATTTTGATTAATAAACATTTCAAAAAATTCTGTTAACAGCAATAGTTGTGACAATGATGATTTGAAGTAGACGCATTAAAGAGTATTCTAATTAGAAGTATGATTAATAACAGAGTAAATGGTCGATGAAAATGTTATGAGGCTCACATGGCTTTGATAATCATGAAGTTGCGGTATCTTCTCCTACCCCACACCTATCGTTGATTCGGGTGAAGGCTCCTTGGGAGAATGGCTGACAGGGGGATCAATGTCATTGCCGCCAGGCCGCGCGTATTCAGAGCTGCGGCGCGCCGGTCTGTTGACACACGGCCTGTTTACTACGCTCCAAGGAAACAGCGACGGCTGTTGTCGGAAGCGAGATCCACTCAGCCTCAATCGTGATGTTGGATCAACCGTCAAAATCATGATCCCTGCGTTCTGCCCGAACAATGGCACAAAGACCATCGAACTTGATCAGTGACGGTGCCCTCTGAAATTTCCTTTCTTATGTCGACTGATGCACAAGAATTCTTACCCGAATTTACTTGGCAGTCAAACTGTAGTTTTACATGACGAAAACTTGTCGAACATACCTATGTATGCAACTCAACTTTTTAAATAAATTTAGTTTTCAATTAATTGACTGACAACTTGCGTACATCAACCATTGTAATATGAATTTGAACCTTACTGAATGGTGAAAGTTCATTTTTGTGCAGCAATAACCAAAATATTTACAGCAAAGAAATAGTGTATATTTGAGGCAATTTTCAAGTATGTTCATGGTGTAATGCGAGTGGTGTC
Organism: Creontiades dilutus; assembly: GCA_031894815.1. Classification (NCBI taxonomy): domain Eukaryota; kingdom Metazoa; phylum Arthropoda; class Insecta; order Hemiptera; family Miridae; genus Creontiades; species Creontiades dilutus. The sequence goes on along the minus strand of JAVIWC010008387.1, from coordinate 45,628 downwards.
CGATCCATCCCCTACGTACTCTACAACCAAGTGGCCTATAACATTTGCTGGACGTCCTTTTAGCATTTATCCAGGAGGGTGTGGGACAATCTAAACATGAGAAAGAAATAACTGAATGTATATCCGTTTCAGACCATCTACACACTTGAAAGGTACCTAGTTCAATTAATAGGGACATTACCTGGCTCCGAACTGACTGTTGATGGGGTAGGGGGCAGATCAAATCGCCTTTTCACTCGCTGTGTCCTTTCCCTGAAGGAGCGGGCCAACAACCGGAACCTCCTTCCTATCAGCTCTTCTCCGTCTCTGCTCAACCTTAAATAAAACACTGTTTCTTAATATGGCATTACAAATCTCGTATGAGTTCCATTTAATACCTCACTTCTTCCATAAAGAGTTACAATTCATAATATGCCATGATGTATATCTTTCGTTAAAAGTTGAAGGGTATCATCATTCAAGGGCATTCAATCTAGTGACATCCTGGGGAGGTACCCAACAGAATTATTTGCACAGCTACGTTTGAGGGCTGAGATCGATTCAAAACTTCAAATATCACCATACCCATACCAAGTGTTTGAAAACGGTTTAAACTAGATGAAAGTCGTGAGAGTGGTGCTGAGGCTTGCATCGCTCCTTCTGTTCATTTTTCACAATAGACTAATGTTCTCACAGGATCTTGCTGAATGTTTTCCAAAATGTCCACCATATGGGGTACACACTCTCGAACGGAAGTGAACGAAAAAGTGTCTCAAAGTACCGTTATTCGTGATGCAGTAAGCAGTTTCTTAGGGCGTAGAATCCGAAATGTTTGCCATGCTTAAAAACTAAAACAGAATTTCTACTCATTTCGATTGTAGAAGAACAGTTCACTTCATTCAATTACGAATGTTGGGTTTGCAAGATCTTGAGGGCTCGGACGTTTTAATCAGTCCCAGGAAAAGACGAGTGCTGCGAACAAGGGAATAGTGATTTAAAAAGTGAGTTTTGACTCGTAATGAATTCTATAATTCGAGCATGATTGATTGTTCAACTGCTTCAGAAGCTTGGAGCAAAATGTCCAGCAGTCTTTCCCTGGTTTGCCACTAGAGTTCTAGCTCAATTAATAGCGGCCGACCAATAAACAACCTAGCCAACCACAATGAGGAATCTTCACGAAAATGGGAAATCCCAAGCGAAAACTCACTACTACGAAGCTCACTATAAAACGTAGCAAGTTATTCTTGTCACGGGGCTATACTTTTTAAACGTAATCTGTGGCAAATTTCTACGTAAACTCTGCGCTTCGCAACTCCAATAACTTCTAATTGTTTTCTAAATGCCTTAAAAAGAGTTCCTATTGTATTTCAGCACTAAAGGTCTATTATGAAAGAAAATAGTCACAAAATCCCTGAGATGGCTAGTCCCCTGTTACTTGCACTTGTCAGGTAATATACCTAATGACCTTAATTTCGTATTTCAGATCAGTTATTAGATTAGGAAAAAAATTAGCCTCAAGGGTCCTTCTGCTAAACCTACTCCACCAAATTTTGTAATTGTAATCTAAACGTGTCGATGGAACTTCATATCAAATGTCAGCACGGTAAGTAGATTAGATAGAAATTTACATTCATATTTCTGTTCCTATTGGTATCCATACTGCGTTATTCTTGGGATTTTACATCCAAGTTGCTACTTGGGGTACATTGGTTGCTAATGGTTGAAAAATCTGATGCTCCCTTTCGCATAGCCTTTTAACATGGATCATGTAGGAGGATGAACTCAATGAAGGAGGATGAATCAGGGCGAATGAAGGTGAACTGGTAGGTGATGATGAATGAAGTTACGACTTCGATCCTCACCTTTGACACTACTGACGCTGGTATAGTTTGGGCACTGCACACAAAATCGCACATAATATTTTGTGTCATTCCTTTTCTTATTTTTTAGTGTAATGTATCACACAATATTAAACATTAAAATTCACTGGTAACAAACATACTTGATTATATGCTGTGCACTTACCCATTTGATTTATCGTCTTCATACGACGTATTAGGGGACACCGAACCTTGAGGAGGGTCAGCTGTAAAATTTTTACATAATGACAATCATATTACCAAAGATTTACCAGATAATAGCTGTTAAGAATAGGTCATTATTGCATTTTTGCAGTTATAGACCTGACTAACTTCCATTAGTGGTCACCACTCTGATAAATGCCTAAGGTATTTTCATAAATATTGATCGTACATCAGGTCATTGGATTTATTTTCAAATTTTGACCTCATTATTATTATTTATTTTCTCTATTATTTTATTGTTGTTTATAAATTTAAAACAAATCATTTCGTTACAACCAACTATCCCAGCATACAAGATCTAGGGGTACAGAATACCTGTAAATTCTTTATTCCTTTCACATTTTTTGAAGAAGATTTGTACTCATCTTACATTAACATTAGATTCCATTTGGTTTGAAAAGTTTAAAGAAGGAGCCTTTACTGTTAGTAAAAACTCATGAACCCTCGTTCAATATACCAAACCGGTTTAGAAAACGTTGAAATTTTCAAGAATATGTATCAATCAATCACATCTATACAGACAGACGTGCAATTCTCATTTTTTTCACATTCTTACATATCTATATTCGGTAAAAATTTGAAGATTCCCCCACGGTCGGCACAACGAGTCTCATTTAATGTTATTTTATATTAAGCTTATCGTGTTGTTTAACAGACATTTATGAAATATTATCAGAGCAGATTACCTGTACTCGTTGGTAGAGGTTTTTCTCCATCCTGCGAATTTTGAATAGGATCGATTGTAGGGGCGTTGTCCTCCTGATCTTCCATAGTCTTTCGGTGTAGTGCTTTTAGAAATCCAAACGTCTACTGACAATATTTACGTTCACCATCTGAAATTTATAAAGCATCGTTTTCTCTAACGGCTTGTACAACAATGGTGTATGTTATGGCTTGCAATTGTTTTGTAAGCTGAAGTTTTAAAATATAAATTTTATTAACAAGGTTGAAGTCGAGTGAGGAGTCATTTAAGAAATCCTCCAGAATGTATTCCAGTACATTCAATTTTGAGTGATTTCTGTTCTTTTGCGATGAGGTCAAGACATTCGTAATGGAATCACATAAATGTCGCCCTCAAAAATGGGCAAATATTATCAGGAGATTAAAAATGCTTGATTCTCTATGTCTTCAATGATTTATCAAGCTCAATGAGATTTGGGCAAGTTTTTCTCATCTCAACACTCCTTTAAACGCACTTTTTTCGTAAATTTTTTCCTCATTAATACATAATCATATACTTACTAACGAGAAGTCAAAATACTTTTGATTAGAACATTCGCGAGAAACCCAAAACCAAGGTGTGAGAAGTTAAAAGGCTCTTATCTGTCTATGTCACCACGGTTGTCAACTCTCAATTTATCTCAAAATATCGATGAATATAAATATCACAAATTTGTGGAATAAATACCTACCTAGTACTTCAATGCCATCGATGAACTAGTTAACCCATACGGTTCGTTTGTTTACTTCCTTGAAATAACAAAAATTTGTTTTCTCACAGTTGTTGGCCATTCTTACCTACGGCTTGTCTTAGTGTGTCGAATTATTTCCTATTTTTTTATCAATGGGTTATTTATCGATCAACGGTGCCCCTGAGGTAGTCAGGAGTAATTTCCACAATCTGCAATATTTCGATCCATGAACCTTCTAGATACTTTATCCGATTAAATTTATGGCCTGAAAGAACCTCTTCAGAATTCTGATTTGGCCTTGTACTTGCAGATTGTAGACCACTCTGCACTTGTATTCTGATTGTTGGATGTTGAGATATTAGTGGTTTCAAAATCCTTTCAAGGACATTCAATCTAAACTCAAGTGATGAAGTGTAACGTTTAATGATTGCTATCCATTACATGATTTAAAATTCACGGATATAGTAATTTCTCAGACCTTATATGCAGCAAATGGCACTGAATAAGTCGATGACGAATTCTGTATTAAAATACCAAAGTGTAACGCAGAAAGATTAGGAAAGTTTGGCATTCAACTTATTTGCGGCGGCTTGCCTGATTTAGATTACCTAATATTGAAATGAACAAGATGTTTTTTCAAGTGTTAACGATGAAATCGTAAATACGCCAGTAACAGTCACGTGAGATCCATATCCGTGTTCGTAAATTAGTTCGAAAAAAGAACCTATATTTGAGTTTGAGTTGAAGCTATTGTTTAATAATGCCTTATTAATCGTCTTGTCATCCGTGTCATAGAAGGGTGTCTTTTCCCTTCTGGAATAGTCGCAATGACAAAAGACGTTCGACTTCTAATCATCAAAGGTTAATAGGCGAAGTGAGATTCGAGATAGCGGCGAGCCCCCCAGCCACTGCCTCCGAAAGAATGCGTCATTACGGGCAGAGCGATTTTAAAACAGTCGCTCCGAGTTTTTTGATTGAGACGCCGAGAGAACTTGCGCCTGCCGGACTCGGACATTTTCTTTTCACGCTTTTCACTGATTGAATGTTTACGGGGAGACAGGTGCCAGGCCTGAAAGGGACTTTTTTTGCTGAGTTCATCTTCGAAGAATCAACCCACGGAGGTCTCACCTACAAAACCAAAGACTCTCATGGCTTTACGGTTGTAATTCAAAGCAAGTCAAAGTCTGCAGTCAGTGAATGATATCCAATGATTTTTGATTGAGTCTGATAACAATTGATTGAGGTTAAAATGAATAACGGAGTCTAAAATACTCAAAAAACGTCTGCCAAGTGGGTGTGGCACATAGCTTCCTCGTATCCATAACATGACTGTATAGAGTATGCAATATGGTTCGATCCAAGCTCGAGGCTAAAACTTTATTTTCTCTTTATTACTCACGAGGACCATCTACACATCAAACCGAACAATCCCTGAAAATTTCATCGAAATTGGTCAAGAACTCCCGGAGTTATGTACGTAACAAGGATTTCACTTTTGCGCATGCACAGAGGCTATTATTGATCCGGGGGTCATGAAACCTATAGGGGACCATCTACACCCCAACCCGCACAATCCCTGAAAATTTCATCAAAATCGGACTATAACTTCGTATAGTTTTGCCCGTAACAAGGATTTGCTGACAGACAGACACAGACAGACACGGTACCAAAATTTTTCAGAAAGGTCTAAAACGCAACAAAAATTTTCACATTCCAAAAGTGAAAACAATGCTTCCGCTACCTTGGTAGACTCGGAAGCAAAATTGGGTTTAAAGGAAAAATACAAAAACAAAAATCAACCGTATGAATGATTGATCAAGAAACTGAACATCACAACATTTAATTCTACGTTTACTTTTTACTATTTCCAAGTTTCATAGAACAGTATTAAATAGGATGGTATTTAAATTGGTAAGATATATAAGTACATAAATATGGACCATCATACATAGAATTACGAGTGTTTTGATTTCTCTCCCTCAAACTAGAAGTATATAATACCAAATTTGTTGAGGTAAAATAGATATTCAAGGATTTTTCTCAAACCGGTGCCCACAAGAATGTAAGCAACTTCCTACGGCATAACCACTTTCTGGAAAACTAAGCTTATGTCTATCATCTCCCACGATGATGACACTACTCTTAAATCTCCTGAAATATTCAATAAGATGGGAAAAAATCCTGGAGTGCGATCGATTTCGCTTGGGCCCACCGTCATATTGAAGCCCCAACAATGCATGGCACGGGTATGACTATAACCTAGCATTGACTGGGAGCAAATGATCCATCTTGGGAGTCTTTAAACTGCCCACCTTTCTTGGTGGTCTTTGTGCAGTCCCCTTCATACTCTTGGGAGACGTTTCATTTTACGCGTTACGTGACGGATTTAATAGTATGACCCCCACCCATAAAATATTATCAAGTGATTAACAAAAATCACATAAAATAGTGTACCGGGGAAGGTATTTCTCGTATTTATCGGATGAGTATTCATACAGGAAGTCCAAATACTGGGTGTTCCGACATCAGTTGATCAAACTTTACGCTGGTTGGAAAGAATGAATCAACAGTTGAAAACTTCAATTAATTAGTTGTTGCTGTTCACTCCGACCAGAGGAAAAAGCCTGATAATCCCTAATTTGGTGAGCGAGGAGGCCCAAGAGGATCACCAATCGATTCAGCGAAGAAAATACATAAAATCCGATGCCTGACTCATTTCACTTCATGACAGTGAAGACTTCAAAAGTGGTTCATTGAAGTAATGTGCCACTCTGTAATTACACTTAAGACAACTAAATGACTTTGTAATTTTTTATTTTGTCTAAAGGAGATATACAATTTTATACTCTTTCAAAACGTGTCCTCAAAACAGATGTTAAAGAGCATTTAAAAGAGTTGTTGCCATTTTAGAGACCCAAGACTGGAAGCGCGAAAAAATCTTAGAATCAAATAATCAAAACGAAGCCTCTAAAAAAAGACGAGGAGGCGTTTTTATTGGAAATGAGCTCTAAAATCGACCATTCAAGTTCGAAGAACAATGAAGGATCACCTTGTAGAAGGCACCATGCCTGGTATGTCTCTAGCCGATTTATTTGCTCATGCAAAAGCGACATGCAATGTCACCCATCACGAGTGTTGGATTCTCCAAGTCCACTTACCCAATCTACCTCATTTCGTAGTAATTATTTTTTGCTACAATGAACGGCAGTTATTTTATTGATGATTAGACTTCACTAATGGAGGAATTTATTATATTGGGTTTTGAATTTTATTTATTGGGTTTTGCGCTCTGAAGGAAGTTCTGAACGTAGTTTATTGAGCCATCGAAGTCCGAACAACAACCAATACGTGACTCAGCACTTGTAGGAGCGTTGATCCCGACACCTGCAGGACATCCCCGATACACCCACTGGCTTCCCAACAATGGGAGACCCCTTACTATTCACAAGACCATCATATCGGCACAGTGACACCCTTATCGCTGAACAAGACCCCTTTAAGATTCAAATCTTCGTGTACGTGAATCAGCTCGTTTCGTAGCGCCTCTTCTGATTGTCTCTCCAGCTGTGCCAGCATTGTGCAGGATGCACAGAGCTGCAAGTAAGATGTACAGATGACAGATGATGATATTGTGTAGCATTTGTATTCAATCAACTATAAACATCATCATCTTGTATTATTGTACAAACTTATTTCCGAAGGAAAGATCACTGACCTCTGTAAGATGTTTCTGCTGATTGACAACTGAAACAACTTATAAGAGATAAATCCTTCTGTAACTTCATGTAACTTCACACTCACACGAGGTAGATTGTTCTGCGAAATGGAACCGGTAACAATAAGACCAAGAGACGATAGTGCCAAAATGAAGTCTTCAAAAAGTCTCGATACTCGGCCCGAGGGCTGGGACATGATTCTCGTTCGTTGGGAATTGTGAACGATAATGGTTCACTTGTCGCTGGTATGATCGCTGCCTAATCCATTGTGTTGGGTCATTGGATTCACATCGGCGTGTCAGGCTCCTACGCTGGCGTTGAACCATATCGTTCCTTCATTGTCCTCATTCTACATGTACCTTCATCGCCTTATTCATCGGCATCCTTCGTATGAAAGAATTTCATTTTGTAGTAAATCCGTTCATAATTCTGTTTGCCTTTTCATTGAGTTTGGTCAACAGTCAACGGAGTCAGAAATCGGAGAGATGAAATGCTCAAGAACTATGCAGTTGGTTCTAAATACACCCCTACCGTGTCATTTCCAAATGGAATTCCGCGAAAAAAATTCAAAAATAACGGAAAATAACCCATCGATTTATTACTTCAATTTGAAATTGCTTTTGAAGGTCATAGCTCCATAGACCACTGGAGCAAGTTAGATATTTAGCTTTCACAAATCAACTGAGTGAGTACGAATACCTATTTACCCCAGAGCAAGGCTTATTAATCATGAAGAAAGCTCTTGTCTCATAAGCTGGAAAGCAAATGAATTGAAATGAAAGAAATAACTAAGATTCATAATACTACGTTTGTTAAATGAAGATCACGAGGCAATTAAGTAAAAAACGGAAATGTTGAATAGGCTAAGTAAACACAATTCCAAAGTCGATCGAATATACGTATGATTATGGGGATTTTCGCCAAGTTTACAATTTCAGTTTAGGTCTAGTTTAATGTTCAGCCTGTGGAAGGATGCATTTTCAAACAATCGACTACAATTTCAAACTCGGTCCGATTTACATAGGATGGTGAGGATATTGAGTTTGAATTTGAGGTTTGAGTCTGATTTTTACTTCTAAAACACAGGAAGAAAATCCCCGAAGAACAAAAAGTGAAGGTACTCGTAGTTTGAAATTACAGTACATCAATATACGTTACACGAAGGTCTCCAAGAACTGGCCAAGAGGAGTATTTCGTTCTTCAATACAGTTTGTCCTATAATTCTGTCAGTTTAGTCTCTTTATTTTCTTGGATAAGACGAAAACACGCCTTCAGTAAGTCGCAAATAGCTTCTTGGTTTCGTTAACGTAATTCGGAAGCTCCCCTACATCAATCTGGTTACGTGCAAAGTAAAATCAACGTTTTTCTGATAATTTGTTTTTCATTTTCTCAAAGCCTAAAGCTCTGATTAAACTCAAATTTTCAGGGAAGTCGGGGGGAAAAAAAAGTTCTATAATCTCATTTTAATTTTAGCCAGATCGCATTGTCGTTCTATCCGCTTCAGACTTACCGTTGGCTAACCTTTTTCAAGTGTTGACAACTGCCGAGAATGTCGAACATGATTTCTGTCCCGCGGATCGATGTATACAGCTTATAATCTATATCTTTCGAGATTATTTAAAACATATCAACAGATCAATGCTGTCATGTTACCTGTACGAGGAAGCTATGTGCTACACCTAACTTCGAAACGTTTTCCAACTTTTTTCAATTTTTATTTTTGTGGAATTTTCTCAGCCATTGAGTATTGAAGGGAATTCTTTCCGCCCTGTGGGATTTCTCTTGCGAGGATTTTCTTTCCGATTACTTTTTCATTTTCAGCAACTCGGTTATTTACATGTCGGTAGAATCTATTTCAAACTTGCTCGAATCAACATACGACGATGCGGAGTATGGTTGAGTTAACTATTTCAGTAGGTATGGGTCTATTCTGTATTTGTCAGCCTGATCGAGTACACATTGACATGAAGGTCGAGTTTGGGATTTCAAACGAAGTAGAATTTGCGTACGATAATACTGATGATACCAAAAGTTGTTTTCCGACTGAAAATGGAGATGTCTCGGCTTTGTCAAAATGTATCTATCAGATACACTGACTCTTCAAAAAGAAGCTTTAGAATCAATTTTGATTTTTTTGTTTCTCGATCGATTACAGAGATCATTATTGAAAATAATTAGTTGAATCTTGAAGGCCTTTGGCGGCATGGAGTCTTCAGATTGAGATGAGCAGGTTCACTCTTCCTCAACTTACATTGTCCATTAACAGTAACTTATCGAAGGAGGAAAGATTACTGAGAGACTAGGGTATTCGGACGCACCTAAAGTGTGTCAACCAGTTCGATCAAGAAACCTAAATAAACCGATTAACGCATCTGTGGATTATTACGGCTCGAAGCCGCAACTGTCCCTTCGTTACCTGTGCCCAACTGAATAAATATTCTAACGGGAAATGATAACTTGGCGCCACGCGTAGGTAGCATACACAAAGGAATTTCTTTCATTAAGGAACTTTTTCCTCATTCAGTGGTAACAGGCTATTTAATGTATAGGCATGTACAGATACCGTAATTATTGAACTAATTCAGTACTTTTTCTCATTATACACCACATTTTGACTTACTAATTTCAGTATTGATCTTTTAATAAACCAGGCTTTAAAAACTACCGCCCTAGATCGTTAAGATATGTCTGAATTAGAACTGATGCGAACAGTAACAATTAGCTAATAAACTACAACGATAGGAGCTTATGATTAGCATAAACGGAATTTTCTTTCCAAGAAATCTATTCAATAGTTTCTGTAATATAATGTATGTTGAGTAGATAGGTGTTTCATTCTGTCCCGTTATTTTCAGTTCGAGAGTGCTTGACGATGTACTTATTATCGTACTTAGAAAAAGGCTTCTGTTGAGAATACAGAGACTAGTAAAGTATAGATGTTTTTTTTTCCAATTCCATCATCTTGATTGGTTCCTTCATGTATATAGGTGATGTACTATAGACTATGTCCAATAATTACACATTAGCGTACGATGCCAATCCAGAAAACAGAAATGACAAACCTTTGAATTGAACTACATAAATAATATACGTATTTCTTAAGGGGCCAGCGTATAGTACTTCAAGTGAATCAATGAACGCTCTTACGAAAGAAACCAATTACATGCAGACCTATTCCATCTCAAAATTACACAGAACTGTCATTTGAAGGGGCTTCCATTGCACATTCAATTAAGAAGGTGTAGATCCTTTTAGTAAAATTAAGAGGGACGAGAGCGGATCGATGGCACTACCTATGGAATCTCCCCATTATAATTATGCATTTAATAAACAAGTATTCAAACTATTCAAGTATATTAGTTTTGAACAAGCATCTTTAAATAAAAATTATGTATGCTGCAATGTTTTTTCTGTAGGGCTCTGATAGTTTAACATACTTCTATTATTATTGAACCGTTTTTCTTTTTTGGCTTCATCTGTTAGATAATAGTTCTCTTCGTTCATTGTTCGTGAAGCGAGTAAAGATGTAAGCAACTACAGTTTTAAATTTAAAAGCCGTTATATACTGTAAAATCTACGAAAAAACCAGAATGAACTCCGCATTTTATTTATTGACAATGTGTAGAACCAATTATCGCAACACTATCGTCAGTTAACGAGAGCAGAGCAGTAAAGGCAGAGTGGTTATTTTGGTTCTGACTTACTTCAGTAAATCGGAATAATACTTCTGGTCCTGACGAAAGAGGCAGCTGTCGGTTGTAGAAGACTAAACAGCTGTAACGAGGATGCTGGGAGGTCCGCCGAGCAGCGCTGGGCTCTAGGTCGATATCAACCCCCCTCTGGAAAACCTTACACCCCTGACGTTGACGAGGCTTGACCGCCCTCGCGTGGCACAGGCTTTTAATGTTGGTAAGCAGTTTATAGGTGCATGATCTACCCATAAATGTTTTGTCTTCCTACAATTTATCGGGAGAATGATATTGAGCCTCGGTACTCCCATAACTACGACGTTTGACAGTTCTAATAATTACACACTCCTAATACTCACTAACTGAATTTCAATAATAAAATAGGTACCCCTATCACAATATACGATTTCATCGACACTAGAAGTTTTAAGAACATTTGATTTGTAAAAATTCAGTATTTATAACTTCTAATGAGCAATGAACCTTTGCAACAGACCAAAGATCAATGTACAATCCCCTCAAAACATGAACTTTCACGTTTCAACATAATGCAAAATCGAAAACATTATACAATAGAATTATATGAAGATTCTGTCCATTACTTTTTCCGCAGATCTTGATCCCTAGACGACACCTAACCCACAAAATTACGAATTAATGACACGCATAATGGAAGAATCATATACATACGTAATTCCTGTCGCGAGTTGTTGAAATTAGGATTGTAGTGGAAAACTGACCTACCTTATGAGTTTGAATGCAATTCAATATCATGATTTTGATGAATTTGTAGGGGAATGTTTCCTTAAAAACAAAAGCACCTATTATGTTTTCTGTATTTACGACAGTACCTACTCAAGATCTGCTCAACATGCTGAAAATGATCACTCAAGAGAACGCATCAACCCTATCCACATTACCAACCCAATAATCAATGACAGATTATGCAGAAATTGGAGAGAGAGAAATATCGTGATTCAATATACCCAGATTCAATACAAGTCACGCAAAATAGGCTTTAAAACAAGGTAACCATTTGAAGAGACTCACATTCAACATTCAATTGAGTTGGTCATGAATTCGAAAGAGTTCTTGTGAATTTTTGTTCTTACGGAATTCTTCTAAATACCACTCCTATGATGTTTTACAGAAGTATGGTGAGATCGGCCCGAGGTATTTTCATTGTATTGTAATGGGTACACGAGACGTAAAAGGAAAGGACCTGCTGTTTGATGGATTTCAACTTGAGATGGTACCCACGCCCGCAGAAATGAGGTTTCTCCATATTAACACAAAACCTCGGAGATGAATTTAACGAGAGGAATGGGTTTATGATGAGTTCTGAGTTATTGCTACCCATGAATTCATCAAAATAATCATAAATTAAATTCTGGATTAAGAATCAGTTGATATGCGATGATATTCTATAACTACTATAACATTCTAGAAGTGCTCTACATTCAAAATAAATTGTTTGGTAGTCATTGCATGAAGTAAAGTGTAAGCATCCGTAAAACTCACGCTTAAAAACAACAACAAAAACAACTACGAAAAGTAACAAGTTCGAAATAACAAATAGCTGATCTGCGTGTTTACCGGAGTCAAGATGTCATTTCTGTATCTCTTATGTGAAAACATGCAAATGTAATAATAAATTTCAATATCATGGACATCAATAGCTAAACCGTAAAAAAAGTCCTGAACTTGGACGGTAAACAGTTAAGTCAAATGAAATTAATAAAACATGAAAATAACAGACGAATTTTATTTTTCTGAAGATAGGTACATGGGAATTCAAGCATTTACCAAAAGGAAATTGATGAGATAACTTTGTATCTTCACATCCTCTCAAGTCCGTCGACAGATTACTCAAGTTAAGTGTCAAATACTCGATTTTTTACATTAGAGTCTTTGTCATTGTATCTTCTGTTTCAACGGCAGTTGATTGAAAGGCAATTTTGTTTATGTTCCAATTCACGATCTTTTAGAATTGCTTTCTTATTGTAAAACCTCAAAAAACAGCTTGATTGATGATTTCATTCAACCAACCCACAAGTATCACTTCTTGTGGTTTATTGAAAGCTTTCATCACCACTGGTCAATGTTCCGTTGCCAAATTTTATAGTTCCGGCGAGTACCTACGTGTGTTCAAACGTCCATCCACATAGATGGTGACCATAATTTAGGTTTATTTTAAACAATGAACCTTTGTAATCGACCAGGAAAAAAATTTAACCCTCCCTCAAAATTGGTTGATTTTCATTTCAAGATAAGTAGATTTCAATTAAATTTTTAAAAATCCGTCTTTCCGCCGTACGCCGTCTGAAAGCTTTTTTCCTAAACTGCTGGACTAGAGTTTACAGATTGGCTCAAAAATCCATCATTGATCCGGGATGTGCCAGTAATCATGGCATCTTGATCTATCAACCACAAGGGATTATGTTTACCGATTAATCTCAAAAAATTTCTGTATATAAAGGTAGTTTTTCTGTTGAATTAAGATAGAAATTAGCTGCCTGAATCGAATGAGATCACTCGGATGGCTATACGATCATTCGTTAGCTCACAATTTGAAACCCCTCAACTTCGAGTAATGAACGGTCGTCTACGTAATGTTGTTTCCAAGATTTCCATCTTGAATTTAATTACTATGTGAGGAGGCGCGAGCGAATTTAAATAATGTACTACCATGTATCGTGCATAGACAAGTGATTTACGTCGAAGGGCTATCAAATTCAGAAATAGTAAACCGGTTGGTATGTAATAACTTGCAGCAATGTTTTTCCAACTCTTATGATGTTGAAAATGACCAAGAAATAAGGCGGTGGGATTCAGATAAATGTACTCGAGTCAACTACAAATGCTCCTTATTGAAATCACCTATTGGTTCATTATTTTCCATGAAAACAACATTTTTAACCTCCCTCAAAAAGTCGCGATCATGTTGCAAGAAGAGTAAAATTCTTCCACCAAGATAATCGCATATTAAAAACCGCCCGTTCGTCATCCGGAGCTTTTCTCCGAAACTGTTATTCAAGTTCAAGCCAAAAATCATAAATGAGGTCTAGTAGGAAGAATTAGCGAATTCGGGGCACCCTAAATCCTAGATATTTTAAACAATCGTGATATATACATTTTTGATATACCTAATGTTTTTATGTTCGTTATTGATAGATATCCCTTCAATGAATCGAATGAGACCACTCGAATCATTTTACGTTCATCCATTTACCCTCCCTAAAGAAAAAAGGAAAGAAGAAGAAAGTTTACCTTGAAAGAAAAAAGAACATAAACACGAATGTGAACGAGGTTGAACATACTTAATCATAATAAAAACCGCCTCTTAAATTATGACGTTCGGATCAGCAGGTATAATTGCAATGGCATTTGTTTTCAAGAGTTCCTTTGGAAATCGAATTTTGATGTATATTTAGATAGGTGTTTTATTTTATCCTAGTAAATTCAGTTTTTCCATTCGTGGGTTTCTACGACTTGGTCAATGTAGAGATTGCGCCATTTTTGTTATTTAGATGTCAGCTGTTATTCTGTACTGAGGGATTAATGTTTGTGTTTATGGAATTATAATTATTGTGTAGTCTGGTCTGTGGGACGACTAGAAGTCAATCTCAAGGTTTGGAGGCACATTGATCAGCTGATGGAGCTTTGGTGGCACTTTCTTTCCTCATTAATCTGCTGTGCTGTAATATAAATGGAGCTCAATTTAAAGCATCAGGAATACAGTTACAAGTTATGGAAGAGCCGAATTTATACTATGAACCGCAGGATATTTCTAGTAAACATTGATCAGTGAATAAAGAAGCGTTCTCTAATTCAGATAAAAAAAACTTTGTTGTAATTTGCAGCATTTTTGGAGGTTTTGTTCATACAAGTTCGTTATTGCAGAAATGACTCAATGAAATTGTCATCAAGTTATCGTTGTAAGCTGGAAACAAAAAAATTGACCGTTGTAAAGTAATCATTTAACAAAGTGAGTCTTGTAGTAGTTTTACACATTGTCCCTCTCAAGGTACCAACTCGCCGTAGTACGAGACTCCCGAATCAAATTTACGGTGTCCTACCATCAAAAATTGCCTCATTCTTCGCTGGGCCTCGTATGTCGGAAATCGTGCGTCGGTAATCGTATCAGAGGAGCTCGGACAGAGTCGCAAACTCCGCGAGGTTCTCACAGGTGAATTGACATTCTTCTAGTTTTGAAGACGTCGGAGGACCAACGCCCCAGGAGGGGATGACAATGAACCTGGACCACTATAAGAAGAAGCTCCATCGCTCCCCAACAGCTTAGTCCTTGGCCTTTCATCCGTCATGATCTACTCTGTAAGTACCTACTAAATCACCAGCATTTAGACAGCGAGATCGGAAGTGCAATTTTATGTTTAATTTTTATTGTCCATTATTTTTCATTTTTTTTATTAGAGAATCCCAGTAATTAGAAAGTTGAAAGAGATAAATGGCCGTGAAAATAATCATTCAATTGACTCAAAATCAAGCTTTGCATATCCGGTTTCTGTTCCCAAGAATATGCACTAGGAACACCGATGAATCGATGTCATCAATTAAAATTGATTTCATAGAAATATGACCAATTTAAATTTTTACAATAAAACCAATTTTAAAAAAATTCTTGTGTTCTAGTTTTTACTGAATGGTACATACATACAATGGTATAAACGGATATACGTTAGGAATTTCAAATGGCAAGTTGCCATAAAACAGAACTTTTTCTAAAAAACCAATCTTTCACCCTCAGCATGATCATATGTGCGAATTTCCAAAGATTTTCTTGTTATATTTATGTCAAATTGTTAAGAAATTTGAGGGTATAGCGGTCAAGCATATTCTAAAATTGGCAAATGAACATTTACCAACCATCATTTTACTGATCAAATGAAGTTTTCAATTGTTTCTACTTTTGAATGGTTTTATCAGTTTTCTGTAGCTTATTTTAATAAAATTTAATGCATTGATCAAATTTCAAAAAATTTACTTAAAAAATGATTAAAATTGACAAAAAAAATTTTGAATTTTTTTTTAAATACACCCTTAATTACTTAATAAAGCTTTCCACTTTTATACAATGTTACCTAATGAAGTTTTACTTACACATTTTTACAATATTACCTTATCAAGTTTATTTTGTGATTTACAAAAATTACCCATCATCACTTGATAAAGTTTATCTGCTTTCAAAATGAATGTTTTGTTTCAAATTTCGTAAAAATGAGCTATAAAATGTGAAAGTCCAAATGAAAAATTTTGTTGGAAAATGTATTGTAAAACTGAATACTAAACAAAGTATGATGAGTAATGTGAATGAAAATGCTCAATTTCCATTAAAATGTGTTGAAACATTTTTTAAATGAAAAAAATCACTTGGGAAAAGATTTTGTAACATAAGAGTTGGAGCATTGACCCTTTTTTGCTTTAAAACAAAAAAATATATCACATATATATATATATTTTTTTTTTGTATAGACACTTACTTATTTCCTAAGTTCTACGTACAGCTTCTGCACATATTACTACATATACACAAAGATTTGTTATTCCAATATTAGGTAGCTCTGCTGGGCAAATACCTCCTCTTGCGATAGACAATAAACTATTAAATGGAGCCTAAGGTACACAGATATCAAATATAACCACAAAGACTGACCATATTTATAGGCAGACGAATCAACCTACCAAAATATGATTCAATTAACGAAACAGCAAACTCCACTGACTTCATTATTCCTACAGATGATAAAAGTTATGACTAACTCGATTCCAACAATAATAGTATACCTATTACTATATAATTATTATATTGTAATATTTTCGGAACTTATTCACCTATTTCACAGTGAATTCATCCTTTTTTTTATTGAATACAATTTTTTTTCATCTTAAGTACAGTCTTTAACATTCTATACAACCTTTTTCATCAGGATTCACTGTGAAACACTCATTAACTGTGAAAAACGTATTGAATGGGTAAAAGATTGAATTGAATCTGAAAAGTTGTATTCAGTTGCCAAATAATGAACAAATTCATTCAAAGAGAGAAAAATTTAAATTCATAGTAAAAGAAGTAAATTGATGGCAAAATACTATAAAACAACCGTTCGATTGACGCAGTTATAATGGGATGTTTACTATCTTTCAATTAGTACCCATTCACCCTTGCGTCGGTCTTCATTTTTCCAACCAATATTTTCCAACGGATGATCGTTCGATTAGTTGGAATCAATGAGAACCAAAAAGCGTTAGTCTTATGTTCGGGATTTTATTTTTCAATGGAATTTGTCTGTGTTTCGACCCTTTAATTTTGGCCATTTAGGATTAATAGAGGGTGTTAACCTGGACCTAGTAGACAAAAATCGCTTCACATCACTGTGCATGAAATCACCGGTAAAAAATAGGAAAATTCCTCATCGACAATCGAGTCGATGAAATTGATTTTTCAATAAATCCAGTTTCTCACATTTTTATTATCTTTTGTCGGAAAAGTGAAGCGCTGGTAGGTGTTTCATTCATTTTTTCGCATTGACCTACATTTTCATTTGCCACACAAGTAAAAATTCATAACAGTTTAGTAATAATAGTCTCAATTTTCATAAGTTCAAATTTGGAAACTTGTTTAAAATCATTAAGAAATGTTCAGAATAAAACTTATTTGTCACGCCCGAAAATTGGTGTCTCGTAGAAACTAAAATCCTAGGCGAATCTTGTCTCTTGAAATGCAGATCAATGTGAGCTTATTGGAAGATTGTACGATTTCTTCGAGTGTGCTGTAGTATATATCTCGCCTAGCACTCATAACATGGGAGTTTTAGCATTTTAGTGCTATTTGCTCTGTTTCTTCAATCGATTCGCAGTTTTGGCACAAAACTCCCTCTTCTTGTGCTATTACTCTGATTTCCCTTAAATAACTCCGGGTCTTTTGAAATCTATTGCCTTACTGCCAACCGGATGGACTTTTGTTGTACTTCTCTCTAGCTTCTGAATATATTTATTGGCGAAGTATACCTATTCCACAGACTAACACCCACTTTCCGCCCATTTCATAAGTACAATTACCATCGGGCCATCGTTCATGCATCGCAGCGTAATGAGTTGTTGATCGATCATGTGGATCCGTCGATATTAATTTATTATAATTGAGAAGTACATAAGTACGACGGTGGAATAAAAGTCGTATACTCCACAGTATATTTAATGGTGTACAACCATAGTACAGTTGATGGTTTTGGGGTTGTAGATACTTAGTGTATTCGTTAACTTATAAGAAACTTTGAGTATCAGAGTATTTTTATATCAGCTTTCGTTTTGCACAAAGGGATTAGTAACAGTTGGTGTTCGCGGAGTCTTTAGTACATGTAGAGGTAAACTACAATTTATAGACGCACAGTGATCAGCTGAAGGGTACATGTGGCTAATTTCGTTCCTAGTCGATCTAACGTACCGAAATATAAATGGGTTCTTTTAATGGCACTTGGGATTAAATTACAAGATGCGGAGGAGCAAAGCGCCGAGTTTTGACAATATACCTCAGACAACTTCTGATTTGCATAGATCAGTGATTTACAATATAATTACTTATAATTAATTAACCTCTATGTATATAGTTTGCAGCGTTTTTTGTTTTGTCTTCTATGTAATCAGCTTGATAATTCCAATTAAGTATAAGGTATTCTTCGATAATCATTTCTGTTTTCTGTTTCTTCCTTTTCTGTTGAAAACAAACTGCTTGTGAGTTGTGAAATGATTCTTTGAACTTGAATTAAATATACACGAAACAATGAATCACGTATAAAGTATTGTATTGAACTTGATACAAATTGGCGAGAAACTAGAATTGAATATAACTTTCCCTGGGAAACCATGCCAACCAAATCAACAACTGACCAGCTGATTATTCGACTTGAGACTACCACAAGTTGAAAACACTGCAAATTATTATACAGGGGTTTATTATTTCTGCAGTAGGTAGCCCTGCATATATAGCTTTTCCAAATCAGATTCGGAAATTTCCAAACCAATTTCAGAAATTTCCAAATCAATTTCAGAATTTTCCATTTCAATTTCAGACTTTTCCATTTTGATTTCAGAATTTTCTAAATCAATTTCAGAAACCGCTCCCACCCGGATATTGATCACATTCGGAAATTAAAATGGAAAATTCTGAAGTTGAAATGGAAAATTCTGAAATTGATTTGGAAATTTCCGAATTTGACTTGGAAAAGCTATAGATAAGCCATAAATCACTTATCTACGAGTGTGTATATCAGACGTGGTCTGTGGTACATGATCTAACTTGACACCTCGGGCATTGCAGCCGGCTCTCCAGCACGACCACCTACTTGACTTTAGACGACCGATTTTCATCACCTTAGTTTTCCAGCGGTTGTGCCCGTTCAACGGGAGATCTGAGCTAGACCCCGAATTGTCGAGTTTAGTTAATGTAGGTACCACAGACTAAGCCTAATATACATACTAATACACATGATAGTTGATCTACCTAAAAGGGCTATCTGACACAGAAATAATTATCTATGTAATAATTTGCAGCTTTTAAATTTTATTTTATTGATATTTCCCTTCGTCTTTGAGGGTGCCTATTTAGTTCGTACATTTGTGTGTTTGTTTGTTCGAGAGAGTGTCGCTAAAAGTCCTTTTCTATTCTTTTACAACATCTAATGAAATCTTGACAATTAAAATTCGAGCCCATCTCCTCCAACGTCTATATCAATGTTTAAGTGGAGAGCGTTAGTAGGCTGTGATGCGATTGAATAATGAAAGGCCCGATATCGGAGTTCTGATGCACACTCACGTCTTACCTTATGAGGGAGCTTCTAAAACAAACACTTCCATTCCTTTCTCTTGTTGGCTAGGTAGTGAATAACTTGAGTAAATAATTGAGAGTTGTGCACTGGCGTTGCAGGTCATTCATCCTCTTGAATGTGATCGTCAATAAATCTAATATCACACGTTGTTATGAAGAAAGCCGTTCAAGTAAAACTCAGGCTTTCCGAAGAGGGAGCGTATTTTATATTTAAGGAAAATCCTAATATTATTTCACTTTTCGATTATTCAAAAGAGTTTTCCATCAAACAACACAAACTGTCCACGAATCGGTTCCTCCCCGAATCTCTTCCGCCAACCTCGATTATGACAGTTTAGAAGACTGAAAGAGTAGAAAGACGCTAAATCTTACAGCTGTTCTTGAAACGCTCATTCGTAAAAAGATTCTAAACGTTCTGAAATGGTACATTTCATTTAAAATCCAATTTTTAATTTCTAAAAACAAAAGAAAATGTTCTTATTACTCAGAGAAGTTCTTGTGACTGCACAATAACTTTCCAAAATTTATTCAACTCATTTAATCCCACATAATTTATTCAGTCGTACAATGAGTATTCTGTGAAAACCATGGAAAGCACCGTCATTATCGATACAAAGTTGTTGCCTCCTGATCCACCTCACGTGGTTCATCGAGAGCCATTCAAGAGATAATTCAAGAGGGGAAAAACACTTGAAACATCGTTTTATTATCTCTTTATTGATTCTTAAAACCTGATAAAGTAAAATTAGGATCTAAAAACATGTAGAAATTTGTTTACCGTTCATTGACTGTCTTTGACCATTTTTAAAATAATTCTTCACTACAACGTTTTAACTAACATCGAACTATTCAATCTTCAACTTGAAAAGAAGGATCTCATTGATAAAACAGACCATTTGGAATTAAGTTTCTCTAAATTTGACTGATTTGTTTATTTTATTCAGTTGCAGATCGGGTGGACTGTAGGTTTACTACTACTGATTTCGGTATGTGGCGAACCGGTGGATCCAGACGAAAGCGATGAACCAAGAGGAATATTCAGACCGGGAAATCGAGTTTCCTTTCTACAGTCTTTGAAGAACAAAGTTAATTTAACGTTACATAGTAACACATCTGGAGATAAATATCAAGCAGATAGCGGAAACTTTGTTGTGATTGGGCAAGTACAAGGGGGCGGAGCGGCTGACAATGGTCAATTTCAAGTGAGTGGGAACGTCTCAGGAGGAGGTAGCAGTAGCAACTCGACATCTACAACTTCAAGTAGTTCCAGCAGTTTCCAGTCTGGTGGGTCTGTCCAAGGATCAGGAGGACCTGGGTCTACTGTGACAGGTAGTTTTGCTACTGGTGGTTCTGTGCAAGGTGGAAGTAGCACAGAAGGAACTAATACGGCTTTAGTCCCAGTTGTACCTTCGAATTCTCAACAATCGAACGTTCCACCACCATTGAGCCCACAGCCTTTCCCAGTGCAACCAGGAAATGGTGAAGCAGTTAGCTGGAACTATCAGGGACACCCAGGAAGCTGTTGTCCTTACTACAGTGGATGGGGACATGGCAACCTTGTTGGATCAGGGCAATATAACGGAGGGTACGGTCAATGGATACAACATGGCCAGTCCAGTTTTTCAGGCCAGGGGAGTATTGGTAGCGAGGGGAGCGGGTACAACAACCAAGGTGGAGGTTTTGGATCAAACTATGGGGGACAGGGTCAAGTTACTGGTGTCGGTGGGCAAGGAGCTTCAGGCTTTGGAGGTACAGGCAGTGGTGGTCAAGGAAACACTGGTGGGCAGATAGGGGGATTAGGCGGGCAAGGTCAAGGTGGTAATTTTGGTGGTGGACAAGTTCAAGGTGGCAGTTTTGGTGGTCAAGGAGGTAATTTAATTGGTCAAGGCTCTGAGCAGGGTCAAGGCTTTGCTGGCCAAGGTTCAGGAGCTGCTCAGGGAGGTAGCTTTGGTGGACAGGGTTCTACAGAACACGGTCAAACATTTGGGAACCAGATTACTAGCACAGGGAATCAGGGAGGTAACTATGGGGGACAAGGTTCTGCAGAACAGGGTCAAGGTTTTGGCAGCGGAGGTTCAAGTGGAGGCAGCCAGGCAGGAGGCTTTGGCGGCCAGACGCAGGGAGGTGCAGGATTTGGACAGGGGGGCACTAATGTAGGTGGACAAGGAGGAGGAGTAAATCAGGGGTCCGGGGTTGGCGGAATTAGCCAAGGAGGCAGTGGAAACACAGGCAGTGTGGGAGGATTAGAGGGACAGAATCAAGGGAACTATGGTGGATTTGGTGGAAGTGGGGTTTCTGGACAAGGTGGATTCGTCAGTGGTAGTCAAGGCGTTGGTGGAACGGGAAGTGAACAAGGTGGATTTGGAGGTGGGACTGGTACTTCCGGTCAAGAAGGTGCAGGAGGGTCGTTTGGAGGCTCACATCAGACTGGGCAAGGGAACATAGTTATCAGTGGACAAGAGGGAGCTAGTGGAAGTGGAATGAATCAGGGACAATTTGGAAACCAAAATCAAGGAAACTATGGCGGCTCGAATGGTCAGGTTAGCAGTGGGTCAGGTATCATTGGTGGTGGCAGCCAAGGAAACTATGTCGGACAAGGAGGTGGAAACGTCGGGAGTGGCGGAGGTGGACACGGCGGCGGTGGTATTGGCGGCCTTCATCATCACCATCATCACCATGGTGGTGCAATAGGAGGACAAGCTGGAGGATCCATTGGAGGTGACAGCCCAGTTTACCTACGACCAGGACTTCTTGGAGGTAAGATCCTTTTCGTTCAATGGTACAAACACCTCTCAATAGTTCACAAACATGGTTTGCATATACTTTATACAACATAAAATTAAAATGGACAGAACTTTGCGGAACAAATATAGTTTTGGATTATAAATACTCAAAAAATACTCGTAATATTTTTATTTATTATCTATCAACAAATAATCTTTTATGCTTGGTAATGCAATTCAGCATTAGCCTTCTCATGCATTTCACTAGACGATACAACAATGATAACATTGACAACAATGTTTCGCTTTCTGAGTATGGATGGTACGAGGGCGTTGTCGGTATTTATATAGCATATTTTTCCTAGGTCTTTACGAAGGTTGTCTTTGATTGGTTGATTATAACACAAAATGTTCCCACTTCTGTTGTCTTCCACCGATTTATAAGCTAATAATCCTTCAATTCAATAGAATTTTATTGTTTGAAACCGCTCTTTTACATCTGATAGAGAAATATACTGCCCTCGGCCTAAATAAATAATCAAAAAATTAAAAATTTGTTCTTTCGTACATGGACCTAACTTGTGGTCACCAGCCGGATCGCCTCACAAGCAGAGATGCAATATCCAAGAACTGGTCAAAAATTGGTTTTGTCAAATTTTCACTGACATAAGTAGGGTGTAATTTCTTAGTAATTTTGGAAACGAAGCCGAGTGGATGTGTTTCAGATCCGCAGATTCACCAATGGCAAATAATAGCAATTTACGAATCTAAAAGTGTTCCCCAAACCTTACAATGGCAATCAATATGAGCAATCAAGCATTATTCAACAAAATAATAAACTCATGTATTAGAATCGGCAGTTTCCTTTCATTATTTTTGTTCCTTTGCAACCAAGGAACAGTTTTTATCAAACTTCCTACCAAGTTTTTCTCGTTTGAATGCAACTGATGCCTATACGTGTTGTTTTTGGTTTATTATTCAATAATATGATCAACTGAACAATCCAAATAAAAAATTTTGGTTGATTTCTCCCAAACGGCTGAACAAAAAAGCTGATTTACCATGTGCCCGATGCATATCCGTAAACCATGAAAATTTCAAAAAAAGGGGGGTTAAGAATTTTTTCCCCAGGTCAAAACCATTCTCGATCTATGGCCCGATTACAATGGTTTATTATTGAATAATAAACCAAAAAACTTTGCATAATTCTTCCACTGGGATTTATTATTCAATTGGCTTGCGTTCATGATTTGAATTTATACTAAGCTTTGGAGTGTGCGATGTTTCACAGGTGATAGAGCGATTATTGAATTTCAGGAGATATGCATAGAGCACGTAAATCTGTTCTCAACCAAAATACCTATTTGGATTGATCAGTTGATCATATTTGTGTGCCTCCTGAAATTCAATAATCGCTCTATCACCTGTGAAACACGCACACTCCAACGCTTAGTATAAATTCAAATCATGAACGCAAGCCAATTAAATAATAAACCCCAGTGAAAGAATTTGCAGCGTTTTTTATTACAACGTAATCAGTGACAGTCCTCTTGATGAAGAACGATTGATTTCGTTCGAATTTTAAACTGAGTGGATCACTACAATATTGTAATCTATTTAATCTAAACGTCATCACGTTCGAAAATTCTAGAAAGTTGCAAGAGTGAAGTTGACATTTTCTTGAAACAGAAGTTTCAATGATCTTCAAGCGTAAACATGATTTTTGATTAATTTTATTTTACATTTTTAAATACTCTTTTGTTTATTTCCCCGAGTGTATGGCTGAAATGACAAAATATTTTCTAGTTTGGACACAATAGCTCTCACTGAAGTTTGATAATGGTTGCGTGTCAACACATCTTAACTCAATATACTAGCCTATTCCCTTGCTTCGAACCTACACTCACATTTTAACAAATTTAGTACCTACGCATAATTCAGTTACACGACTGCTAACTTCATACTAATATTATATACGTGCGAGTAAACAGGAACTCAATGTGTTTGACATCCTGACGATTGACGGATCGTTCATATGAGCCCCTAATAGTTTCCCCAATCCCTGGAAGTATTGCTGGTTTTGCCTATACACATTTCCTTAGGGGCGCACTACCTAAACTACCTGTTGACTCTGAAGAATTTCTGAATAGAACTTCGAAATTTCCTCTCCTTAAATCTTCTAATTTGGTACAATAAACCTCTGTAATTGACCGACATAAAACCACTTGGGCTCAACGACACGTAGTCCTAGGTTGTGCCCGAAATCAACCCCAAGAGTTTCATTTAAGAGTTGAAATTTTCAATAATCGTAATTTTAAAAAAATGTGTAATGTAGCACAAGTTTTCTCGTTAAACTGTGAAAGAGCTGCCGCCAATGAATCGAATGAGATCTTCCTTTGTTCAACGAATTGTTTGCACTCCGGTCGGTGAATAAAATTAACTGTGTCAAGGTATGTGAATCATAAAGAACTTCAACGTAACACGTGAGTAACGTCAACTTCAAACTTCAGCTTACTAGGACTTCATATCCTTTAAAAGAGAACTATAGCGTTGAAAAAAAGTTCCAGTGAAGCAGCGTCATTGTATGAGTGAATTTTCGTAATCATGTTATTGTTATGTAAATTGTTTTCTAATGAGTGATAGACATTATCAACTGTCTGCTGTATGTACCAAACCTTCTTTTTTAAAAAGTTTTTATTGATTTTCAACAGGTTTATATTACTGAAATTCAACTACATTTTCCATCACAATTTTGTACATAAATAAAGCATACGTTGTTAAAAGCCCTTGTTGACGGTTTGCCTCTTAGCTATATTAGTAATATTCGGCTAACAGATACACATTTAACAATGTTCAGGCGTTTTATGCAAATTTACGGATTTCTTTATTTAATTTTTTATATTTGACCAGTTTATGGCCCTCAAAACCGGTGTCCTACAAAATTATATATGTATATTTTTTCAAGCTTGAATTGTTGCCAAAAGAGATTTTGACCCTAGAATGGATTGTCATCTGTAATAACCCACAAAAAATCTGTATTTTAAAATTGGTGGTGTCATTACAATTTGTTTTTTGTTTTCATGGCTGTGGTTAGAACTTCAGGTAACTCTCTCTGAAAGCAGAATTTTTCATCTTAGCTGAATGCTCTATCGCTGATCAGTCGTACAGGCCCAAATATTGCTTCAGAATCTTATTTCCAAATAAGAACCTCGAACAATGTAGTTTTCATTAGTTTTAATTGATTTAGCCTCCCGCTCTCTGACAAAGAAACGCTGTTCTGCGTCAATATTATTTTTCCATGACACAGATATTCACCAAACAAAGGATGTTTTTCTAAGAGTAGTGCCTCAGTATTGGAACTCCTTCCAATAAATTGTGATTCTTTCCAAGTTTGTTTATTATTTCTATAGTAAACCTTTGTAATCGACCAACAAGATGATACGGCCCTTTTCAAAATTGTTTAGCTTATGTTTGAAGATGTGTACAATCCAAAATCGATATTTTTAAATGCGTTCAGCGTACGCTGTCTTGATCTTTTATCAGAAATTATTAATTATTATTAGATTAAAATGAATTTAACTTGGGTCAAAAATCACAAATGGACTCATGTTGGAAGTGAGTTCTAGGCATCAATTTATGGAAATTCTATAGGAAGCTGAAATATGTAGATAGATTCTTTATTTTTGCAATAATGCCTGATTGCTCGTGTCAGTGTGGGGTCACGTTTAGGTTCAGACTTTGCTGATATCTGCTTCGAGTGAATTTCCTATTGGGATCTAAAACCTTTGCCAGTCGATTTCTCGACAAAAAATACTACAAAATGACATCTCTCTTACTTATGTCAGTAAAATTTGAAAATTCACTTTTTGACCAGTTTTCGGAACGTTTGCATCTACGCATGTGAGGCGATTTGGCTGGCTAGATGTTAGGTCCGACTAGGCCCCCTAGAAGAGCCCACGAGGACCGCTTCACGTTTTGCCGTGCATTCTCTCTAGGCGATAAAGCCAAAGCGAATGTGAACGTCGTACTTGGCGAAAACCGCCTCGATAATTGACAAAATCGAGTCAGCAGATGTCAGCAGAGTTCCTGTTGAAATCGAGTTAATTATAACTTGTCTTTCATTTTTGCGGGCAAAAAACAAACAGGTGTTCTATTTTATATCGTAAAATTACAGCTGTTCTATTCGTGGGTTTCTATTTCTTTGTCGTAAAATAGTATGCTGCACTATTCTATTTATTAATGCATCAGCTTTTGTTGCTTAACGGGGGAGTGATAAAGAGTTTTACGGAGTTATGGTTAAGAAGAGGACATCCCATCTCCTATGGAGATCTAGATGACAATTACAAGGTAGAGACACACCGAGCAGCTGACCCTTGCGGCGTATATGTTAATCGATATACATTGCTGAAATTTGAATTTAGCTCTTTTTAATGAATCTACAGCACAATTACAAATCTTGGAGGCGCGAAGCACAGAGTTTAGATTATTTACCATAGACAACATATAATAAGCATAGAAGAATGATTTACGAAGAAGGGTCATCTAGTATATAATACAGAAATAATATTCCTGAGTGTAATAATCTGCCGCGTTTTATAGTTATTTTCCTTCGGATGATGGGAGGAATAGCGAAAGTCACGTCCCAAGTCGTGAGAGAAATATAGCGCTGTCTCACTGCACGCTGCCGTGGTATATTGATGCATGATTGGCAAAATTCTTGCGATAGTACTTTGCAACTGTGGGATAATTATCCAGGCATTTTTTTAATATAACATTTTTCCCCTAAGGACCGAAACCTGGAAGACCTTTTGGACATTCGCCCGCAGCAGTGGGTGGATCATTTCAAGGTAGTGGCCAAGTGCAAGGATCAGGAGGGCTTTACGGAGGAGGGCAAGGAAGCTTTGGCTCTCACGGACATCACCACTTTGGCGGACATGGTAAATAATTGTCAACTTAATATCCACATGTTCAACATTTATTGTTTAGTAGCAATTGTCACTTCAAAACCCTAAGTACAGCTCACCCAGGCATTTAATGTTTTAAGATTGATTTCATTACCTGAACGGATTTTAGCGTGAATTTAGTCTTTAGAATCACAGAAAAAGTTTAAACTGTTCCAGGAGGTGCAGGTTTTGGCGGAAACGGAAACGTTGGTGGGAACTTCCAAGGGGGTTCCAACGGTGGGGGTGGATATCAACCTGGCGGTGGTGGCGTCGGACAACAAGGAAGTGGAGTTAGTGGTCAATTTTCCGCGGGTGGCAGCGTTCAGGGGGGAGGTCAATTTCAAGCTGGTGGAAGCGTTCAAGGAGGTGGAACCGGATCGGGTAATGCTCCACAAGGAGGACAAGGTGGTGGGCAGTTTGGACTGGGAGGCAGTGCTGGAGGGCAAGTTGGTGGAGGTGGACACTTCGGTGCAGGAAGTGGTTTTGGACATAGACCATCAGGTCCCTACAATCCTGCAATAACTCAAGGAGGAACTGCTCCTGTAAATGGAGCCCAAGGTGGAGGACAGTTCGGTGCGCAAGGAAGTGGCCAATTTGGAGTTCAAGGAGGTGGCCACTACGGTGCTCAAGGAGGTGCTCAGTATGGAGGTCAAGGAAGTGGGCAGTATGGAGGTCAAGGAGGTGGTCAATACGGAGGTCAAGGAGGTGGTCAATATGGAGGCCAAGGAGGTGGTCAATATGGAAGTCAAGGAGGTGGTCAATATGGAAGTCAAGGAGGTGGTCAATACGGAAGTCAAGGAGGTGGTCAATATGGAGGACAAGGAGGTGGGCAATTTGGGGGTCAAGGAGGTGGTCAATATGGAGGTCAAGGAGGTGGACAATATGGTGGTCAAGGAGGTGGTCAATATGGAGGCCAAGGTAGTGGACAAGTTATAGGTCAAGGACAGTACGGAGGCCAGGGACAAGGCCAATTCTCTGGGCAAGGTCAATATGGAGGCCAGGCTCAAGGAAGTGGACAGTTTGGTACCCAAGGAAGCAGTCAATTTGGTGGACAAGGGCAATTTGGGGGGCAGAGTAACCAACAACAAGGAGGGTATGGCAGTGGCAGCGCACAGTTCGGTAGTCAAGGAAGTATAGGAGGTGCTGGAGGTATCCAAGCTGGGGCTGGTGGTCAAGGTGGGTTTGGATCAACAAACCAACAGGGAGGGCTTGGAGGACAAGGAGGTGGTGCTCAGGGAAATGGTCAGTTCGGAACCAACCAGCCACAAGGAAGTTTCGTAGGGAATGGACAACTTGGAGGAGGTGGCCAGTCACCAGCTAATGTTCAAAGCCCTTACGGACCTGGTGCTGGTCCTCAAGGACCGTCCCAACCGGGGTTTGGCGCAGGTGGAAGTGGAAGTGGCTTTGGAGGTGGCCAAACTGGCCTGGGTGGAGCGACCTCACCATACGCTCCACAAGGTCCCAGCAACCAAGGTGGTAACTTCGGTGTCACTGGAACCGTCCAAGGAGGAGGATCCAGTCAAGGAGGTGGTACATTTGGAACCACAGGCTCAGTGCAAGGTTCTGGAAGTGGCGGACAGTTTGGGGCTGGTGGAAGTGTCCAAGGATCAGGTGGAGCCACTGGTCAATTTGGAGCAGGGGGGACTGTAGGAGGAGGAGGAAATGGTGGTAGCACTGGTAACTTCCAAGCTGGAGGCAACGTACAAGGCGGAGGTTATGGAAGCAGCTCAGGACAATTCGGTGCAACTGGAAACGTCCAAGGAACTGGATCAGGAGGTGGATTCAATGCAGCTGGAAGTGTTCAAGGTGGAGGAAGTGGCCAGTTTGGAGCTGGCGGTTCGGTTCAAGGAGGAGGGAGCTACAACGGAGGTCAAGGCTACCTGGGTGGATCTGGCGGTTCCCAAGGTACACACGAATCATAACACATATTACCTTGATATATATCATTTGTGATGGATATGGTTGGTTAGCCCTTCCCGATTTTAGAATCCGTCGCCTTGGGAGATGAATCAGACGTTAACAAGCGTCTGGATCATCCTCTGAACCTTGCGGAGCATTATATCCGCACACAGCTCATTGGAAGGGGCAACTATACCATTCCATCACCTCACACATTACTGTAAAAGATAAATAATTTATGCGAATGATAATTTGGGAAATTTCCAGCAATAGAGATACTTCTTCCCCACCCAATTTACTTGTACGTATAGGTACTGTCAGTTGACAAGTCGGAAGCAGAGGTCACATACGTCCATGCTGTTGCTCGGAGGTTCAAAAACACCAAAAGTTGAAAAAACTGCGTCCGCCAATTTTATTTATTATTATTATTTATTTTTTTTTTTTTTTTTTTTTAATTCGACAACTCATTAATTCCTTCAACTAATCAATAAGGAATGAATTTGGAAATTCAATCAAGAAATTTGTTAAATCAGCAATAATACAGAAATAATTCAATCAGTCAATGATGAATTTTTGAGCTGAGAAAATTATTTCATCTCAACTAAAATTTGGAGGGAGACAATGTAATGGTCGTTGAAATTCATGAGAATGTTGCAACTGAGATACTCAACATTGTTATTCTGACAACGCATCCACATATAATCGTAATGGTGGCTATTAAAGTGAAATATTTTATAACAAACAGAGGGAACAAAATCATAAAATGGTATTTTACTTTTTTATTTCACTGTATTCCCCACTCCACTGCCTCTTACATCATTTGAGCTGATTATAAAATTACTCCACTGGTACAAGGTCGATGACAATGTCATTGGCAAATAAATTTGAGTGATTTTTCTTAATTGGTCAAGTCAAAAATTTGTTTATTACACTTGCGCCTGAGCATGCGCCAAGCTCACTGCCACAATAATGTACTGAGCACACTTTGTTACTATTTACCTCCCACTAACCCCAATAAATCTTATTTCTATCTCAAAAAGCACTCAGTCTCACAATTTCATTCACCATTGAAGATGTTTTAGACAATTTTTTGAAATTGAAATTGAAAATCCCGCTGCGAATTAAAACTCAACGTTTGGAGAACAAAAATAACTGATCTGTTTGAAATTTAAACAGAACCTCAAGTATTGAGCTCCGAACGAAAATTTTTTCCAAACAGTTCAAGTGCAGGTTATCAAGTACAATGTTATTGAAGGGGGACAACACAAGTAGTTTTTTCTGATTATACTTTTTCTTCATTTATTATTAATGTTTTCATACCCATTCCAAGTTTATAGTACTATTAAAGATAATTTAGTATCTTGTTCTTTTGGGTAGAACGTACATTTTTCAAGACGCTCTGCGTGGGGGCAGTGGCTGTCCCGAACGTCACCAGCGATCACGCTTTAGAAGCAAAAGGCGATAATTAGCGAATATCATTCACCTTCTAAACCGGATAGGAATAAACCCGATGAAAGATACGACTATCCCTTATTTTCCTTCTAACGGTACGCGCCGCGCCTCCTAAGCGCTTGTCAGCAAAGTGAGTCAGCATTCGGGATCTTGGGGGCCCCTGTTATCTTATTGTTAATGAAATCTGGTATTGTCATTATGGCCTGTTGAGATACGAATCTCCGTTCTACAAACATTTCATTGTTGCAGTCGAAAGCACCTCGCCGTGGGAAAGAGGTTAGTAAATCTTTGGTTTTGAAAGCTCCATTAAGCTAACCCCGTGTCCAAATGATCCCTTCAATGAAATGTAATTTCGCAAGTGATGTCGGGGATTCAAAAATTAATATCGTACTAATATTATTGACCACCCCATACCTCACTTGAACCCATACTGAAGCCAATTTGCTCCCAACTTTTATCTGACATCAATTTGTATACCGCCAGAATTTAACAGTATTAAATAAACATGATTCGCTTACTGATTGAGCTTAAAGTTTTATCAAAATAACTGTTTCTTTGTCTGCCTGATTTCATCGACAGACGTTTCGCAATGAAGGACCTCAATGAGAAATTGAGCACAGTACAGTTGCAAGTACATATACATACATTACATATATTTTTTTGACAAATATTCATTTCCTTGATAATCGTAAGGGTATACTGGTAATGCATAGTGACATACAGAAACTACCTACTTGGGCACCACATACAAACCAATTTATACTATTCTATTTTTTTTTTTTTTTTTTTCCTTCAAATAAATTGAATATCAACAGGTGGATTCCGTAAGGTTGACGTTTTCAGCAAATGGTAAACTGAAGGTTTAAATTTTATGTCAACAGTTTGAATCAGTATGCCGGAGGTGTTGAAAACATCCATCATTTTAATAAATTATACCGTTTTTGGTTTATTATTTTCAATGATAATCCTTAATAGTATTTTAGCAACAAATTTCTATAAGCCTAAACTTTTTCATTTCTCGTTTCAAGGTGCATAAATCCAAAATCTGCATAATTAATCTCCTGTATGCCGTAAAAGAATTTAGACTTGATGTAAAAAAAAATCCATTCTTCCACACACGAACTCGTCTTGGAGTGTAGTTAATTCCTAATTTCTTCACAGCCCGATCTTCTCACACGCATAGATGCTATGATCCGAAAATGGGGGTTTTCGGGGTTTTTAAGGACGTAAGCAACATTTTCTAGTAATTTTGGATGAAAAACGCTGCCAATTCTAAAATACGACTTCATTACTTTTTGATAATGCTATTTCCCGTGTCATTTGTTGCCATGGGTGCTCAGCTTGAGGTTCAGAAATTTATGAGCGCTGAATCCTAATTGAAAATCAAAACTTAATTTTTGACCTTCTGATACGTCGGTAAAACATTAAAAATGTCTTTTCCTTAGTAAGTCGACAACTTTTTTATTCCGAATTTTTAAATTTTGGTAGGTCATCTTAAAGCCAAAAAATAACTGATGAATTCCAACTCAAATCTATTTTTCTTCTTAAATATTGTTCAAATCCATGTTTGAATCTTTTCCTTCACTTGAGATGCGCTACGATCGAAAGAATTTACATGCCTACAAAAATATTAAAATTGATTGAAAAGTAGTAAACTGCACCACTTTATCTCGTTCCAGGTCAGTTTGGAGTGTCAGGACACGTTGAAGGAGGGGGAAATGTGAACGCCATCCGACCAGGTCTTCACAAGCCAGGGCTTTTTCTCCATAGCCCAGGGTCCCTCAAACCGGCTATCTTTCAAACCCAGGGCCAGGTGAGTCCTAAACCTCATCATCCGTTCCTGATCCATCACCAGTCTTTGGCACACCCTGCAGGAGCTCTGGGACACCACCATCATCCTGGATTACTCGCTATGGGTCACCAAGGTGCCTTGGTGGGAGCTCAGATCCAACAACCCAATCAGCAGAATGCTCTAGTTGGTGCTCAGATTCAACAACCGATTCAGCAGGTTCCACAGCCTGTCCAGTCCATCCACCACACTCATCCTCTTCTGGTACATCACCTTCACAAACCTGCTTCTTTAGGTAGGCAAAACATCCTACTGGCAGATCCCATCAAAGACACTAATTGCGTTCACGGAGATCAACATACAATTGTGGTTGCGTGAAAAGTAGTACGACACGCTGCGAAAAAATACTCAACGTTCCGTCCGGATCGAGAGTTAGATCTTTGATAACACCGTTATCAGACCTAACTCGTGAGGGCAATGTGAGCAAATATTTATATAATTTCGACATAGCTCACCGAACCCCTCGAGATCCACGTAATACGCACAGACTGATAATAAACAATTATTGACAACGTTGTTCCTTTTTCATTCCACTTACTCGCACGCCCGAAATAGTACATTCAGTGTTGAAATGTAAACATTACTGTAATTAAGTAAACATACTGAAATGGTCGTTCCACATTCTCAGGCTCATCGAATCATGTGAATACTGGTGTCATAAACGTTGAAGAGACCGAAAACAACAATAATTTGACCGCACTTCTGAATAACAACATAATGCATTTCCAACCCAAGTAGAGTTCGGTTAGAAACCTACCAAAGATACATAGAGTTCGGTAAGTAC
This sequence comes from Creontiades dilutus, assembly GCA_031894815.1. Lineage (NCBI taxonomy): Eukaryota > Metazoa > Arthropoda > Insecta > Hemiptera > Miridae > Creontiades > Creontiades dilutus. The sequence goes on along the minus strand of JAVIWC010008387.1, from coordinate 12,253 downwards.
CTTGATATTAATAAGAAAATGTTATTATCACAACAATATACCACAACAGCAATTAATGATAATTTTTCGTACCATCGTTCAGTTAGCATATATGCAAAAATTCGAATAACACTTTGAACTCTGTGGTAATTATGACAATAAGATTTATTTTACTGCAATAAATTCTGCCACTCTCCATCAAAAATCACCTACAAGTCTAAAAATAAAGTGAAAAACAAATGAATTTGAACTTTCAAACTGCGATAACTATATTGCAAACGAACACATGACTGTATCGACGTAAAGATCACATGAATAATGCTAAAGTACGTATGTTAAACAGGTTAAATTTTAAACTCACAAAAACAAATCATTCTTCATAAAACAAATAATGTACAGTTGACTGATATTGTTATTGTTAAGTTACGGTATAATTTATAGACCATCCAGTTGGAAAGTAGGATGAATTTTGTTGTTTGGTAGTCACTAGTCATTTATAACCGAAGAACTGACCAAAATTGGCCAAAACTTTCCCCGAATCCGGTATTTTGCCAAGACTCCAAATGGGATGACTCTCAACTGTTTCCTCACTCCGTAATCTTACTTGACGCTTAATTTATATTTTAGATTGCAGTTGAAAATGCATTACAAACTTAAAACTCTCGTGCTATAGCGTTTTGAGCTACTGACACCAATGAGTTGCCAATGCTGTTCCATTGTTTGAGCAGCTTCGGAGAAATAACAACAACAGCCGATCCATTAAGAATTATAGATTTGGCAATTATTGAAAACACAAAAAATCCAAACGAGAAAAAGGAATGCTGACAATTATCTCAGGAAAGTTTATTATTTCTTTATCAGATGGTCCTCCTATGCAAATCATTGGAGTAATGATAATCAAGTTAAACTGAGTGTTGAGATGAAGGACACATCCCCGACGAATTAATGAGGTAATAGCCTAAGTTCTTATACTTTGGAATAAGTAGTATTGCAGAAAACTTCGTGTAGATGGACGGATTGTTTTTTTTTTTTTTTTTTTTTTTTTTTAATCTACCTATCTGGAGACGTAAACCAACAAATTTTGAGGGGGGATTAACATTGTTTTCTTGGGAGGTTCATTATTGAAAATAACAAACCGAAAATATTCATCTTTCGAAAGTGGAAACAATGCTCCCGCTACCTCTTGGTAAACTCGGATGCAATTAGAGCCTTTCAAATATCTAATTATGATGTTTGAGATGCGTCGCAAATAAAAACTGTTGATCCTCAATCAGATGAAACGTGTTCGACTGCAAAAGTCGTAGTCAGAGTTGTATCCTTTGGATTGATTCTTGTCCATTTGCCAACATTGTAACCTGATAATAGAATTCCGAGTAGGTACAAGAAAGACAAGAAATAATAAATATACCAGATATTTCTGATACTGAAAGACATTCAATTGTCTTAGAACTACTATAAAATAAAATAACAGTAGGGTATGACCGGCAAACACAAAACATGAAATATCAGACAATCCATTGGATTTTCCAAGGCATCAACAAACACCGGTAGGCTTACCAGCTAGAGAGAAATTACTCATAAAACCCACGCAATAAAAACAGGTATCGAATTTTAAAAAGTACATTTAAACTGAGCTGTGGACACAATTGGAAAACTTGTGTTGAAACCAAACAAGAATAAATAATAATCTACAACGAACTCCAATCTATATTGAATGAGGCCTTCTTTTGGTTGGGGCAAAAAGAGCTGAATGCAACGGAAGTGACATTAGAAATGCTAAAATGGTGATCGGTTTGGTACGAAAACCAGAAATTTAAAGTTGAATATTTAGATTGGAATTAAACCTAATACAAAAATACAGATATCTTTTTTCTAAAAAATCCAAGTAACTTAAAGTTACTTAAAGGGCAAAGTAACTTATAAATGAAGGAAAAGAGGGTTTTGAAGCAAAGCATCTGGTAGGCACCGATGTAACATCATTGAATCTAATCGATGTGAAAAAGGAGGAACAAATGACTAAGGTAAGTGAAGGATACATCGAAAAGCAGCCACAATACCAATTTTCTATTGCAAGACGCATAGAAAACAGTTATTGTGTAGCGCAAGAGGTGTCTTCCGACAGTTCACGGTTCTTCATCCTACGTCAGGATGCAGTTGCCAGGCCAATAGCAGATGCTCTATCATCCAGTGGCTGTGGTGTGAAGAGAGCAGACTGTGAACGTAGACTATGATGTTGAGTAAACAAGGTCAGTAAGCGGATATTGTTGCCAAAAAAAATTTGTTCAACAAAAAATGTTAAACATTTAATGTTAAGATTTTCAGAAATGGGGGGGTTACATTTTCAGATTTTCGAGTGGGCTACAACAGAGGTTCCCTAACTTTTTTTGGCCTACGGCTCCCTTTGAGTACAGACCTGGCTTGGCGGCGCATTTAGTATAATTTATTTGTTTTGCATCGCATTATATCAAAACAATTACATTTTTAGTTCATATTTGTAATAGTTATTTGTCAACATACTTTACACAAAATTGTAAATAAGATAGTTACTATTTTTACAACAAAAATTTAGCATTAATTTAATGTTGTATGAATTATTGGTAGACAACGGCGGCGCACTTGGCGCACAGTTTTGGGGACCTCTGGGCTGCAATAAATACGTATGATAGAAATTACCTGCAGCAAGTGACATCTGAGTTAAAAAGAGTCATTGGTTACGTCAGTGGTTATAGTTGTGAATGTGTGATGGGGCAGGTTGAGTTACGGTTGTGGGTAATGAAAAGCTCCAAAGAGTTACACTAATTGGGTGTTTTGGTAAGATTGCTCTGAGTTGTCACCAATGGCATCCTTACGGGTTCGTTTCAAAAGTGTAGTTCATTCGACAGAGGCCATTCTATTTTCTGGTCTTTAGTGGCAGTGAGAACTTGCACTGATGTCTACAGACCTTGCAGACAAAGATAAATGAGTATGATAGAAATGACCTATAGGAAGCTATTACTATGCTAAAGGAGCATCAGTTACTGGCATTGACAGTGTCATGGCAAGCAGTGTTTGGCGCAGGAAAAGTGCCACAGAATTACTGAAGTTGTGCATATAGCAGGAGTCTGAGGCTGACCGAGGCTTCTCCCTATACTTTCGTCAACATCCTTCACCCACGACCTAAAGCTAAACGAAAATATGATTCCTCAACCAATCATTTTTGATCGCCTCAGTGAGCGCTCACAGATTCTCAACCCCAAGGTTTCGCCAAAATACGGACACAAAAAGCACCCAATGTGACGGATGATTTGTTTAGTTGTTTTTTTTTTTTTTTACAAGGTGAAAGTTTTAATTACAGGGTTAAGTTCTTCTCCTGATTTGTTCGCATTTTGATCAAATTATCCACAGAAAATCAACATTTATCAAAGGGAAACTGCCTTGTGAAAGGGCAAAACTATCCAGTCTACTTGAAAACTTCGGTAAATTCAAGTTCTTCTTTCGGATACAGATTCATGGGACAGTGATGCTATACTGCATTGATTGACGTAATGCTATTGATACAAATTACGATGGAATGAACTCGTTTCATTAGAATCTGAATTCAAATTGTGATTTATCGCTAGCACACGAGATCTTTTGTATCTGTTAGTATTCGGCCAGTACAAATTGAGATGATTGTTATCCTTCTCTAGGCTCCATAATAAGAAACAAAGTGATTTGAACTTAGGTGGTTTATTAAGGGAGTTCTGAACATTATAGTGAAGTAAAGGCGAAAAACCAAAATGTATATTTGCTGTAAAAATCAATGTTTCCTGCTCTCAATCGTAAATTTCTGCACTAATTTCCAGCATACATTTTTTTGTTACACCATTTTAAAGCTCTTGGATTGCTGATGTTTTTTTCGTAACTGACAAAATTTTCACTTTCTCGCAATCGTTCACCTACTCAGCTCGTTTGTAAAAATTTAATATTCTATTGAGGTCCAGAAAGAAAATTTAACCCTCCGTCCGACAGTATCCTTAGATTTGAATTTAATTGCCAAATTGAGAGAGTTATGGTCACTTCAGTGAAGTAAAGACAAAGCACGACACAAATCCTTAAACCGAAATAACTTGGATTTGTGACCTCTAAAAAAAATCTCTATGAGGCACTTCTTATTCGAACTTTTGCAGAATCGACACCCTTTTGGGAGAAATATGATGCTGGGGATTTCTAGCCGAGTCTAAATTACTGATAATGACCCAACCAATGTTGCGGATATTAATCGGTACGGATCGCCATCATGGATGGGTTTCGTGGTCAAATATTATTCGGACAAGAACGAACAGAATGCCAAAGAAATGAGAACTTTCTCTACGATTGCGGTGACACTATTTTCGCGATAGAGATCTGTACGAAGGTGTAGCTGGACGGACAGGGTCGGGCTCAGCTGTGGCGGAGGGAGGCCATCGGTCTCGACTCCTCTTATCTCACGGTCTGGAGAGCCAACTCTCACCGGAGTGACCCCCACCGGGGAGATTCGGGGCCCGCGGATCAGTCAGTCAGTTCCCGCGCGATGAACAGGTTATTTTCGTTGATGTTTCTCACCCTCGTCCTCGCGGGGGCGACAGCGGACCCGGTGGACACCGATCAACTCGGCGACAAGGAGCAGCAGTTCTACCTCAAGCAGATATTCCATAAGTACGGCAACGGAGGAGTCATCACTTTCGAGGTGAGCGAACTGTCAGCATTCCGTAATAATCTACATTCATGTAACAACTAAAAAAATTTAAAACTAGTTAAATAAAGAAGGGATCAAATTGAATTAAATAGTGTTGATCACTACCCAAAGATCAGGTGCCACTGTCTATCTGATGATATGCATCACAAACGAAGGACATGAATGTTTATTTAAACTCAACGAATATGGGTTAAACATCATCGAAGACAAACCATTTGGGAAAAATCACCGCTCATTTTCCATGTTTTATTGAAAGAATGAACAGAACCAGAGTAGGTTTATTTAATAACAAATTGCCAAAACTGCAAGTTCCAAAAATTAAGCCACATTTGACCAAACAGTATTCACAATCCACTCTATCCAGATGCCATGGATTTATTTTCAGGTATCTGAAAGTTATTAAATCAGTCTGAAAATATATCTAAACGGATCAGGTGCGTCAATCTAGCTGGTGATTTGCATGTCAAACATTGGAGCGACATGAGCGAAATTTTAAAAATCTCAAAAAGCGGTATGGATTGCCTTACTTAGTCAAACACAAACCATTCAGAAAAAATCAGCTCTCATGTTTCACCAAGGATGTTTCACAAACCATGGGTAGAACCAGAATAGGTCAAGAAATTCTTTTTTTTTTTTCCAACTAGTCATCACTCTATCACATTTTTATATTGAATAGGTACTTGTAGAGTTTAAAGTCAAACTTCAGCAGCTGTAGTTTCCATTGAAATGCATCTAAATCACTGTTGAAATAAATCTCCCACTATCCCTTCTGAGGCAAACACAAGATAATGCAACGATTAAGTACGGATCAGATTGGACCGTAAAGAAAGATTACGGCTTAATCCATTTGTGAGATTAAGGTTCAACTACAAAGTGCAATCAATAAGAATTATTCTCGGAGGCAGCAGAGCCATTTCATGTAGCATACATTGTCACAGGCTAAGAAGAATAAAGTAAACTTGGTCTTCGGTTGTACCTCACTAGGTTCAACCTCATCAGAAAAAGTTATAGTTGTCGAGTAGGAATGCTGGTTTTAGATTGTTTGACGGACATTAAAATAGTTGTAGTTGTAACATCGCAAACACACTGGGTACCACAGTGATAAATATAATTCAGCCTTAGCCAGTACAAACACCTAGTTAATCTATAATAAGTCAATGTTATCTGCTCTTTATGTACACATTCCATCTAAGCAGCAACTGTACTCCTAATTAGGTTTTAGAGTGCCGACAGCGTGACTACTCCGGTCAGAAGAGTGACCTCTGGGGACTTACTCTTCTGGGGTATTGCGAGCATCTTGAATTCAAAGCTGTTGATTAAAACGTAAGCTACAGCTCACGTTTCAAATTGCGACCAAATGTCGACATTCCTGTTGAGAGTAAAGAACTCTCAAATAGCAATTTCAAAGTCAACTTTAATGGTGAAACTTTTGATAAAAATCCACCATAAAATTTGTTGTCTCGAATCGTCTTGCTAGATAGGTTTTTAACGACATGATTCCATCAACATCACTAAATCTCATCACTCTGAGTCTTTTGAGCGGGTCTGATTTTATGCATCAAAGGGGCTGGTTGAAAATTTACACTAGGGCTGGCAAGAATTGTTGTTTTTATAATTCATCTAAACAATTCGATCAGAGGAGTTTTTGTGCATTAAATTGAAAAATTGGTAAATGATCCCCATTGCTACTACCAAAAACTTCTCACTTTAACAATTGAGGGGCAATGGAAAGTATGCGCACACCTTTTGGAACGGAACAGGGTTATATACTATACAATTTGAAATGAAACAGCCGATGAACTCTTGGGTTACGAAGACCGAGTGCAGAGAAGTTGATTAGCTGCGGCAAGTGTGGGGCTAATTGTTTCCGACTCAATGGAAAATGTGAAATTAAACAATCGAGTTACTTTGAGACTCTCCTTAGACACGATAAGATGAAGAGCAGCTCTGAACAGCTAAGTGAACCCTGAAACTAATTTTTTTCCTGTTGAGGACAGCTGGGTGACAAGCACCTGGTGGCTGAGATTGTCAGAGCGAGCTTAGTAGCTAATTTAGTTTCTATTCAACTAACGGTGATAGAGTTTATATTGTGAAACGAAACAGCTGTCATGCATTTCAGTCCGGAGAGCTATGCTAAGTCTTGAGAGTTGGCTGACAAGTACGAACCCGAGAGGTTCCATGGAACTCTATACTCAGGTCTGCAGACTAACCGCATGAAGATTCTCTTATCGAAAGCAAAAGAGTGAACAGCACCGTGGGTGGTATTATTCAATTCACTAAAATATTGTCTATTAAAAATTTTGTTACATATCCTCGTAAGGAAAAAAATGAGGAAGTCATAATATCCGGAGTAGTATCACTGAATTCATTGATCATCACAAATCATCCAAAAAAGTCCTTTCATTTCGAAAGGTTTGGAGTTCCTAATTGTTTTACATTTTCGCCTTTAAATTTTTCCCATTGAGGGGGGCTAAAAATTATGCCAAGATTACAGACACATCCCCGACCGATGTATGAACTTTAGGACATTAGATTTCATAAATCTCATTCCGTCAATTTCGGTGAAAAACTATGAACGGTGCACAGCTTGACCCCAGTTTAGCGGGCTAAAGTTTCAATCAGCTGGTTTTTTGGTTCAAAGCGCACGGTTTTCACTCAACCTGTTGTATCTAATGCAAAGAATGGGGAGAAACTAATTAACAGGAAATGCGAAATTTCAAATATTAAAACCAGAGTTTGCTTAATGTTTTAAAATAATCGATATTTACACTACTTTGACTCACATAGAATATGTTTTCTCGCTCATACATACTCTGACTACTTTAGGACCGATTCCAATCGATTCGGCTTGAAAAAAAAACATAAAACACGATACCTCTCGTGAAATTATCTTCAAAAACTACAAAAACCCTCATTTTACCTACTTTTTTCCATATAATACCCCAAATATGAGGAATAAAGCTGGCTAGGTGTTACGACTAACTAGACACGAAATTTTAGATTCTTTTAATCAATTTCAGGGACGATCATCAGGGGTGGATCCATGATTTATGAAAGGGGGGGGGGGGGGCAACCTACCGGGGGGTCTGGAGGTATGGGAAAAACCCCACAGTAAAGCTCGGTAAAATTTTAAGAAAAGTGAAGGCAGAATTATGCGTTTTAGGCCTATTTTTATATGTACTTTATAAGTACTCCTCATGTTATTCCCATTATAATCTACATCCGAACAAAACAATTGTGTGTAATAAATCGAACAAACCAACATTGGAACACATTTGGTTTATTAAAAGCTGTAACTCCATAACTACATGGCCGTATACGCCATATACCAAAGGCCTAGAACGGCGGCACGAGTTTGGCGTCCATAAAGCGGCTCTTTAGACGTTTTATTTTACGTTAAAAATGTCCTTAGTTATTGTGAAATAAAACCATTATAGCTATTTAAGTATTTGAGAGACAACTATCAATTCAAATTTCAAAAACTCTAAAACATGATTAAATATTTTTATTATATCTAGTGTATTTTTGACTCGCCTGGAGGGGAGGGGCACGTGCCCCTGTGCCCCACAATCATACAGCCATAATGATACAAAACACGAAAATACGGAATAATCAGGCAAAATGTTACAAAAAGTGTTGTCAATCCCCAACGCAAAAGCGTTATCTCTAATTCGACCTGGAATTTTATTTGAAATTTAATTGATTCCATGAAACTTTTGACCAATGCGAATCAACTGTCTGGAAGCTTAGAAATGTACGTTTTTACTTGGGAGTTCTTTGTGACTACCACGATAATAAAATATATTTACATCGAATAACACAAAGGTTAATTACCATTGCAGCGGTACGTAATTAGTAGAATCCTACTATTGTACGATGAAAAGATCAACGAGAGTAACGAGCGAGCATAATTAGTGTTTACCTATAAAGCGGGTGGTAACCTATTTATAGAAAGTTTACTACTTACCAAGGACACCGTTAAAACGTCATTGTTCTTGAAGAAAGCATTTACTATCTATTGAGATTATTCACTCAAATTAATCTTTGTTTAAAATACGATGTGCCCTGCTCTACCTGCCTCAATTGGTGAACGAACACCCAAGTAATTGTTGGGATTTAGGTTACAACAAATCACGTGTACCTGTGAACACGTGGATGCGACAGGTCTTTACGGCACGCTCTGTTAAAATTTCGTGTTGATGGATTCATATTGGAGCGAAATAAAAGTAGGTGGACACTTAGGTAAAGGTAGAACCATAGACTCAATATATTTTGCATTTTTTCAAATATTTAAAATTCCATTTGCTTTAGATATGTTGAATACAAAGGCGGATTTTATAACCACTTATACCGAAATGTAAGTTGAAATGATTTCAATGTACATGTTTAGTACTGAAAATCTGTGCAGTGAATCTATGTCTATTTCTCTCAACGGTTCATATTCAATCACCGATGACCCGAGCATGAATAATTTCGCTCCCTAAGCTGATACGGCAGATTCTCTTCGGCGGCAATATGATCGTTGGCGATAAAACAGGAAGGTAAAACGGAAACACCCACATAGTCAACATTACGCAACATCAGGAACTTGATGATTATCAACTTAACTAGCGACTATCTCCGTAACCACATTATTTTACGCAGCGCTGCATTCAACTCAACGTACTCGAACCGTCACACTTTTCTACCTGATTATGGACTTAATTTTGCTCACTGAAACTTCTATCTTTCATGTGTCAAGGAATTTCTAGTGAGTTTTCCATGAAATTTAAGATTTTGCAATGTCTTTTTAGGTTAATGAAGTTGAATTTCTGTAAATTTGGTTAATAAAAGTTGTGATGGATATGGATAGTTCCCTGCCCATCTATTGAAACTGCTTACCCTAAGCATGAACCTGAAGGATTTGGTTTATAATATTCAAAAATAAACCTTTGTAATCGACCAAGAACAAAAAATGTTGTTTTACAATTCAAGATGGGTGGAACCCGAAAATTGAACAAAAAAATCTACCACCTCACACTCACACTGGTCTGAGGGTGGCAAAATTATATTTTTAAAAGAGCCAATTTCTACTGTCAGATTCATATTTCTCGTGGTAAATGTGCTAGCCACACAATCTAAATGCAGCGAGGAGTTTTCCTATGAATTCAGTCCAAGGCTGCTCCAAGGGCTCAAAATCGAGATAATGCCTTTTCAGCTTTTAAGACGCAACTGAAGATATTTGTGACGTAAATTGGGCAAGGGGAGTACCCTCCTTTTGCTTCATTAGGAAGCCTAACAACGCTAATCAGTAAACATCGGAGCAAGAATCGTTTGCTTTAGCTGCCAATGCGGTCTTAGGCTATTGCGAATGGAACTGGGTACAGGGATCGTGAAAGCTGCCAAACTACAGCGACATGATCATTCATAACTGTTCATGTATACGACTTTTATCCCTGTCGAATTCGGAGTCGAGGAAATTCTAGCACAGCTTTTGATTACTCGTATTTTGATGTAATTCCTATGTATCTGTGAATGCATTTGGAACAATGAAGAAACCCTTCGGTGTGTAAAGGAGAGAAAGAATTATTATTTTAAACATGAAGTGGATGCAGGTACTCAAACAGACTACTTGTATTATTTAGTCAGTTCCGTAATTCGGGAATTATTTTAAACTTGATTTAAAAGCTACTGACGGAAGGCTTACTGTATTCATTCTTAAACTAATACGTGATAAGAAAAGGAAATATTATATTAATTTAATAAAATTCATTTATCAGGAATTTTCGTTGAAGTAACAGAAGGGGTGTACACGTGCCTACATTCCGAAATCAGAGTAATGTACGTATTTATTTACGTACATCACTTTGATTTCGGTCTATTTTATTTCATGCTCATGTTCTACAGTCTCGATCGTGAAAATTAAATTGGCCTAATAAAAATATTTACAAGACTTGAGGTGTTGGTTTGACTTAAGTCCAGGCAAGCAGCAATAATAGAAGAATCATCGCATGGTGAGCGTAACTTTGAGTCTATTGTTTTGATGATGTTAAGCAGTTCAAATGTCCAAGGATTTTTACAAGTAGAAATTTGACGGCTCTTCGTTTTTAAGACGCCCCTGTGGAGCAAGGATTCGTCAGTAGAGGGACGCCTGTTGGAATTTATTTGAACTTGGTTCACGATTTGAACTTCTACTAAGCTTTGGAGTGTGCGTGTTTCACAGGTGATAGAGTGATTATTGAATTTCAGGAGGCACACAAATATGATCAACTGAACTATCCAAATAGGTATCTTGGTCGAGAACAGATTTACGTGCCCTATTCATATCTCCTGAAATTCAGTAATCGCTCTATCATCTGTGAAACACGCGCACTCCAAAGCTTAGTAGAAATTCCTTGTCCGCTAACATCCATTCTTTCAAGACAGACCTGCGATATGTGAGAGAACAGGTGATCGTATAGCAACCGGAGTGTTCGCATTCAATGCAGGGAACTAATTTCCATCTAAAAACTACCCTCTTACGTCAAAATTTTTTGAGATTTTGATTTTTCAATGCCCTTATCCTTAAACATTATCGCTTAGGGAGGATTGTTCAAGATGCCGTCATCCCGGATCGATGTAGAACTTTGGAGCCACATTTCGTAAACTTTGGCCCAATAGTTTCGGAGAAAAACTTCGAAAGTCGATTTTAGAAAAAGAAAACCTCCGATTTCAAGACAATTATTATTAAATCGTCATATTCCCATGTTATTTGGTTCGTTGAATCAATTTTAACCAAATACGTCACCGAAAAATCTTTATCAAAGGGCCCAAATGAGGAAAATTAGGTACGATAAATGAAGGAAAAACGTTATAATTAGCCACTTAAGTATATTAATTAGTAAACAAAGTTTCACATTGGTAAAATAATGTTTTATAACTTCTAGTAATTAGGAAGAATCAATAGTTGCAGATAAAACTGAGAAAAAGGGAATTGAAAATTAAATTGATGTTTTTTTCGATGAATTAATATTTTTTCTTTCTTGCTTGCGGTAATTAAATATTGTTAGTAATATCTAATGATAAAAAGTAGATTCATTATAAAAAAAGGTTCATTGTGGAGACTAAAAGAACCTAAAAATTAGCTACCTGCCTACAATTAAATTCAAAGCTTCAGAGCTAAGTTCTGTCCTCCTAACTAGCACAACCGAAAACTATATTTACTGACCGGAAACGAACACAACTTTGACTTCTCGTCGTAGCTGAGGAAGAAACCCAGTGGAAAGAGTGAAAATGATAAATTCATACTCGTATTCAAACAGAATTGAGTTGATCTCTTGAAAATGTCAGTGTCAACGAAAGTTACATCTGTCTTGTTTTTACATTGTTTACGAATACTTCCAAAATCAACTGGTGAAACCTGGCCGATCCTGGTTCTGATGTTTTCGGGGTATTTTTTGTAATACCTGTGCATTGTTATACTGTAAGAAAGAGAGATTAGGTAAAGCTAGGTGATAATGAAAAGGTTGAGACCAGATACGAGTACATTTCTTGGAAAATTTGGCATACCAATCAATAACATGATTTTCAAAGAACAAAATTGATCAATTTACAGAACTG